>JBBCBC010000002.1:11983846-12489933 GCA_037126765.1 Stenogyne calaminthoides | reverse complement strand
AAGACTTTAGATAAATTTATTCATTTAACGTTTCCTTTTGCTTTTCTCTCAATCACGTGTGATAACTTCTGATCTTTACGGCGCTAACCGCTATGGCGTAATTTGGAAGAAATCAAAGTCTTTGTGTCGTATGGTATTATCGCTGTACAGGCGCGCTACCTCTCTGCTAATGAATAAATTTCATCTTACAGCCTCTTGCAGGGTGGTTCTTTTGCCGCCCAATTCTTAGAAAGATGGGCGAGCTTGCGGAAGAGCATCTTTAAACATCTGTCATCTTGGTCATAGCGTTAGGCTCGTTTATCAGCAGCCAGACTTAATCGATGCCGTTCTTCTCTGCGGTGCCTCTAGAAACTTCGGTTCTCTCTGGTCTTACATTTAAGTTGTGCTTTCAGCTTTCGTACTCAACTCCTCCAGCTTCTCATTCGACATCTTCATGGAAGTCGTCTTTGAGATGGCAGTGTGCTTGAGATTTGCACGATTCCCGAATGAACTCGATTCTCCATCTTGAATTGGTAGCGATATCTCTTCATCTGGTGATCTTGTTCATCATTGGCTCCAACCTTCCTCAAGCACTTTCTACTATGGGGAGTGAGGTCGATCCTACAGAACATTTTGCTGCTCTGTCTTGATTGATCATCTGGGTTGAACTAGCACAGGGGTGCGATGCACTTTTGAGCATCGGCTTCATCTGAGCTCGATCTTTACTTGAGCCTCTCGTCTGTCATCGAACAATTGAGTTAAAGATAGAAACTTCATTAACTTTGGCATAATTGTTAATAGTGCCAAAAGGTACTGAAAAGTACTAACCCGATCACGAGGTTGAATGATTCGGAGTTGATCGGCTAAGTTTCCTTCTCCATCTGAGGCCGATCCTCAGCATCTCACTGTTGGTCCCCGTCTTTGATTTATCTTTCTTGCTAGGGGCACCAAATTGATCCTTCTCCTCTCGGCGATCTTCTTGAACTAAGCTCATCAAAATCGGAAATTTTCATCAGGCTTTGCCTTTACGAATCCACGAGAAATTGTGAGGAAAGTCTCCTACGTTCCACAGGTCTTCCCTGCAGATAAACAATATTAAGCATCTCACGGAAGAAGAGTCTGGTTGAGATGTGGCCGTTGACCTCATCTGAAAAGATGTCTTAGAGGTCGGGGAATAGCTTTCATTGAGGGTAGCGGTCAAAGATAGACGTTCCCCCTGTATGATCATTAAATTAAAGCCAAACTTCACCTTTCTTGAGCATCGGGCTCTCGGAGTTCGATTGGAAAATCTATTTGAAAAGATCTTACTAAGAGCTTCGTTCGAGAACTCGTCAAAAGTCTTTTTTACTCATGACTCGGCAAACTACGAGGTTTTCGCGATGTTGCTCCTCGGTTGGGTGGCGGATTACGAGGTACGGCGAAGCCTCCTCGATGGGATTACATTTGATTTGCTCTGAGGCCCAGGCAGGCACTTCCTCGGCGGAATCGAGCATCTTAATCAGTGCGACCGCGCGTCCTCGGAGAATCGGAACGCTTTTTGAGTCGAGGTCGCTGAAAATTTCACGAAAAAATTTATGCAGGCTCGGAAGTCTCAAGAACCTCGGAGAAGGCTTTGCTCCTCGGTTTGATCTGTGCCTTTGAGATAGCTGAGCGATACAAGTAAAAGCGATTTACAGCGGCTTAGCTCTCGGTGAATCTCCTCCCGATCTCCTCTCTTAATCTTCGTGATGAAACCACCATTATTTTTGCGCTTTGGGCGAGGGTTTCTGCTTTAATTCTCACCTGATCCTTCTTGGCGTCAGACAAAACCTTGCCGCAGTTTGTTGGGTTTCTTTTCGGCGACCCGCGATCGGTGATTCCACTTTCTTCTCTTTTCTTTCCCTTAATAGTCTACTCTTAGCGGACAATGGGCCGAACATCACTTTGGACTTGGGAAATGGGGTAGGTTAGCGAAAATATCCTCGCCATCTCGGCACATCTCCAAGATAAATCTGCCAATTTTTGGTTGCGTGGAGGATTCTGCTTCTGATAGATATTACCCCATCGTCATCCTTTTTATGACCTTGGCTTTTCGGCCACCACCTTGATCGAGATACTTCAACCCGGTTAAAATCCTTGGTGGGTGAGTCTTCAATGTCGCCGCCATCGGTCGGAGTTTGGGTGTCTTGTCTGTTCAAAACTTCGAGATCGACTCATGATGCTTTCCTTATATCCATCAATACTGTCATTTATTTGGTGTAGATGTCATTTGTCGCGAGTAGCCTCAAACTTAACGGGTTTCTCGGCAACCTTGTCCGAGAATACTCCGGCTCCCGTCCCAACGCATATCTGATGAGGGATCATCTCTATCGCCTAAATCAAATACATCGTTTAAATCCTTAGGGACTATCTGAAACTCACGAACAAAATCCACATACTTCATCGATTGTTCAAGATGAAAATAAAACCTTGGATTCTATATTATCCTCCTCATCTATTTCCATATTTGCAACAAACTCGATTACCTCGTGAGCATACTCACCGCTCCATTCGATTAGCGATGAGGTTAAATGGGTTTTACTTGATCGGATTAAGTGGAAGCGCCTCTTCCTCGTCTTAGCATTTGGCGTCTATCCCGAAAAACCCACGTATTCGTACCATGGCTTATTTATCTCATTAATTTGTCGAAAAGCATTAGGAGCCATTTGAGATTTGAAGATTTGAAGATTTAGGGTTTAGGTTTTCCGGGCAAGGGATTTTCTTGAGAGGATTTTTGGGAATGAAGGGTTTGATAAAATTTGACGAATCTTCTTGAGGAATATATAGTTTTCGAGATCATGGAATTGCGTCGGTTGGTGAAAAGCAACAATTGAGATTAATTGTCGATTAATCGAATTACTGACAGTCGATCTTACCAAAAGTAAAATTTCTGATTTATCCTCACGGGTCATTAAATGTAATGAGCATTAAATACGACCGACGACCTTCTTCGAATTTCAAAAGATCCCGCCCAAAAACATTCCTTAGGTGTTTTGTATTTATTGCAAATGATCACTTACAATAAATGAGTCGCATGAGTCATTTTTCAAGACTAATTTCCTCTGTCGGTCTTCTTGAGTATTGACCTTGATAAAATGTCAAGATTATATCACCGAGTACTAAATGGGTTCGATATAATCTTTGATCTTGACCTTGATGGATCCGAGTTTCACGAGACTGATTCGAGATTTCATTTTATCCCGAGTTTCTCGAGAAAATACTGAAAACTTCATGCATCCCGAAAACCTTCAATTTTTAGATTTACTCTTATACACCCGGATCTAACATCCCTAATTCAACCGAAAGTTCACGAAATCTTGATTCACCAAAGGTTTAGTCAAGATATCACTCTCTGCTATCGGTATGAATTTTCTCCATCCTTATGTCCTTTTTTCTACATGATCTCGATGAAGAGATATACGATATCTACATCTTGCATCCGTGTGCAATCACGGATTTTGTGAAATAGCAATGGCACTATTATTGTCACAAAATATTGGTACTTCATTAGGCTACAACTTTATAATCCCTTAATTGTTGTGCGAGCCAAAGAATCGAAAGTACGGCGGCTTCGCAGACCATGTATTAAAACCCCGATAAGATTTGGTTGCTCATCGAGGTCCGTTTCTTAAAACCAAGATATCGGCTTACTTCCTAAAATTGACAAGTTCTGTAGTGGACTTCTGTCAATTCTGCAACCTCCATAATCAACATCCGAGTAACCCGCTTAATTCAAGGTTATCATCACCGATACCATAATCCTCATTAAACATGCCATTAAGATATTTCATGATCTTTTGGCGACCTCCATGTGACTAAATTTTTAGATTAGCTTTGGTATCTTGCACATATCCCAACAAAGAAATGTTATATCCGGCCTACTTATTTTGTGAGATAGAGCAATGATCCAATGATTCCTCTATGTCAGTATGTGACTTAACGATTTGCCTTGAAATCAGGATCCATCTTATGAAGCAGTATTCATAGAATCTAATCGCATTGCAATTTTGTACACCATATTTGGCAATCGATCTCTGGTGTACTTTGCTGGTTGATGAAGATTCCTTCCTTTGATTGTTTCACTTGAGAGCCTGAAAGAAATTCATCTCTCCCATCATTGACATTTCAAACTTGCCTTTCATCGGTGTTGAAAAACTTTTCACATAGGCGATGGTTTGGAGATCCAAAAAATGATGTCATCAACATATATCCCGAACCCAAAGAAGATATCTTCCCCATCTTCGATCACGAACGAGTTCTATCAACAATCCCTTTGACAAAACCATGGCGATGAACCGAGAAAGTATCATACCATCTTGGGTGCTCGACAAGACCATACAAAGCTTTTCGAGCACCTTAAACTTGGTCATTCTGTTTGAAACCGGAGGTTGTTCCAATATAAACCTCTTCTTTAAGCACACTGCTCGAAATGCACTTTTCACATCCATTTGATAATCGTGAACTTCATGTGTGGGCGGCATATGCAAGGAACAATCGATGGCTTCTAGTCTTTGCAACAACAAAAAGGTTTCATCATAATCCAAGCCTTCTTCTTGGGAATAACCTTGTGCAACTAAATCTTGCCTTTGTTTCTTCTGATGTTGTTGTTTCATCTCTTTATTCTTAAAAATCCACTTAGTTCCAATGACATTTGTGCCTTTCGTTCTATCTACTAGCTCCCATACTTCATTCCTTGAGAATTGATTCAGCTCATCTTGCATAAAGAAGAATCGATAGGAATCTTGTAGAGCTTCCGCTGATCCACGATGGAGGTTCTTTCTCCGATAGGAAGCGGCAGAATAGTGTACTCTCACCATGGAACCTTCTTGTTTTGACACCTTATTTAGATCACCCAATAACGACTTGTAGGATGACTATCTAACCATTTCGCTTCTAGATGTTCCCCTTCATAAAGGTCCTCAACATTTGAAATGTTAGATTCAATTAATTCAATGGCTTCGTGGAACAATGAGAAAAGGAGAAAGGAATCATCTTCCTCGGGAAAATTCCATTCGAGAACATTGTCGAGACATTTGTTTCCTTTGGTTGATAGATTCGAAATTTGCCTCACTGTGACCATCTTCATTGGCATCATACCCGAAGTCCGAATCGGGTCCTGCTTGATTTAGTTGGTCACTAACTGGTGTGTTGGCTTTCTGAGTCTCACCATCCCGAAGTTCCATCCTGAACTTCTTTATCTGAGTCCGAGTCACTCCAATCATAGAATGTGTCCGGGACCTTCTTCTTTTCGAGTTCGAATGGATGATTTGTCATTCTTTTCAGCTTAACTGGTGATCCTCTTGGTCGGTTCATCTGCGTCATGTTTCTTTGCATTTCTTCAACACAAGTAGATTCATCAAAAACAACATGAGGTGTTTCCTCCACAATAAGAGTTCTCTGATTGTAAACTCTGAAAGCTTTCTTGACTTGAGATATCCTCTAAGAATATTCCTTCATCAACTTATCAAATGTTTTCCGATTTTTACCATTATTGTGTATGAAACACTTGCAACCAAACACACGAAAAGAAAAGAAACAATAGGCTTCCTTTCATTCCAAAGCTCATAAGGTGTTTTGCCTTGACTCTTGGTCAAGATGGATGCAATTAAAGAATAGCATGCGATGTTGACGGCTTGACCCCAAAAACCTTTTAGGAATATCGACTTTCATCATTGTCGCTTCGAACCTTTTTTTCTAGTCCTCCGTTCCTTCTTTCAAGAACACCATTTTG
Organism: Stenogyne calaminthoides; assembly: GCA_037126765.1. Lineage (NCBI taxonomy): Eukaryota > Viridiplantae > Streptophyta > Magnoliopsida > Lamiales > Lamiaceae > Stenogyne > Stenogyne calaminthoides. The sequence continues at coordinate 12,484,205 of JBBCBC010000002.1, read as the reverse complement.
TTGAGGTGTCCTTGTAAAATGATGTTTCATGAGAAATTCCATTTGTTTGCTGTAATCGATATGATATGATTTATAAATTGATTCGCTTTCGGATCGATTTTGACCACACTTAGATTTTTCTCAATCTTAAGCCTTTTCAGCAGTGCTGGCGACTTTATCCTGAGTCTCTTTCTTCTTTGAGTAAGAATATGACCCAAGTATATCTTGAGTAGTCATCAACTACTACCAATGTGTATTTCCGCCATTAGTGCTCACTAGTGTTATAGGACGAAAGAGATCCATATACGATAATCAAGTATTCTCTCGAGAAACATCTACTTTCTTTTAAATGATGCTCTAATTTGTTTTCCATTTTGCACGCATCACAAATATGTTCTTCTTGAACACTTCATTAAAGTAACCCTCTCAATGAGAGCTAATCTTGCAAGCTTATTGAGGTTTTTGAAATTAATTGATTCATTCTTTTATGCCATAACCAACTTATCTGTGGAACTTTTTAAGAACTAAACATGTATCTTTAGGAGTTGAACTCGATCGACCAAGATACACATTTCCTTTTCTAGTACCCGATCGGTAATACTTTACGTGTTGTATCATCTTTCACATAACATAAGTTCTTAGAGAACTCAACATTAAACCCTTATCACGTAATTGGCTTATTGAAAGCAAATTATGCTTCAATTCGAATACATATGAAACACCATGGATATGAACCGGTCGATTTCCAAAGTTCCATATCCTTGATCATCCCGAGTTATCTCAAAAAGTGATCTGAGGGCCTCTTTTTTTTTTTTTTTCATAGTCAATGAGTATCTTCTTGAATCTGCCATATGTCTTGAACATCCAATCACCAAGATACCATACATCGAGGCTTTTTTCATCTCTGCTCATCGCTTTGTGATCTTTGATCACCAAAGGCTTTGTTTTCCTCCTAAAAATAGATCAAATTTTTAGGTACCCAATTTGTGTAGGGTCCTACAAGGTTAGTCAGTACCTTTCGGAATCCAAATCTACCCGACAACTCTAATCACTTTGTGAGTGGTCGATCTGTCTTCCATAAACATCTACATACACATTTACTACTCTGGGTGCCTTAGCGGTTTCCACATGTATGAAGTCTTGTTAGCCTTAAGATGAACATGGGCTTTGAATTTTTCTTGGTTCAGGCTTTTTGTTCATTTGCTTTGGCTTACATGCGGCCAGTCTAAATCTTTGTTGACTGGGTTCAGATAACCTTTTTGCCCCAGTAAGTGGGGGTTCGGGTTGTCTGTCTTTGAAATTTGGGTCTTTCAAGATCTTGAGACTAGTCTCTTGATTGAGAATGTCTCTGCTTGTGTTTCCTCTGAAGATTCCTCTCGATGGTTCAATCAGAATCTTTCGGGTTTTGATTCTTAGCTGAGCTTTGAAGTACTTTGCTCGAAATTTTCCAATTCGGTGCTCGGGTTTTCTAGCTAACACCAGGTTTGGGCTTTCCCTACCCGATCATTCGATTTCTCAAAACCATGGGTCCTTTTTACCTTGTCTACAACCTTGGGCATTTCTTCGTTTGAAGTGTGGGTGCCATTTGGTTTTACAAAGGTTGTCTTCTTATTACTTGATGCGGCGTTGAGATGACCTTGTGAGGTTCCCCGAATGTATCCCAATCCGTTTTTATAGTGGCAGATCTCTGGTAACTCTGAATTTCATCTATTACTTTAGATGCAAGATTCAATAGAGTTAGCTTTTTCCGTGCCTTATCCTCACAGCTCAGTAGAGTTTCATGTTTCTCGAGAGAGGTCATTGAACTTAGTTAAAATATCAACTTCTCTTTCTCTAAGAGTTGTACTTTCCGAACATCCAGCTCATCGATAGCTCCCATTAATTGAAAGTTGATCTCGGTTTTTTTAGAGTATTTCCATTTTAGATTTTGTTGTGGGTTCGCTTATTCGCTCTTGAGTTTCATTTAAGCGATTAGCGTAAAAACAATAATAGTCCTTCATTAGATTCTCAAAAGAATCCATCGGTCAAATTGGTTTGTTTTATAGTTGAACTTGACAACTCTTGTGCTAGTGTAGGAACAACAACAGAAAAAAAAAGTTTACCTCCTCAATGGCCATCGGACAGATGTCATCACTTTCACTTTGTCCGAGAATATCTCATCCCAAGAGTTAGATCCCTCCTCGAGAATGTTCTTCTTCGCAACCATGGCCTTTTTGTTGAGAACTTTTATCTCTTTTAGCTTGCCTTTCTCTTCTCCCTTAGATTTTCGGATGCGACAATCATCTTGGAAGCCGACCTTTCTTTTTTCGCAATTACAGGAAGATCTCGTTGGCATCATCATCCTGATCACTTTCTTCCTCGGACTTGAGTCCTTCTTTGATAAGAAGATCCTTGATTTTCAGTCCTTTCTCTTCTCGGTTGGTTTGTCCTCGGGTTTCTTCCGGTACTGTGATTCATGTAATAAATTTTATTTTCCATATCGGCTATTAAGTCTTTCAAACCTCCTTGCCATCGCTAGCTAGCTTATCCTCAAGCTCATCCCGATTCTTAGCAAGGAGTTCTCGTGACTCTCTAGTTTTATTGGTTTTATCTTTGGCTTTAAAAGCCACATTCTTATTAGATGATTTAATCATCTTTCTTTGTCGTGCTTTTTGATTTCTTATCAATTACAAACTCATAGGCCTTCAAATTCAGAGAATACTTGTTGATAGGGCATCAATTAATGTTTTTGGTGTTTTCAATCACCTTTGCATGTATATCCCATTTCTTAGAAAGACCTCTAAGAATTTTCAATGCAACTTCTCTCTGTGGATATTTCTTTCCAAGTTCATTTAGATCATTCATAATACTAGTGAATCGACTTCCAATTTGTCAATTGATTCACCTTCTTCCATTCAAAAACTATCAAACTTTTCTATTGCGTAACCGAAAGTTTGTTTTCTTTGATATGATCTTCGTGCTTCGCACATTACGTAGTGTATCCCAAATTTCTTTTGCGATTGCGGTGAGAGATCATTCTCATCACACCATCATCAATTGTCTTTGTATAGTGTGTCTTTAGCAATATAGTCTAGATTGACTAACTTTCTCTCCTCTCGAGTCAGTTGGTCATCGACTTAGGAAATCTAATATAGGATTGTTTCTCCCATTTTACGTTCCTCCTCGATTCACCATAGTAAATTGGAATGGCCCTTCAGAGACCACTCTCCACATTCGCTCATGTTTAGAATACGGGTGAGCCTCGCATTCTCGCCTCCATAAATCATAGTTCTCCATCGAGAACATGGGAAGTTTCTTAGAAGACATTTTTATCTCGAGTCTTTTAAGAATTCAAAGAAATAAGATCGATTCAGATAGACCACAAGTATTTTTTATCAAATAAAACTTTGGTCAACAAAAGAAAATCAAGTTGAACCACCGCTTCTCGATACCACTTGTTGGTCCCTGCTGCGAGTCTTACACATGTATGGGGGAATACACGTGTTCAAAGGTTTTTAAAACTTTTCTTTTACCGAGGTTACCAATCGGGTCAGGGTTGTCACAAGATTTGGTCCCGAGAAGCACAAATCACTCGAAATCAAAGTCTCTTTGAGACAAATGATCCCGAGCTACTTTCATAAACCTCGAGATAATCCCAACAGAGTCCTAAGTTTTTCGAGATCCCCGGTGGCTTGGATCGATAACTAACTTCTTGAACCCCAAGAGTAAGTTCGATTTTGGTAACTATCCGTCGAAGCTACTCGGATGTCGCGGAATGGTTGGCCCTTTAGTTTATACTTTCGTTTAAGCTTTATTTGAAAACCTTCGCTTTAATGGAATAGTGATTAGCCGTGATTCAATTATATGCAACTTCGGTGGAGTGATTCGGTGAAATGTCGGTGAAAATATGCTTTTTTTTAAGTCAATGCAATTAAGCCGAGATAAAAAAGCAATAAACAACACAACAATTTATAGTGGTTCAGAGACTCAAGCTCCTACGCCAACTCTACGATCCTCGAGAAATTCACTAATCACTTCCTGAGCTTTTTACTACCTCGCGTAGTTTACTTACTCAACCCCTACAGAGCTTTCTCGACTACTCCGAATTTACTTTACTCAAATCCCGACTTCCAGGCTTTACATTGCCTCCGTAGTTTACTTACTCAAACACAAACAAAAGCTTTCACACTACCTCCGTAGCTTACTAACTTCACCTCTAGAGCTTTACGACTACTCCGCCACAGAGTTTACTAACTCTTTAATACTCTTCTCCACCAACAATCACACTTCAAACAACCTTCTAAAGGTTTGGGGTTTCTTAGTTGTTTTCAACTAGGATGAGATATCCTTTACAATAAAGTACAATGCAAAGGCTAGATATCTCGACTAAGCTTTGGATATATCTTATCAAGCTAGCTTAGTTTAATGAGCTCTTCTTGATTTAAAAAGCACTTGGGAAATTCTAAGTTTTTCGAAAGTGCTTTAACTTCATGATAATAAGTTTGAGCTCTTGAGTTGCATAAATTTCCGTAACCTTACAATGTAGAGGGTCACAAGTATTTATAGGCATACACCAAGGTCACTTGAAAAAACTATCTTGGAGGAGATAACCCGTGAGTTTCTCTTTATAATTGTGAGGAATAGGCTATATTTAGGGTTTGAAACTTCCTAACACGTTTTAGGCAATAGCCTTTCATGTAAGCGATCTTCACTTTTTGCGATGCGGAACTTTTGTACTGACATCTTTTTTGGCAACACAGCTCACATCGATCTGTCGAGATATGCGATAAAATGTCTTCCTCTTTTTGACTTTTTGTCTCGATTAAAGTAGACACCTTCAACTACTCTTTGGTTACAAACTTTGAGTTGATATAACCTTAACAATACTCGACTTAGTTTCTTTTTTAAGCATTTGAATGTCTTGGCAAATATCTATTTTTCTAAGGAATCGCGATCTTACCGATGTTGATCCTTCGGATAGATATTCTCGATGCCTCGCGGAACATTCGGGTTTATCTCTTGAGCATTTAGTACATCTCGAGTCTTGATAATTATCGCCTTGATGATGATCTTGATTCTTCGATCTTACATCTTACCGTCTTGAGTCTTACGAAGTCTTCGGGTCTTCCCAATCTTGAAGATCTTCCCGAGTCTTCAGAGATATCTTGGTGATATCGAAGTCTTCATCTTTTAGTCTTGATTCCTCGATTTCATACCGAAGTCTTGATATCTCTGTTTCACACCGAGTCTTGATATCTCAGTTTCACCGAAAGTCTTGATATCTTAGTTTCTTCTTTGAGTCTTGAGAAACTTTAGTTTTCATCTTGAAAATTCATTTCTTGAAACATCTTGAGTTCTTGAATCTTCGAGATCCTAACGATCTATATCTGCTTGACTATACATTTTGCGAGATATCGTCTTGAATACTCTAAAATCAATCCCCGACTTCGGCTATCAAGATTATCCCGAACATGTATATACTCTGGGGTTTTGGGATCTAATCAAAATCATATATCTTTATTAAATTCATCTCCCAACTAAGCTACTATGATGGTGAATCTATTTTTAAATTATTCTTGTAACCTAGTATTATCTAGGTAAATAAATTAATGAGAGAACTATTCAACAAATATTCAATGTGTGTTATAATGGTGAATCTATTTTTAAATTATTCTTGAACTAGGGTTAAGAGTTAAAAACATGAAAAAAAATTAAATTATTCTTGAGAGTAAAAAACATGAAAAAAATTAAATTATTCTTGAGAGTAAAAACATGAAAAAAAAATAGTATTATCTAGGTAAATAAATTAATGAGAAAACTATTCAACAAATATTCAATGTGTGTTATAATGGTGAATCTATTTTTAAATTATTCTTGGAACTAGGGTTAAGAGTTAAAACATGAAAAAAAAAAAATTATTCTTGAGAGTAAAAACATGAAAAAAAATTAAATTATTGGTGACAACAAGAATTGAACCTAGTTAAAACATGAAAAAAAATTAAATTATTCTTGAGAGTAAAAACATGAAAAAAAATTAAATTATTGGTGACAACAAGAATTGAACCTGCATCATACGCTATAAGCAATTGCCAGATACCATTAGGCTACAAGAGCTTTAGATGTTCAATCTCATCAATTAAAGGTTTTATTTATTCCTACGACCTGAAAAAATAATACGCGACAAAAAAGTAATTCGAGACCGTAAGAGATCGAACTCGCGTGATGATTGAAAAAAGACACAATCTCCCATTATGCTATAAACACCAACGGTTCTCAACACATAAATTTGCCTAGTTATTCGCTATTACGGCACACAAAAACAAAAATTTTCACACATGAAATTTTTTAAATAAGACCTACTCAATTTGTAATGTGCACTCAAATATTACTAGAGTCAGTGACTTTCCACTCTATTTTAGTGAGTTAAGTTACTAGTAGGTCCAATGATATATATTAAGTACTAGGAGGTGCAAAAATGAATGGTAGAAAGTCTTAAATACCTAAACCCTATTTTCTTACCCATTTTTCTGCGCAATAAAGTACAAAGATTTTTTTCCGCCCATTTTTCTTGATAAAAGTACACTGTGAAATGACATTTCACACTTCCCCATACACTCATTTTCCCCTCTCTTATTTGAATCTTGAGTTATATATTCTTCTTTTATTTTTCATCTTCTATTTTTTATTATCTTGTTCATTCACAATTTGAAAAATACATTATCTAAAAGCAATTACAATAATTTACACACTTAAATTTAAAAATTTACATTCATTTCAAATTTTCTTCTAAAAAATAGAAGATTTTCTTAGAATTAAAGACTAGGAGGTCAAAATTGAGAAAATTGCAAAAATTACAAAAAAAATCATATCAAAATTACATATTTTTGTACTCATTTAAACATGCATATATTCATCAAACATATGCCTTTGGCGTCAAGTAAAGTGTTCATGAATTGACGAAACACATGCATTTCTAGATAAATCCTAATCATTCATCTCCAATCCAAATTAAAAAAAAAAACACAAACACATCATTCACGTGCTCAAATCTGCTTCCACTCTGCTTCCATCATTCACAAAACTTAAATCTGCTTCCATCATTCAATCGACTCAAATTTGTTTCAACACAAATTTGTTAACACAAATGTAGGGTCCCAACCAAGTTTTGTAGAGGGTTGAAGTCTAGGGGAGGGGTGAATAGACTTCAAACCTTTTTAGAGCCTGGACAGAAGTGAGCAAGTAATTCTCGACGAGTCAGTCAAGTAAGCGAGATTTAATCGATATCCGACTTATCGATCGCTTTTGCGAGCAGATTAGGTTCTATCAATTCAACCTGTTGGCGCGAAGATAAGTTAACCCGTGAAAAACCGGTTTGCTCCGTCGATTCGAAAGATACGCTTTGGGTCGATGACAAAAATTGTCAAACTGACGATTCGATTTGACGCAAAGTGATCCGCACTGCATTATTAATATTAAACAGAAGTTATTAAAGTGTAAAGCAAGTAAATTAGATAATGCACAATGATTTTTATAGTGGTTCGGACAACTCCGCCCCACGTCCACTCTCCCCCATCGCTAGGGCACCAACTTAACCAACTTGGACTTAGTTTAATGTGTTAGTCAAACACAAGACAATCGATGTTTCAAGAGTTCTCACTCAACCCATCCCGTAAATCGAAAACTAGAAAACCCTATCGAAATCTTGCTAAACAAACTTAACCTAACTTTGTGGATTTTGGTATAAGATTTGTTGTGTTCCAACCGAAATCTATCCTAGTGATTGGGTAGCCTAAAGTTTCAGGAATAGATTTCATCTTTAAGAACTACGGGATGAACACTTAGAAAATATTCTTGATTTTGTGTTCTTCGCGCATGAAATTGCGGATATAGCTTGAACTTGATGATAATTTAATCTTACTTTATATGAAGGATGATCCCATATTTAACCTTGAAAATCAAAGAAAGATTGGAGAACAATTTGAATTTTTTTTATTTTAGTAGATTTGCGGTTTGATGTGACGGCGTGCTTCAGGGCGGCATGGCGAAAGCATGTATGTTTATCCTTTCTAGCCATTTGAATGTGCGGCGAATCCGCATTATCGGCCCGCATATATCGTGTCTCGTTCTCATTGGTTAACAAGTATACTTGTTCGATGTTTGCTTTACCAACTAAGGTTGACATTCTTCTTGTCCGGAGTGACTTGCTCGTATTTAGGTAGCTTGAATTGGTTACTGAACCGACCAGATCGATAAAAGATATCTTTCTACATGTTTGAATCTTTCGATGTAAGTTGTCTTAGCTCAACTTACTGATTCTTCTTGTTATCTGATGTCGGTCTTCTGATCTTCTGCATATCTGGTCTATTCTTATCCAATATCATCACCGCCTATACATCTCAGCTGGTCATCCTATCTGATATTTAAATCATCACCACCCTAACAGTCCGACCGATCCTATTACCTAACTGTTTTGGAACTTCCATCATAACTAACTACAAATTTCCCAACAATTTCCCCTTTTGATGGAACCAAAACGATTAATCAAAAAAAGATGGCATGAATGAAAGACAGATAATAAAGATAGTCTATGATTCAAGACAATGAGATGTTGTCTTAAATCGAAAAAGATAGAGTACTTCATTAATGATGAAAGATTTACAAGTACAGAGAATACCTATCTTCTAATCATATTCTAGTCTTCTGAAATCTGCAGCATTATCTGAACTTCTGGAGCTCTTCCTGAATCGCAAACACTTTGTACATTCTCTGCATTAGAGCGACCCGACGCTCTTCTCTATAATTCCTCCCATCTTGGCAAAATCATAGTACAACTTCTTGAAAATGGGGTCAAGAGACTTATCTCGTCCGAGTGGTGGCAAGATGTTCTCAAATGGAGGTACTTCAGAATAAGTCCCATCTCTCACCTTCTAAGATAACCACGTCGAAGAATTGAGGATGCTTCATCTCAAGCCGCTTTATGAATTCTTCATTAAATTCCCCTTGATCAAGAGACACCGAATCTTCTCCAAGATGTAGACGCCAACTACCAGTGCTCCTCGATCTTATCCCATTCTCGGGCAACCAATTCTTCTTCAAAACCAGGATATCTTTTACTGGAGCAGGTAGGGCCTTTTTTCTTCCCGAAATTGTAACATCTTTAGTCAGAAATTCTTCTTCCTCATTCTTCCGACATATCCGATATGCTGGACCTTTTGACCAAAGAAGTTTTTTTCTTGATTCGACATCAATCACTCTCTCTGGCTTTCTGCTTTCTCTATTTCATACTTGAGTTGACCGAGACCTTAGCCTAGTCTCAATCATTGTTTCAGTCCGAGTGGGGATCTTAATGTGCCTTTCCTTTCTCTCTTTTCTTGGCTTCCTTTCGGCTATCTTATCTTCCTCGAAATGTTTAGCCACAAGGCTCTTGGTCCGATCTTGATTCATATCTTTTTCTCGAATCAGAGAAGAGAAATCTTCTCGTATCTACTCTGTAACTACATCGGATAGGACAATCTTCTGCTCATAAACGGCCTTCCTCGAAATGTAAGTCTTCCCTATGCTTCTCCGGTTTTCAATGATTTTCACCTTTGGTGTCGATAAATCAATACCGATGATAACGTCGGTTTACGGCATGAGAAGAGATGGTTGAGGAGGAGTTAGGCACAGATGTCCCTAAAGAAATTAGCATAAATACATCATCTTAAATCTGCTTTTTCCTTCTCTTCTTCCTTTTGGTTGCATCAAAAAGTTTCATTAACTGACTTTTTAAGAGTGTTGAACCGATGCACCATTTCATCTTTTAGCTCTTCAATCTGAAAGGCGGGGGATCTGACCGTGGAAGATGTTGTCAAGGAGACCCAAAGAAATTATCTGCATACCATCTTCAATGAACTTTCCCAAATTTTTAACAGATGCCTCGAACCTCTTCCACCGGCGTCTAAGCATGTATCTCCTTCCAGAGAGGGCCGGACACTCTCGAATCTTGCCTAGTTCAAAAAGCATTGATTTAGCAAAGGGCTTACTTCCCGGATCGGGTTTTATTATCGTTTCATCACAGTATTCGATGACTTCATGTAAGTGTAGCAATCTGTCCACGCCGCTTTCCTCTCTACTTACAAGAGCATGTTGCTCTTTGAATCTCTTCATCAATTCGATTGCGAGTGTTGAACGGGTTTCAAGTGATGACTTCATCCCATCTTGAATGTTCTTGGAGATAAGATCTAGGGTTCCTCATCTAAAGTAATTGTCTGCTTAGATGTTGAAGCTTCACGAGAAGGAGTCACATCTGCGGCCCCTATTCTGGTTCGCCGACGGATCGCTCAATATCTTGAGCCGAGGAAGCTTCCTCTTCGTTAACCTCAGCAATGCCAAATTTCTCATGAATTAACCACCTGATATCATCATCAGTGGCTAACTCAGCTTCACTGCTCACACCCGCGTTCTCCAGACACCTTGTCTCCAGTGTTGGGGATTAATTCCCCAACATCCAGATCCACAAAATAGTCACCTCCCAGAGCTTCCATTAGAATTAAGAATTCTTCAATACCCTTCAACCTTATGTCCCTCCAGAACACAATATCGTTGATCTTGGGTGATTGCCGAGGATGGTTGATCGAGTTTTAGGGTAGGAGTTGCTCAAGATAAACCTCCACCGCTACCTAAGTATGAAACAGGTGGGATCCTCAGAGTTTGATTCAGGAGATTCCAGAACAATTCGAGTGTTGAATGGATTGTGGGTAAGAGAAACATACATATCTTCTCTGGGAATATTGTGTTCAACGACCGGTTCCTCTACCATTTCTGGTTCCTGGGCTGTTTGGTCTGAATACTGGGTGGGAATTTGTGGTTCATTGGGTAAAGAGGGTTTTGGTTGGGGGGAGTTGACTTAGGTAAGGGTTCAAATTGTGGTTTCTAAAGGATAGGATTGGGGTTGGAGATGATGATTTGGCTGGTGATGGTGAGGGTGATTTGGAAGAGGGTGTGGGTGATCTTTCTTTTCTGAATACTGTACTGAGGGGCACATAATCAAATGGTGATTGCTCCCGGCCCAGATCAACTCTACTCCTTCACCTCCCTTCTCATCTTATTCATCATCTGTTCTCCATGTTCCACACTTTTCGTAGTTCTTTCGGAACCGGCAAGAACCTCTTCCTTTGATTCGATATGAATCGGCTCCTCAAATCCTTTCCATGACCTCAACCGTGCAGGGGCCTTCGTAAGAGTTGTAATCCTCTTTTGTCATTTTTTCGCTCTTCTAGTTTCTTGGCTAGAACCTTCCTTTTTGACCTTTTAAGGCGGCCTTTACTTGTTTTTGATCAACAAGATCGATCGCCTTGGTTTCTTGTTTTTCCTTCGCCTCCTATCTTGAACTTTCATAGAGCTGGATCATCATCGATTGGCGAGCAATGATTCATTCCTACCCAAGATGGCCTTGAATTTTGCCAGTACACTCTTGCCATCCTCATTCCACTCCAAAGTTGTCGGGCAACTCATGCGAAAGAATGATGGAAACTTTGTGGATGAAGGAGCACTTTGAGGCGGATAGACTTCATTCCTCTCATTCAGGATCAAACTTCACGGTCTCCTTCAATAACTGGTCTTGAAACATTCCAAGCCAATCAAAGATCCCAGTAGATTCTTGATGATGGCGATCCTTATTAATCGATTTTGTGAGAAGTAATTTACATCAAGATGGGGAGCATGTTAGGCACAAAATCACCTTTGACATAATCTCGAATAGAAGGCGATATTTTCTCTTCGGATGTGGAGCCACGAACATTCACGGTTTGTTTCTTTGTTATTGGTCTTAGAGCTCTGCTGGAGAAACTCCTTCTAAACTCCGTCGATGTAAATGTCTCTCTTGATAAAAGCTCCTCACGAAGACCAAAAATCCTTCTAAGATCATTATCGATCCACAATTACCTCGTTCACCTCCGACATAAAGATTAGTTTCTCATCATCATCCTCCTCTTTCTTGATTACATAGAAATTCTAGGGCCTCCGCAAAGTGTGACGTCTTGATAGCGATAAGCGATGATGATCGATCCGCAAGCAAAGAAGACACTCGAATTTCTAAGGATTGGGGTCCGAGGTGGGATCGAGAACATAACAAATTTCTCATCAATGATGTCCTTTTCATTGATCTTGAAGTTGCAGATCTTTTGTCTTGTCCTTGTCGCAATAAGTTGTGCCATTTATGTGAAAACACATGCAAATTTAGGGATCGTTTGAGTAGATTATTTCAATAAACATACTAAACCAACAACCCTAATTTACGAATCGAGTAAATTATGCACATGCTCATTATTAAAAAAACATGTTTGCATTAGAATACGTCAAGAACAATACAATATCGCAACAAGATCTATCTTCATAAATTCAGTAACACAATTTGTAAGCATAAATAAGCGATTTTTTGACAAAGGTGAAATCAAGAGTATATTTAGCAAGAACACATTCAAAATTTACCAAGTATTGATTCAAGATTTGAAAATTTGAAGGTTGAATCAATTGTGTGTGTGTTTGAGATTGTGTTCGTTCTGTAAGAATTTTCTCTCAAAGATTTGGTAGATTTAGAAGTGTAAAGGTTTTCTTCGAACCGAAAGTTAGGGTTATATATAATGTGAGGGAAAACATTTTGCACAATTCCCCATAAATACTCAAGTATCCGTGTTTTGAAATCAAAGGCTGAGATTAAGCGGCCGTAAAGTATTTTAATCGTGAAATTTGAAAAAATAGCCCGCTCGTATTTTGGACTCGAAAAATGTAATAAATGCCATTAAATACATATTCCCCACGTCCGCAGATTTAATGTTTTGCGGCATACATCATAAAGTTAAGGCAATAGTAACAATATCATTTAAATAAAGAAACTCATATATTACGAATCGATAAGGTAAAAGATAACGTAAATAAGAAACGATTCGACCGGGTTGATATCGTAATCAACTAGTTACCACTTGATCTATTCTCGATTTCTCTTGCGATCTTATGTAGCCTAAACCTTAGTAAATTTTCCCAACAATATTTTATCCCTCGATCGTTCCTTCGATCGTGATCCAAATAGTTGAAATTTCTTTTCAACTGTTCACCTTTCGATCAAGATAAACTGATTTTTTACGTCGATGAAGTTCCTTCATCCGACCCTCTTTTCTCGACGATTTCTTAACCAACTGTGTTGGAGATTAGTCCACCAAAGTAACTGGTGCTTCATCCCTAAGTCCAATAAATCCTACTCATTACATAGTTCTCTGAATCTTACTTGACTAGTGGTTTGGTTAAGATATTAGGCTCTCCTTATCGATGTGGATCTTTTCCATTCGATATTCTTTTTCCACATGATCTCTTGTAAAAATGATGTCTCACATCCACATGTCAGATCTTGTATGATGTAGAATCAGATTCGAAAGTGATAAGAATCGCATATTACTATCATCACGAAAAAAGACATCTTCAGTAATCTAATGTTATAATCCTCGATTGTCGACAGAGCGAGGGCTTGGGAGCAACGAACTGGCTATATATTCTCGCCTTCATAGTAGATGTGGCAATGATGTCCGCTTTTCTTCGAGAACCAAGAGACCAAATTTTGCTTCCCAAAACCCGACAGGTACCGAGGTTGATTTTTCCGTCTATCCTACAACCTCCATAATCGAGAATCGAGTACCCACTAAGCTCTAGATTATCGTCTGCGATACCATAAGTTTTAGATTTACAACCCTTGATACTTAAGAATCAGCTTAGTTGCTTCCGGTAGCTTTGCTTGCTTTAGATTTGCCGAATCGCACATACACCCACCGCGAATGTTATATTTGGTCTCATCGGCGAAGGTATAATAAAGATCCAATCAAAACCCCATACTCTTTCTAAATAGTTTTCTTACCACCTTCATCTCTGGTCCATCTTGAATGAAGTCATCATTGGAATCGACTTCCTTGCTATTCAAGTCCATAATTAGCCAACAGACCTTGTAGATACTTCGCCTTTTGGATTTAAGATCCCAAGATGAGCTGTTTTGACTTGAAGACCTAGAAAGTAGCTCATCCGACCCATCATGGACATTTCAAAATTTCCTTGCACTTCTTGAATTTCTCGATAATTTATGATTAGGAGATCCAAGATTATGTCGCCCACATAGATCTGAACCATCGAATATCTTCTCCGTCTTCAATTGTAAACAAGGTCCTATCAATCAATCCTTGGTGAAACCACTCTATCAAGAACCGGGATAATGTATCATACCATGCTCTGAGAGCTGCTTTTAGTCCATAAAGAGCTTTTCTTAAGTGGTACATTAATTTTGATCATTTCAAAGCCGAGGTTGTTCAACATACACTTCCTCCTCAGACTCCCATTCAAGAATGCACTCTTTACATCCATCCGATACACAATGAATCCTATGAGCGGCATAAGTTTAAATAGCGAATAGCTTCGGTGATAAATCGCGCAAAGGTTTCATCATAAATCAATCTCTTCTCGATTGTGAATAACCCTTCGCAAAAGTCTTGCCTTTATTTCTAGTGATGACATTATTCTCATCCCTCTTGTTCTTGAATACCCATTTGGTGCCTATCCATCTTGATGAAGTTGGTCTGCCTACTAGTTCCCAAACCTTGATTTTCTCGAACTTTCTGGTTCTTCTTGCATACCGTAATCTAGTTGGCATCTTGTAGAACTTCTTCTATTCTGTAGGTTCCTTTAAAAGACGATATCAACAATACATGGCACTTTCACAAACCCGATGTCTAGTTTGGACTCTATTAGGATTGCCGATTATCCGATCAATCGGATGGTCTTTTCAACCAAGTCCTTCTTTTATGATGTATATCGGTTTGGATATTTTCATCCTCTTCTCGATATTGAGTCCTTTAGAAGTTGAGAGAGGCAATGAATAGATCCACTTTGGCATGGACAAGTCTCAATGATGTTGGAATCATCATATGATGATGTGTATGTCTGCGAGAACATCGTGTGTTCCTCGAACCGTATGGTTCGATTTATTCGTTTATCTCGGTATTGCGAACTTCTTCATTGATACCAGGTTATGCATCCTTAGGTCCTAATGACCGGTGAATCATTCGAGATCAAGTTTAGGAACATACTGCTATTCGTGATCCGATCCTTTTCTTTGAAATTTAAGCGATCCATTTTCTAAGTGTCAGTCTTTGGTTGATCCGGTATTGCTTGTTAGAGATAGATTTCTCTTCTTGGAGATGTCTCATCAAAGACCACATGAGGTGTTTCTTCCATAACTAGAGTTACTTTGTTGAACACCACCCTAAAAACTTTCTTTGGTTGAGGAATATCTTAAGAATATACCTCATCCTGACTTGGCCTCAAAGGTTTTCAACCCGCTCTTCCCATTGTTGTAGATAAACAGTTTGCACCCAAAAACATGGATGTAAAAACACGAGGTTTTACTGCCTTCCACACGTTCAAAAGGTGTTTTGAAGTGAATCTTAGTCGAGAGAACATACATTACCGAGTGTGACATCTTTGTGTTGATAAACTACGCCTAAACGGTTTGTAGTTGCATGTTCACCAACATTGTGCGGCGAAACTTCTTTTAGTGTTGTTTTTCTCCGTTCACACGCCCGTTCGTTATGGTGTTACAGCATTTGATGTTTCGTGTTGTATACCAAACTTAGTGTAACAATCGGTTATAAAAGAGTTCATAAATTATGTACCTTTATCCGGTTTGATTTTTTAATCTTGACATCCCTCTCATTACTGTAATTTCTTGAGCAAATTTCGGGTATCTTTGTTGTGGTCTCATTCTTCTTATATAAGAATCGACCCGTAAACTTGGAATAATCATCCACGATTGCAGTGTATTTGCATCCGCTTAAGATCGGGTGGTATGGTCCCAACAAATCCATGTGAAGCGATTGTAGTACTCTCTTTGGATCTTTGGTCCCGGGATCCCCCAAATGAGGCTTTAACTTTGTTTTCCTTCCGACATGCGACACATGTTTGATCCTTAGAGAATACCTCGTTTAGGAGACCCTCAACCAGGACATCCTTGCTATCTTGTTAAGAGTCTTAAAGTTTAGGTGACTCATTCTCTTGTGCGAGCCAACCGATGCTTTTGAACTCTTAACAATCGGCATGCATTTCTTGGACAATTGTTCCAATCAGAAGTGTTGATTGTTCCCTTTCGAACCAGTTAGCAAAATCTGCTTAGTAGCTCAATTATTGATAGTACATTGATCGATGAGAACTCAACGCCAATTCGTTGTCGCAGTGTGAAAGTAACAGGTGTGCTTCAAACCATCGACATACGAGACTCTAAGAATATGTACATCATCATTCTCTAAGGTTACAATCCTCTGGTAAAACCAAAGTTATCATCACCAAAGAGTACACATTGGCCTTCTTGTTACGCAGATGAACCGGAGGAGATGTTTGTTTCCAAATATGTGCCTTGAGCATCCACTATCGATGTACCAGATAGTTGCTTGACACCTCCTTTATTAGCTAAAACCACGCGATCCCGCAATCAAATCAGGCTTTAGTACCCCTTTAGATTGGGTCCCGAGGGGTTAGAGTTACCTTTTCGAGATCCAAACAAAACAGGGCACTTCTATGGTAATCTTCAAGATCGAAGACTTGGGATTTACGTCAAGATAATCATACATCTACATAATCATACATCTCTTCAAGTATCTTTAGTGGTCGGTATGATTATGAGTGTGAACCTGGATGAATCGAAGACTTGGGATTTTTACGATTTGTTTGTCTTCTTTTAATCGATTATGGTTCTCAGTGCGGATGTCTGGATTTGGTTAAAGGGATAGGTATGATTGCTACCATCAAAAGATTCATATCTCTTTTTGCACAAAATGGTTCCACTATTGTATAAGTGTCTCTTTGCATTAGATCATCAAGCAATTGCTCATTGTCAGATTTGTAGGTCAATCTCTCCAAAGGTGTGCTTTCGATCTGCCGGTGTAGAAACGTAAAACACGGAAAGGTTTAGAAGTTACCTCCATTGATCAAGATCATTAGCCATGAGAGGCGGATGTCGTCATCGATGAGAACATCGATCATCAAAAATCGTGAACATCATCATTATTGGTCATCGGGCGTAAGTCTTCTACATATAAGTAACTAGAGTCATCTCAAGGCGGATAAGTCATCTATCCTGTGCATCGCCAACCATGGCTTTTCCGTCTCTGTATCTTTTGCTCTTTTCTGTTTTTGTTATCTTCTTTTTTCTTTTGGAGACAGTCCGGCGATCGCACTATAGTGACTGGTTTATGCGGTTGAAACATGCTCCGTGTTCCACGGAATTTCTTACGCCAGTGAATCATTTCTTCTATAGGATCATCAAGTGACTTCCCGTTTTCCCGTGATTAGAATTCTTCTTTCTTATCTGTTGTCTCTTCTATCATCGAGCGATCATCATCTTTTTCTTATCTTCTCTGCGGTCATCTCTATAATCATCTCTTCGCGCCATCGCCAGGCGATTCCTTTCTTGTGATCTGTCAGTAGATCTCCTTTCTCTTCCTCTGTTATTCTGATAGTCTCTGTAAAATTTCCGATATTTTTCCAGTTGAATGTTGGATCTTTCAAGCTTTCTGGTTAACAAAGCAATTTGTTCAGTCTGACTCATGATATTTCCAATAGGTTCAGTAGACTTTGAATTGCTGCCTTTGGTCGCCTTGAATGCAATTTGCTTTTGATGTGGCGGTGTGGGTTTCAAGAGACGACTCGTCTTCTTCTTCTTGGCCTCTTTCAATCGAGTTCGAATTAAGTGAGCCTTTAAACCGAGAAACAAAGTTGCTTGGCTTCATCTTAGCAATGTCTTGGAAATCCTTTATTCTTTTGTTATTTTATGTTCTATTTCTTGGTCGAGATCTCAAGATTTTTGCGCTAATATTCACGATGCTTGTTGGTGACATGGTGATTCATCCATCGAAATTATTTATGGTTTCATTAAAAAGATCTTGAGTTTCTCAAACTTTACCATTCGGCCAGCGTCTCATTGTCTTTAATCAAATTGTTTCCTTCGACATCTCGTAAAGAGTATCCCCTACATCTGCCATCTTTGAGATACTTGATCTTCTCACGTGTTATCTTGTACATTGTCTTCATTATGATATTGTTGGGATTACATATGCCGGGATCTATCGGGATGACCTCATAAACACAAATTTAAATTAACAATTATTATCGGGCATGAATTTACCTAAGTGAATTCAAATAATAATCAATCCAACAACAACATGCAAATATTATTTCACGTAAAAGATCCTAACATGCGAAATTTCTAGGAGTTTACTTAAACGTACCCATTGGAGAGACGATCCGAGATGCGGGATCAAGTATCTGGATACCCACCAAAAGTCCTTCTCAAGTATTCCCAAGTCCTCGTCTAATAACCCCGTGGAAGGTTCTACAATGAACGATTTATAAAACAAAGGAAAATAAAAATATTGTTGCACCACCTTTGCGGATTTCTAATATTTCCAACGCATGGAACTGTAGGGGATGAAAAAATTCATCCCCTTATTTATATAGAGGGGGGGGGAACGAAATTTTGGACTCAAAATAAGGTTAGGAAAGATCTTTTCTTGATCTCCAAGAAATCTTGAATATATCTCATATATTCTTCTTTACAGGTGTATTTTTTCCAAAAAATCTCACACCCTTTATTTTACCAAATTTTCAAAATAATAGGATGTTTCAAGATTGGATCTTTCTTGAATTCATGAGATAATGTGGCAGGTGTGGCTTCAGCAGGCTACTCGTCTTCTTCGTCTTGGCCTCTTTCAATCAGGTCGAATTTGTGAGCCTTTAAACTGAGAAACAAGTTGATTGACTTCATCTTAGCAATGTCTTGGAAATCTTTTATTATTTAAGTACTTTCATGTCCCATTTCTTGTCGAGATCTCAAGATCTTGCGATTAATATCTTTGTCCGACATTTCCCGTCGGTTCCACGGCTTGTTGATCGACATGGTGATTAAATCCATCGAGTTGATTTATGGTTTCATTAGGCAAAGATCTTGAGTTTCTCAAACTTTTACGATTCAAATTTTGTCTATTGTCTTTTAATCAAATTGTTTCCTTCGACATCTCAAAGAAGAGTATCCCACATCCTTGGCGCCTTGAGATACTTGATCTTCTCGTGTGTTATCTTGTACATTGTCTTCATTATGATATTGTTGGGATTACATATGCCAGGATCTATCGGGATGACCTCATAAACACAAATTTAAATTAACAATTATTATTGGCATGAATTTACCTAAGTGAATTCAAATAATAATCAATCCAACAACAACATGCAAATAATATTTCACGTAAAAGATCCTAACATGCGGATTTTCTAGGAGTTTACGTAAATGTACCCATTGGAGAGACGATCTGAGACAGACAGGATCAAGTATCTGGATACCCACCAAAAGTCCTTCTCAAGTATTCTCAAGTCCTCGTCTAATAACCCCGATGGAAGGTTCTCCAATGAACGATTTATAAAACAAAGGAAAATAAAAATATTGTTGCACCACCTTTGCGGATTTCTAATATTTCCAACGCATGGAACTGTAGCCTGTAGGGGATGAAAAAATTCATCCCCTTATTTATATAAAGGGGGGGAACGAAATTTTGGACTCAAAATAAGGTTAGGAAAGATCTTTTCTTGATCTCCAATAAATCTTGAATATATCTCATATATTCTTCTTTCCATGTGTATTTTTCCAAAAAAATCTCACACCCTTATTTAGCCAAATTTTCAAAAATAATAGGGGATCTTTCAAGATTGGATCTTTCTTGAATTTATGAGATATTCTTGTATTCCTAGAATACATATCTTTTTCCATAAAAATCTTTCCAAAAAAATCAAGAAAATCCTTCTTCCTATTATTTCTCTTTATATTTCGAAATTACCATTAAAGAAACCAAGTGGGAGATTTCTTGAATTTATGGGATAATCTTGTATTCCAAGAATACTTATCTCCTTTCCATAAAATCTTTTCAAGAAAATTCTTATCCCTCTTTTTCTTTAATATTTTCGAAAAAGTAAGGAGGAAATAATGCAACAATAATTTATTTTATTTTAAGCACCTTTTATTTATTGGACTTTAATTGAGCTACTTGAGGGGCCTTTAAGAGAATTAAGATGGACCTTCCAATGGACTTCTGAATTCCTATATTGAGCCACAATATAATTCAGCCCATTAATATTAATTAATACCACTATATAATTAATATTGTACTATCCAACTTAACCCACATTACGGTAATATGACTTCTTGTTATTATTTCCCGTGTTTAAGATTATTTAGTCCATTAATTTATTAAGCCAATTGGAAAGCTTTTATATTAATTAATATCTTTATCCTTGAGTAAGGATAGCCCGTTTTTATTATCCATACCTGAAAATTAATTCCACTTGCAAGATTTGGTATGATAAAGGTTAAGACTCTCTGGGACCAATCAAGAAGACATTGCAAGCACCACGATTCTCTCAGATTAATTTAGCAATCATTTGTGTAATTAATATTATTGCCCAAGATATAGGTATCGAAGTGGCAATGATTCTCTTCATTTATAAGTCAAAGCAATAACTACTAACCACACATAGTCCTTATAAAGTGACAGAGATTAAGAAATCAACAACCATTTGGGTCTAACTCTTCATCCCTTAAGTCAAACAAGAATGAGTTTATCCTCTCTGAAGTCCGCTTCAAAGGCATCGAATGCACTAGTGTAATCTCTTGGTCAAGACAAAGCCAATCTGAGCCTTATACATCAACTTCTACCAATAGATTGTTCGGATCTATCTAAGTTGTGAAACACGCGACTCGTTTACAAGGCAATCGCAATGTGATCTTCAGATCCGCATCACCACGTTAACTACAATGTAACGCTGCTATGAACGATTTGCAATAAATATATATAACATTCATTCATATTTAAAGCAACAAAGGATAAATAATTTATTTCAAGAAATAAGTGTTTTAATACATAGGTTATACAAAGTAAAAGCATACTTTCACGTATAACCCCAACAATCTCCCACTTATACTCAAAGTCCGCTTTTAAATATACCACAAAGACGCGTCTCGTAGTTCTAATGGATATCTAATGCCACCTACACGAACCTATTAATATCTCCCACTTATACTCAAAGCAGATTGCTAATGACTGACAACCATTCCTCACATGCTGTCTCTTTGAATGTTTCAGAGGCGAGACACTTTGTGAAAGGATTAACTAGGTTATCCTCCAATGCGATCTTAGCCACCTCTACATCTCCTCTCTTAACGATTTCATCTAAGATTTCTTTCCTTCAAATAGGTTTGTTTGACTCGCGGACTTGGTTCCCTTGAATTTGCAATCGCCCCTAGAAATTCCAAACAACGCCCAAGTCCACTAGGAAGTTCTTGAGCCACACCGCTTTTTTCACGCTTCACAAGCACTACATATTCGGCTTCCATGGTAGAATCGGCGATGCATTTACTTAACGCTTCTCCATGTTCAAATTCCCCTGCCCCGTGAAAAACACACTACCCGAGGTAGATTTTTCTCGAATCTAGGTCCGATTGAAATCCCAAATCGGTATCCCACTAGAAATAAACTGGCCCGATCGATAAACCAAAGATTCTATCTCGAGTTATTTTCATACTTGAATTCTCTAACAAATTCAATGTTGATTTCGGGATTACTTTGATATCTTATATCATGCCTACTTGCAGTATATCCTGTCTACGTCTCGCACACAACATTGCACACACGAGGCTTCCCAATCGCCGACGATAAGAATGCCTCTCATGTCATCTATCTCCTTTGTGTCTTAGGGAACATGTCTTTTCGATAGATGGATTCCGTGCCTTAAAAGGTACAAAACCCTTCTTGAATCTTGCATGTTGAAACGCTTCAAAATCGGTATCTATGTATGAAGTTTGCGATAAGTCGATCATTCTTTTCTTTCGATCTCGAGTGATCTTGATCCCAAGAATATGACCGGCTTCCCTAAGTCCTTCATATCAAACTATTTTGACACCATACCCTTTACGCCCCGACAAAACTTTTACATTGTTTTCGATGAGCAGAATATCATCTACGTATAGTACTAGGAATACCAAGGCAGTTCCGTCACACTTCCTATAAACACAACTGTCAAAATCGTTTTGATCAAACCCATAACATTTGATTACATGGTCAAACCATTGGTTCCAAGCCCGAGATGCTTGCTTTCAAATCCATAAATGGACTTCCTCGACTTTGCACACAAGGTTTTCTTGGCTTTTTTCGATGAAACCTTCGGGATGTTGCATATAGATTTTCTCTTCAAGACTGCCGTTAAGGAAAGCTGTCTTAACATCCATTTGCTAGATCTCAAAATCTATATGTGCAGCTATTGCCAAGAGAATACGGATGGACTTAAGCATGGCTACAGGCAAAAAAGCATAATCGATACCCTCCTTCTGAGTGTATCCCTTTGCCACAAGCCTAGCTTTAAAGGTTTCTACCTTCCCGTCCGATCCTCTTTTCCTCTTGTAGACCCACTTACATCCAATGGGTTTTACCCCACTGGGTGGTTCAACTAGCTCCCACACCTGATTATGATCCATTGAGCCCATCTCGGCTTCCATCGCAGTTTGCCAGGATTCTGAATCCTCATCTTGGACCGCCTCCTTGTAGGACCAGGGGTCTGATTCACTATCCCCGGGGACCAAATCCGAAGATTCTCCTATCCTCATGAATCTCTCAGGTTGTCGGACAACCCTCCCACTACGACGAGGTTCCGATTGTGTCGATGTGACGCTTGGTATATCAACCTGTACAGTTGGTATAGGAGTTTGCCCTCTTATTTCATTTAAGGTAATCTCACTTTTGGGCTTCTGATTGTTCATAAAGTCTGCTTCCAAAAATCTAAAGTGTGTACTTATTACCACCTTTTGATCTTTGGGACCATAGAACATGCACCCTTTCGTTCCCATGGGATATCCTATAAACAGCCTTAGTTCCGAACGTGCATCCAACTTACCGGCTTCCTTGTCTAGCACGTATGCCGGACACCCCCAAATCCTGAGGTGTCTCAGACTGGGCTTGCGCCTGGTCCACAACTCTTTAGGGGTTTTGGGAACCGATTTGAATGGCACCAGATTTAGAACGTAAGTTGTTGTTTCCAAGGCATGACCCCAAAACAACTTGGGTAGATCTGAATAACTCATCATGGATCTGACCATTTCTAAGAGTGTTCTGTTTCTTCGTTATGTAACCCAGTTTTGTTGAGGGGTTCCGGGTGCAGTCAACTGGGAAACAATGCCCTCGTCTGACAGGTAGTTCAAAAACTCATCGCTGAGGTATTCACCTCCACGATCAGATCGTAGAAACTTGATACTCTTTTCCCTATGATTCTCCACTTCGGCTTTGAACTCCTTGAATTTATCAAAGGTTTCCGATTTGTGTTTCATGAGGAAAATGTACCCGAACCTTGAGTAATCATCGATGAAAGTCACAAAATACTCATAACCACCTCTAGCTTTGGTTGACATTGGACCACACACGTCAGTGTGAACGATTTGCAACACTTCTGTGGCTCTATTCCCCTTGGCTCCAAATGCCCTCTTGGTCATCTTACCCTTCAAACATGATTCGCAGGTTGGAAGTGGTTCTAACTGTAGGTCCGTCAGCGAACCATCTTTCACCAACCTTTGGATCCTATTTAGATTAATATGACCCAATCTTAAATGCCATAGAAGTGTCTCATTCACGTTTTCTAAACGTTTTCTATTATTGCATGAAACAGTCGATGTGTTATAAGATGCATTTTGTGAGTGGCGTGCACAGTTAATAGTATAGAGATTGTTCCGTAAAGTTCCATGACAGATAAATGCATCATTATGGTAAACAGTAACTTATTTAGAAAAATGAACAAAATATCCATCATTAATTAGTTTAGAAACTAAAATAAGGTTTTTACGAAAAACTGGAATGTAAAGAACATCTCTCAAAACTAAAATCTTATCTTCAAAAGACAGGTGCACGTCTCCCACTGCTTCAGCTGCTACTCTCGTAGCATCGCCCAGTGTGATGAGGATCTCACTTCCACTAAGTTGACGGGTTAGTTTGAACCCGTGAAGCAAACATGATTAGTGGATCTCGTATCAACCACCCATAAATGAGAAGTATACGCCGCTAAACAAGCTTCAACAATTAGTTCATGAGAATTACCTTTCTTTCTGGGCCTTTTGGGATTGGAACAGGCAAACCTCCATTGTCCTCTTTCACTGCAGTTTAAGCACTTTCCCTTTGGATTTTCCTTGACACCACTAGCATTCCTCATCTTACCATTGCCCTTGGCAATGGTTGAGTTTGATTAACTTATGTCTTTTTGGCCCTCTTCTTCTTCTTGCCTTGCCCCTTTAGAAGATGACGACGGACCACTTGCCGTCAAAGCTTGAGTTTGGTGCCCCATCAAAGTCTCTGTCGTGACCAAAGCTTACAACAAATCAGCTAGCGAGGCCAAAGTACTCAAAATCTTTGGGCAGAGAGTGGAGTACCAAATCGATCTTGGTCTCTAAATCATAATCTACACCCAGAACCTCAAGTTTTTTCAGATGAGCCATCTATTTTGAGGACGTAATCCCCTACAGGGTTGCCCTCCACCATTTTTAGCGACAACATCTCTCGCAAGGTGATCCGACGAGTCCCGCATTTTTTTGACTTGTCACCGCTCATCCGGTTTTGGTGTGTCAAGAATCCACTTGTGCTTTTTGTGCGCTTAGGACAATCATAACTTTTCGTTTCCAATCAACATAGTTTCCTATACAATTCTATTGACTTTAAGTATATTAACAATGGATTAAAAGGCTACGATATGCTGAACTAAAATAAATAACAATTTGTGTAAGTAAAAAATTATCACTCAATTCGATCACATTGTTCATATCAAAATCTCAAAACAATATGAACATGCATCAGCCGACATCTCAAAACAGTTTAAATAGGTCACGTGGGGTGAACTGTCTATTTAAACACATTCAAGAGGGTTACAAACAAGAACGAAGCACAAACCTTAAATTCAAAAATTAATAGTCGGCTCCCATTTGACCAATATAAAATTGATAGGGACTTCGGGGAAGTATATGCATATCAATTTTATACCTAAGTAATAACCATGATTAAATACAGAATTATTGTAGGTCCCGAACGGGTTTTGTGAGGGCAGAAGTCTAGAGGGAAGGGGTGAATAGACTTCTGAAAACTTTTCGTGCAAGATCAGGTGTGAAATCAAGTTGCCTAATCAGAGTCGTGAATCGGTTTGGTGATATCCAACTTAGTGATCGCGATGGCGAATCGATTCGGTGTCTCATCGTTTTAACGATGTGCGGAAGTAAGTTTTAACCCGTGTGAAAAACCAGTTTGAGAGAATCAGATTCTGCTTGTCTGTTTTCAATTAGGTGACAAAGTGTCAAGCTCATCAGATCAGTTGCTTGATGCAAAACTGATCCAGACTCAGAATATGTATGCAATATCAAATCAGGTAGTGTGTTATAGTGTAAAACTGGTAAATCAGATAATGCACACAAGATTTTATAGTGGTTCGGACAAACAGTCCTATGTCCACTCTTCCCTATCAGCAGGGGCACCAACTAACCAACTAGACTTAGTTTAATGTGTTAATCCAACACAGTACAACCAACAGATGTTTCAAGAGTTCTCACTCAACCGATCCCAGAAATCAGAAACTAGTAACCCTAGTCTGAAATCTTGCTAAACAAACTTAACCTAACTTTGTTGGTTTGGGTAAAGATTTGTTGTTGTTCCAACTGGAAATATATCCTAGTATTTGGGTAGCCTAAAGCTAGAGGATGAGATTTCTATGCTAAGAACAATGGGATGAACACTTAGAAATATTCTTCAATTTTGTGTTCTTCGTGGGGAAATTTGCTTGTGCTTGAGCTTGATGATAATTTTTGTGTCTTCACTATGAAGATTGATCCCATATTTATAGACCTCGAAATCAAATAGCCGTTGGAGAGAAATTTGAATTTCAGGCTATATTTGGTAGTTTGTAGGCTTGATGTGACGTGCTTCAGGAACGGCATGGCCGAAAGCATGTATGTTTGTCTTTTGTAGTCGTTTGCCCTGATACGCCATATCCTGCAATGCCAGCTTTGTACATACGTGTCGATCCCTCATTGGCTAACAAGGACACTTATTCGGTGTCTTTGTAAAGCCAACTATGTTGACATTCTTCTGGTCTGATTTACATCGTATGCCTTGGATAAGTAGTTAATCTTATCACTTTTCTGACTAGGCAGAATTGATCAACACTTCTACTGATCAGTTGCCTTGAGTCTACTGATATGGTTGTCTTAGCTTCAACCAATCAACTCTGCTGATGTCTTCGTAGAATAGGTCTTCTGGTTTGATGTGTCTTTAAATAAAGTCTTCTGATTCTTGCTACTGATCTTTGCTACTGATCTTGACCTGACTTGTGCAATTTGAGTTCCCTCTCAAAATGTGACCTAGTCTAATACATCAGCTGTCTAACATGTTCAGCTGGTTTCCTATCATATCATCAGTCGACTAACAGGTTTGACTGGTCCTATTACAACTGTTTTGGAACTTCCATCAAAACTATAAATTTCCCAACAATTTCCCCCTTTTTGATGGAACCAAAACATTTACTAGAAAGAATGTTGAACAAGTTAAAACTTAAATAAAAGAGAGTAAATTAGAAGACAAAGAGAGTTTGTCTTAAGATCAGAAAAGTAGGATTTTCATTAATGATAAGAACTTTACAAGTACAAAATAATCAAATCCTATTCCGATCTTTACAAAAGCAAGTCTTCTGATTTCTTCAGTATCTCTCTTCCTCAGGAACAGCACACATTTCAAACAGCCTTGTCTTGATTTCTGCTACCTTGCTTTCTTCAAAAATATCATCTTGTGCCAGGCACATGTTTATCGTAGCATTGAAGGTAATTTTGTCGAGCATTCCATGTGCAGTCTTCTTATACTCCATGATCTCGACTACGGGGGCAACTGGTATGCAGCTTAGCTTCTTGGCCTCCTTCATGACGTTCTTATAAAATATTGGGTGTTTGTTACTCAACCAATCTCTGAATATTTCATTGATTTCGATTTTGGTTGGAATAACCTGATTGATGAATGTCGAGATATACCATTCTCCTTTTTAATCTTCTTCCATTCACCCACCATGTTCTGCTTAAACTTTACAATCACATCCACATCGGCATCCGAATAGGCTCAATGAAATGTGAACCTTCACCGCTTTGACAGCGAGTCCTTTCTTGTTGGGATTATCTTTGGAAAGTATAACTTTTACTTTGTATAATCAAAAGCCCAATTCGAACTTATTCTTTTAAATAAATTGTTTATATCATAATGCTTTAAATATAATCGAATGTTACATATATTTCTTTGCATAACCTTTCAATAAATAGTATGTATGTTAATTGTAGTTAATTTAGTGATTCGGATCACGAAAGATTAAATTAACAATCCATATAACTAAAAGTACACCATTCACGACCTAGATGAAATGAACAATCCATTTTTGAAAGGTTGAAGTGTAAGGCTCGGATTGAACCAAGAGATTACACTTTGCATGAAATGCCTTTGAATAGGACCTCTGGAGGACAAATTCTTTAGAAATTCAAGGAAGAATTAGACCTCGGTTGGTTCCCAATTATTTCTTAATCTTAAATTCCCTTAGATAGGATCAAATTTTGATAACTATTGCTTTGACTTATCATGGGTAGAAGAATCAATGAGATTCAATACTTTTTTATCTTGGGCAATATTATTGGTCACATGTGATTCTTAAGATCTAATCTTTTTGGTTGTTGCCTAATCAAGTTCGATTTGCCCCCTTGGGAGGTTCATAAGCTTTATCATACCAAATCTTGCAAGTGGAACTAGTTTTTCGATATGGATAATAATGTTGAATTTTTTCCTTAACCAGCACAAAAGATATTAAATTAATAGAAAGCTATTTTTGGCAAATTAATTAATGGGCTAGATAATCTTAAATATTTAAATAATAAATAATTTTATTTATTGTAATATGGGTTAAGATGGATAGTCTGCAATATTAATTATGTAGTGGGATTAATTAATATTTAAGGGCTTGAATAATATTGTGGCTCAATATTGATAATTCAAGATCCGTTGGAAGGTCGATCTTAATTTTCCTAAAGGCCCCTAAATTTTGGTGTTGGCCCAACATAAAGTCCAATTTAAAAAAGGTGTTTAAAATAAAATAAATATTGTTGCCTTATTTTTTTCCTCATAAATTCAAAAATTATGGATTAAAAGGGAGAAAAGATTTTCTTTGAATTTTGTTATGGAATGAAGATATGTATTCTTGGAATACAAGATTATCTCATTAAATTCAAGAAATCTCCCACTTATTATCCATATATATAGATTTTCCAAAATTTTGAATATAAAGGGCAAGAAAGATTTTTTGATTTTTCTTGAAAAGATATTATGAAGATATGTATTTCTTGAAATACAAGAATATCTCATAAATTCAAAAGATCCAAATCTTGGATTCTTGTTCCCTAATATTTTCTAAATTTCCATAACAAAATCCAAGTTAGGATTTTTGTGGAATATTTTTAATTATGGAGAAAAAAAATATATGAGATATATTCAAGATTTCTTGGAATCAAATCAAAAAATTTCCCCATATTATTATATCTCAAAATTTTTCATTCCACCCTCTATAAATAGGGGATGAGTGTTTCATTCCCATGAGATCAATTCCATGTCTTTGAAAAATTAGTAAATCCATAAAAAATGGTGCAACAAAGTTTATTTTCCTTTTTAATCCATTGTTATGGCGTCCTACCACCGGATTTTATTTTAAGGAATACTTGGGAAGTTCTTTTGGTGTGTCTAATCAATTAATTGCAATTAAGACCATTCCAAACGGAAATTCGTTCGTAAATTTCGTGAATTGATTATATTATTCAAGCCCATTGAATTATTATTTGAATCCCAAGATTACATTGAATTATTATTTGAATTAAATATTTAACCTTAATTCATGCTATTAATATACCTTGTATTATCTTCTTCCATTATTTTTTGTATTTAAATTATTTAGCCCATTAATTAATTCAATTTACCAAATAATTAATCTCCATTAATTAAACAACAAATCATCGCAATTCACGTAAAACCTTCTTCCATTCTTATACGTTCAACAATATTATCCATACCTGGTAAACTAGTTCCAAACATACCAAAGATTTCCCAAGGTATGATAAATTTTATGAAATCCTAATCCAAGGGGGCAAATAACAAAAGGAAAATAAATTTTGTTGCAGATTCTCCTTTGTGGATTTAAATTTTTCCAGAATCACACGAATGAATAATATTGTAGAAGAGTGGTGGCTCAAGATAAAATAAAATATATGGAAAAATCTTTTCTTGATTCTCTACCCATGATAAATATAAGCAATAATTACCAACCAAAATATCCTATTTAAAATCCCAACTAAGATTAAGAAATATTTTCTAAAATATTAGAGGTCTAATTTTGGATCTTCTTGAATTTATGAGATATTCTTGTAGGTCCTTTCAATAAATACATATCTTTCATAATATCTTTTCAAGAAGAAAATCAAGAAAATCTTTCTTGCCCTTTATATTCAAAATTTTAGAAAATCTACTATATAGATAACCAAGTGGGATTTCTTGAATTTAATGAGATAATCTTGTATTCCAAGAATACATATCTTCATTCCATAACAAAATTTCAAAAAATCTTTCTCCCCCGTAATCCATAATTTTTTGAATTTATGAGGAAAAATAAGGCAACAATATTTATTTTATTTTAAACACCTTTTTGGTTATTGGACTTTATGTTGGGCTATTAGGGGCCTTTAGGATTTAAAGGACCTTCCAATGGATCTTGAATTATTTATATTGAGCCACAATAATTCAAGTCCATAAATATTAATTAATCCCACTACATTTAATATTGCATTATCCATCTTAACCCATAATACGGTCAATATGGCTCTTTATTATTTCCGTGATTAAGATTATCTAGCCCATTAATTAATTCAAAACAGCTTTCCATTAATTAATATCGTTTGTCCTTTTAAGGAACTTCAACATTATTATCCATCTTCGGAAACCTAGTTCCAAAGATTTGGTATGATAAATTTTTTGAACCTCCCAGAACAAGCATACTTGCACAATTCTTCGTATTAAATCTTAGCAATCACATGTGACCAATAATATTGTCCAAGATAAAAAGATTGAATCTCGTTGATTCTTCCCATGATAAGTCAAAGCAATTTACCAACCACCGTGATCCTATTTAAGGAACGAAGATTAAGAAATTTTCTTCCGAGGTCTTTTCTTCCTTGTTCGCCAACCACATAATTTTCCACTGTTGTCCTATTCGCATCAATGGATGTACTAGTATAATCTTTTGGTCAAGACAAGCCAATCCGTTCCCTTAAAAAGTCAACTTTCACGATGGATTGTTTTTCCATCTAGGTCGTGAATGGTGTACTTTTTTAAGACAAGGATTGTTAATTTAATCTTCTTCAATCCGATCACTAAATAACTACAATGTAACACGTCTTATTTATTGACATTGTTATAAACAATATATGTAACATTTATTTAAAGCATCGTTGATAAACAATTTATTTCAAAAATAAGTCCGAATTCGTTTTGATTATAAAATCGAAGATAATCCCAACACTCCTATCCAATTTCAATTTTTCTCAATTCTTTAGTTTTTTAAGCTTTCTCGCGGATTCAACAATTTCCATCTTTTTCATTCATCATCTGCGGAATTTCTTTCGATCTTTCCTTTTTTTCTTTAATCCCATGCCTTCGATTTCTTCCAATGTTTTGTTTGAGCATCCTTCGAGTCCTTTTCTTGTCAAGCTTTATCTGAATGCCAACCACAATTTTCCACGAGCACTTGGACTTCTCATCTTTCTCTTCTTCCCCTTTTTTTCCTCAAAAGTGTCTTCAATCGATGTTGAGGTTACCAATGGATTGGATAAGAATTGTTGATATACTTCATCAATTCTCTTTCACTTAATACGAGGTTTGGAGAATCGTAAACAATTGCCCGAAGATAGATGATTGGGCCTTATCCACCACATTTCTTGACCTTGCGAATAAAGTGTCGAGCTTGTCATCGAGAGAGTTGACCCGATTGGTTGCTTCGGAAAGCTCATTCTGCATTTGGGTCAACTGGGCCATCTTTTCATTCATCATCTGCGTGAATTGTTGATTTCTTGTTTCTTCAATCTTGGCCATGCTCTCGTTTACTTCAACCATTTTGTCGTGATGGTATCTCTCAACTCTTGATTGGGCGTGTACGTGAGACGATACATGCTCTCTCTCTCGATTCGGATGGCTTTACGGATTTGATGGGGAACGGTGAAGGAAACATCGTCGTGAACATGTGTGCCATATTTGCCCTGAAAGAATTCTTGATATACTTCATCAGATTCTCTTCAAAAGATGGAGAGGTTTGGAGAATCTGCACGACCTGAGCTGTTGATGTCGAAGGGCCTTATACCTCCATTTCTTGACTTGACTTGTCCCCGTCAAGTCTATGATGAATTCACCCTTTGTGCCTCGGTGATGGGGATGTCGTCCTCCCCAATCTTCTTGTCGGATGTCCCTCTTCAATAATTGGATTTAGTTAGGTTCTTTGGTGTCAACCATTTGCTCGAATACCTCCTAAATTCGGATTGGGCTACATCGAATTCTTCTTCATCATCGAATGTGGCATCTTCCTCAATCATCTTCTCCCATCTTGTGGGTCATCTCTCTATGAATATAGATCTCTTACCCAGATATAGGATAAAATTGTCGCCATCGGAGAAAATGATGGGAGAGGATTTTCCTCATTTGGAGAGTCCAAGAAACAATGAATTCCAACGCCCAACACACCCCCAAAGTCCTCAAACTTCTTCAATCGTTGTCCTCCGGGTCAGGTCTAGTACTTTAGCTTTGGCACCCGTTTGAGGGCTAGATCATCATCATCTTCTCCAACCGTGATAAGGCCGCTTGTGGAAAAATGATGGGAGAAAATTTCTTTTTAAAAATTCGGTTGGACAAACAAATTGATCACTTAGTGAACCGTAAAAAAGCCCCGAGCTAGAAAATTTCTTTTTAAAAAGGTAAAAACAAATTGAGTTGCAAATGAATAAAACTTAACACAAGTTTAAAAATAGAAGGGTAGATAAATTCAATACTTAGTACAGACACATCATTAGTACA
Source organism: Stenogyne calaminthoides (assembly GCA_037126765.1). NCBI lineage: Eukaryota > Viridiplantae > Streptophyta > Magnoliopsida > Lamiales > Lamiaceae > Stenogyne > Stenogyne calaminthoides. Next base: position 12,451,989 of record JBBCBC010000002.1, on the reverse strand, counting down.
AGATCCACGGAGTATTAATTAGACATATTATTCGAATTTAAAAAATCGTTTGTTTATTGAATAAGGTAGTGGGGGAAGCGGGTCTTCTATTGTAGCTCCCGGCCCTCAGCATCATAACCTGAAAGGGGGTTTAATGGGGCGTGAGATAATAATCTCAGCGGGCAACCTGTACGTTGTTATACAGATTGACAGGAATTCAAAATAGTAGAAGCTTTTACTCATTCTCTTTATAACACAAGAACTTACTCACGATTTCATGTTGATAGTTCATACAGTATCCAACATTTATAACATCAATCATATCATTCAACAATCACACATATGGGTGGCACTGGTAGCGTTTACCACGTCCAATCCCGCATCATTCAAACAAAATGGGGTGGCACCGGTAGGCGCCCTACCGCGTCTAACCCCCGATAGCTTCCTTATATCCCATTGCTTCCTTATATCATTGCTTCCTTATCTCCCCGCAAAACCACCAATTCCTCCACACGGGACTCATTCCCAAAATCATTGGCACGAGGCCCAACCGATAAACGACACATACAGTTCATGTTCCAATATTCACAAAACTCATATTCATACTCACAGGATTTTCAGTGCATTGTTTACCAAACCACAAGTTTTAAAAACATATATATATATATATATATATATATATATATATATATATTTGCTTTTTAACAGTACTTATTTAGTTTGTTTTGAAAACTGTCAACAGTCTATATAACATTATCTAGCTATATAGATAGTGTCACCCACCTGACAACTTTTCAAGTAAAAGTTTTAACTTCTTGAAAGCTTTTGATAACGGCACGACTTCCAAGCTTCCGAGCTAATCCCAAGGACCTAGCACAGTTCGTTCGTTTAGTCATCGTTCATTCTTTTATTTAATAAACAGTTTCACATCGAATTAAGGGCTCTTCGATTAAAAGGGCATTTAGTACTTAAAAGTTATAAGAGTTCATTTCGAGTTCGACATGGGTGTCGAAACTCAATTATTGGATTGATACGATTTCTCTATTATGTGAAAGGGTTCACAGATCGGGGTCGGGTCTACTCAAAAATTAATAATACAAGTAAAAAATCCAAACACATATTCACAAAAGAAAACATGAACCATTCAACAACCTAAAACATGCTTGGTTCTAAAGGTATTACCATTCCTTCTCCCTAGTACTACTCCTTTGGCATAAAGACATGTAATCATGCATAAAAGAAAAAGAGCACTTAGACTTACTGGAAAAATATGAAATTTTAGTATGTTATACATATTTTGAAAAGAAACAGAGTTCATCAAGGGCACAAATTCATTTGAGCTAAGGAAACAAGGTACATTTACAATTTAATTCAGGGTATTGAAAGGTTCGTCAAAACAGTGCACACTTTAAACTAAAAATCATAACTCACTGGAAAAATGTCTAAAAATTACGAAATTAAAATATGTTATACAACACTTAAAAATAAGAAACTTTAATTTAGAAACTTAAGATGTTTGAGCTAAAGGTCGATACCAGGTTTTTGAGTAAATACGGGTTCATAACAATGTACGTCATACAGTACATGCTTCATATGAAAAATTCGCAACCCACTGGAAAATTAACTAAAATTCTCCAAGCTCTTAATATGATATTCTAAACTCACGTAAAAGAACATAAATTTTTTCAATGATTTTCATACTAAGGAAACAAGGATAAATAAATTGTTGAACTCACAGTTTCAACCTTCATCAATCATTTGCCACATAAATTTCAAATGGGTATATCTCATGATTTTCTAAACAAAAAACTATGATTTTTGGATATGATTTAAAAGAAATCAAGAGAAATATCCCCAAAATTTTCTAAAATTTTATCATCTTTTTAAATAAGTAAAACAATACAAAAGAGTCACTGCTCCCAGTTTCACGTAGTCACATATACACAAATTTCCACGAATTTATTATCCTTGGAGACAGATCAGATGAACACCAATTTTTAGTAGGTTGTTATATACTTCAAATAATACATCTAGGAATTTTTCCACTATTTTAAAACATCATTAAAGCATCAAAATAGATTTTCCAAAAATGAGGCAGTAGCATTTCCGAAGTTTCATACACATTTTTGAACTTTCACATATATGGCTAAACATGCTCAAATGCACAAGATATCACCAATACAAACTTCATACATGATTTTCACAAATTAAAAAAGCTTATGGAAGGTTCTTAGCATGCCATTTCTAAGGGTTTTCATGCTCACCCAAATTATGAACATAACATCAAGATTAAAGGTCTCATTGGTGCTCACCCTTGTAGTTTCTTTCTTTGGGAGGGGGTTTGAGGGCTCTTGATGGAAACTCCTACTTCTAACACCTTCCTAGATTCAAGATGGTGGAGGAAGGACTCCTCCTTTGAGTGGTGATGATCGGCCAAAAGCAAGAAAAGAGGGGAAAGCTCCTTCGTCCTTCAAACTCTCAAACTCTCCCAACTCTCTCCATTTTCCTCAATGTGTCTTCTCTTGTGGAACAAAAATGTCAAGACCAAACTTGGAGTGGGGAGAAGGGGTATATATAGGGAGAAAAGGGGAGGGTGGCCGGCCAAGGGGTGACAAAGAAAGGAGAGGGATGTAATGATGGGGTTAGTAATATGTCATGATTCAATAGTGTTTGCCTTTAATGGGGGAAAAAACCACTTGATGGTTGCTGATTTTTTTGGGCATAATTTGGATGAAAATGGGGGATTTTCTGCAGCTTGTGGGCTGCCAATTATGGTAGCCTTGATCCTAGACGCGATTTGGGCTTCGACGGCGTATTTTTCGATATTTTTCGGTTAGATTTTTGGTTCCGAAAATTATTTTAAACGTACAGTTAAACTCGCACGATTTTTAGGATTCCATTTGAAGTTCTCCTTTCTCATTTTTGAATTATTTAAATTTTGACATTATCAACGGGCCTATTTTACGGATAAAAACTCGAAAGTGCCAGTAGGGTTTTTTGGCTCGAAAAGCTCGTCTGTCACCTAAAAACTTTAGAAACTTGTACACGTATTTTTAAAAACAAGTATAACATTTAAACATATTAGGAAAAATAAATAAATAAGTCCTAAATAGATTCGGGTTGTTACAACACAGCAGATTCTGGCACAGCATGTAATGGCTCAATGCTTTCTGGAGCCTCCGAATCAGGTGATGAGGCCTCCAAATGGGCAGAATCGATTGAAGCCAGTAGAGTAGTAGGAATTGGCTCAGTCCGCGCAGGGTCCTTTGAAGCTTGTCCTGGGCCTTTGGGTAGTTTACTGATCGGAATGTGATCATCATCTGAATCAGACGACTCATCCACCAGTGTCGTCTGCCGCTTTTGTTTGCCTTTACCAGCAACCTCCGTCACTGGTGCAGATTTTGCCTTCTTGGCAGCTGGTTCTTTGATAACAACCCCTTTTTCTGGCTTCCTGCTGGTTGCCTTCCGTTTCTGACCACCCTTTCCAGCCCGTCGAACTTCAATTGTTGATTTAACAGCAGCTTCTGCTACGTCATCAGATGGGCCAGGTATTAGTCGGTTGATGATCGGCATTTTCTTGTGGGCCAGTTTGTATGGGATCATCTCATCCTCACTCCAATCCCTGTCTCTCATAAGGTCAATCAGTATCAGAGAGACCTTGTGCAGTAGAGTGATTTTGGCTGAAAGAACAACTTTCCCTTCTTCCACCACGAATTTGTCTGATTCTTCCAGCAACCTTCTCTTCAGAAACCCTAACCAGTTGATCTTTGCATTATGGATAATGGCAGCCATGATTCTGGCTTTCTCTTGGGTGACCGTATCCAGACTATAGGTAATGCCTACAATGACCTTTTGGACAATATCGAGTAAGAGTCGATATTTCCTTTTGAGCATCGGTTTCTTGAAACCCTTGGAGTGATGAGCATCTGCGGGTCATAGAAGATATTTAATCACCGCCCTCTCCTCTGAGGCTAGATACTCATCGGTCATAATGTCGTCTGCCGGAGCCGGGAGTCTAAAAATTATGTACAAGTCATCATCCGTAATCTCCAAGTGTTCTCCCTGAACCTCTAAGTAGAGTACACCTTCATGATCTCTTAGATTGTAAAGGAACTCGAGGGCTCCATCCAATAAAATCGAATCTGCACTCGCCAAGCATAATGTCTTTAAACCACAGATCTTCAGCAAATTAAGTATTTAAAGGGACTCGGGATTCGTGGTAGTTCGGAAATCGACACACCATTCTTCGATAACCTCATCGGCAAAATTTCTGAAGACCGGATCTTCAAGTTCCGGTGAGGCATGAGAAGATGAGTGTGCAGTCTCTGCAATTTATCTCACTTTGGGAGCCATTTCGCAAAAAAAAAATTGATGGATTAGAGTCGAGTTTCTTATAAACAACATCCCAAAAGTGAAAAACAAAACCTAGATTATTTACCAGGTATAAATACGCAAGAGATATTTCAAAAAAATCCGAAGTTTTTGAATCGCATAAAATTTTGAGTTTTGCTGAGAATTTGCATAGAAAAATTTAAGGTATGTGAATCGTGCAAATGGTGAATAAAGATTTTCTTCGAAAGAAGAGGGAAAGATAAAGGGTTTTGAATCGGAACCGATGCGTCGCTTAATCTAGATCAATGGTCCAGATTAACCGGTTTAAAATAATTGGAAATCGTGTGGTGAGGAAAAAATAATAGGTAGCAGCTTTTTGGATTTAAAACCACGTAATTAATGTATTTAATACATATTCCGCGCGTCCGCATTAAATGCTCTGCAGGACTTGCGTCATGAAAGTATGTGTACAGTAAAAGCGAATAAGGCTTAGAAAAAAAAATATGATTAATCAGTAAGGACAAAGAACGGAAATGCGTATCTGGTTGACTGATGTTGTAACCAGCCAATGCCACATGAAGTCCAGCTGATTTCTGTTGATCTTAGTTTCTGCCTAAACCTTAGTATTTCCCAACAATGTCCCACTTATCTGGTCAGGTTTCTTTCTAATCCAATCTGATCCATTCCCCCTTCATCTGATATCCCTTTTCTGATCAGCCCCTGACTGATCTTTTCTGATCAGTTGAGGTACCTTACTCAACTGATCCTTCTTATATGGTCAATCTCTTAACCAGCTGGTCCTGGAGACCAATCCACCAAACATTTCTGGTGCACTTTCTCTTAAGTCCAGAAGTCCTAGCTCATTACAAAGTTCTCTGAATCTGACTTCAGCTAGTGGTTTCGTTAAGATATCAGCTCTCTGCTTATCAGTATGGATCTTTTCCATTCTGATGTTCTTATTTTCCATATGATCTCTTATAAAATGATGTCTGACATCCACATGCTTGCATCTTATATGTAAAACAAGATTCTGAGTGATTGCAATAGCACTATTACTGTCACAGAATATGGGTACATTCGTAGCTACAATGTTATAATCCCTCAGCTGCTGACTAAGCCAGAGCAGTTGGGAACAGCAGCTTCCTGCAGCCATATATTCTGCTTTAGTAGTAGATGTGGCAAAACAGATGTCTGTTTCTTTGAAAACCAAGAGATCAGTTTACTACCTAAGAACTGACAGGTTCCTGAGGTTGATTTTCTATCTATTCTGCAACCTCCATAATCAGAATCAGAATACCCACTAAGCTCTAGATTATCATCTGATGGGTAGAATAAACCAAGGTTTACTGTCCCCTTCAGATACTTAAGAATCCGCTTAGCTGCTTCCAGATGGCTTTTCATTGGATTTACCTGGAATCTGGCACATACACATACTGCAAAAGTTATATCTGGTCTGCTGGCAGTCAGGTATAGTAAAGATCCAATGAGAGCCCTATATTCTTTCTGTTTAGTTTTCTGACCATTCTCATCTGGATCCATCTTGAATCCAGTCATCATAGGAATTTTGGCTTCCTTGCTATTCATAATTCCAAACTTAGCCAACAGATTCCTAGTGTACTTTGCCTGACAGATGAATATCCCTTCTGTACTTTGCTTGACTTGTAGACCCAGAAAGTAATTCATCTGACCCATCATGGACATTTCAAATTTCCCTTGCATCAGTTTGCTGAATCTTTCACATAGGCTCTTGTTGGGAGATCCAAACATGATGTCGTCCACATAGATCTGAACCATCAGAATATCTTTTCCATCTTCTATTCTGAATAAGGTTCTATCTACTACTCCTTTAATGAATCCACTGTCTATCAAGAACTGAGAGAGTGTATCATACCAAGCTCGAGGAGCTTGTTTCAGGCCATAAAGAGATTTTCTTAAACGGTACACCTGGTTGCCTTTTTCAAAGCCTAGAGGTTGTTCAACATAAACTTCCTCAGCTAGTACCCCATTTAAGAATGCATTTTTTACATCCATCTGATACACAATAAACCCTCTATGGGCAGCATATGCCAGAAACAGCCGAATGGCTTCCAAGCGAGCGTCTGGTGCAAAGGTCTCATCATAATCAATTCCTTCTGATTGTGAATACCCCTTAGCAACAAGTCTTGCCTTATTTCTGTTTATGGCATTATTCTCATCTCTCTTGTTCTTGAATACATACTTGGTGCCTATCACATCTTGATGAGTTGGTCTGTCCACCAGTTTCCAAACCTGATTCCTTTCAAACTGCTCTAATTATTCTTGCATGGCTAGGATCCAACTACCATCTTGTAGAGCTTCTTCTATGGTGGTTGGTTCCTTCAAAGACAGATAACAACAATACATGGCACTTTCACCAACCTGATGTCTAGTTTGGACTCGGGCATTCGGATTGCCAATTATTAGATTAGTCGTATGGTCACTTAACCAAGTCCTTCTTTTCTGATGTATATCAGTTTGGATATCATCATCCTCATCTGATATTGAGTCACTAGTAGTTGGGAGTGGTGCAGTTATAGGATCCACTTGGCATGGGCAAGTCTCAGCTGATGTTGGAATCATCATATGCTGATGTCTGCCCATAGAAACATCAGGTGTTCCCCCTGAACCAGATGGTTTAGTTGTTACTGTCTCAGTTGTACCAGCTTCTTCATCGACAGTTGTACGTACCTTTGGGTCTAATTGACCTGGTGAATCAGTAAGATCAAGCTTTGGGACATACATTGTTACGTGATCTGATCCCTTGTCTTTGATACTCAACTGATCCATTTTCTGTGCATCAGGTACCGGTTGATCTGGTACTGCTTGTTCTGGGCAGATTTCTCTTGTTCAGAAGATGTCTCATCAAAGACCACATGAGGTGTTTCTTCCACAACTAGGGTTCGCCTGTTGAACACCCTGAAAGTCTTGCTGGTTGAGGAATATCCTAAGAATATACCCTCATCTGACTTGGCTTCAAAAGTTTTCAACTGGTTCTTCCCATTGTTGTGTATGAAACACTTGCACCCAAAAATATGGAAGTAAGAAACACGAGGTTTTCTGCCCTTCCACAGTTCATAAGGTGTTTTAAAGTGAATCTTAGTCAGAGAACATCTGTTCTGAGTGTGACAGGCTGTGTTGATAGCTTCTGCCCAGAAACGGTTTGGAGTTGCATGTTCAACTAACATTGTGCGAGCAGCTTCTTTGAGTGTGTTGTTTCTCCGTTCTGCTACTCCATTCTGTTGTGGTGTTCTTGCAACTGATGTTTCATGTTGTATTCCAAACTTAGTGCAAAAGTCAGTAATAAAGGAGTTCAGAAATTTTGTACCTTTATCGGATCTGATTTTCACAATACTGACACCCTTCTCATTTTGTAATTTCTTGAGCAGCTCAGGTATCTTTGTTGTTGTCTCATTCTTCTTATACAAGAATACAACCCAGGTAAACTTGGAATAGTCATCCACGATCACCAGAGTGTATTTACGTCCGCTGAGACTAAGTGGTGTAACTGGTCCAAATAAATCCATATGGAGCAGTTGCAATACTCTGTTGGATGCTGGTCCTGGGATCCCCTTGAATGAGGCTTTAACTTGTTTTCCCTTCTGACATGCGACACATGTCTGATCCTTAGAGAATACATCATTCAAGAGACCCTCAACCAGGGACATCCTTGCTATCTTGTTAAGAGTTTTAAAGTTCAGATGGCTCATTCTCTTGTGCCAAAGCCAACTGCTGCTTTTGGAACTCTTAACAATCAGGCATGCATTTCTTGGACAAATGTTCCAATCTACAGTGTAGATCGTTCCCTTCCTTGAACCAGTTAGCAAAATCTATTGAGTAGCTCGATTCTTGATAGTGCATTGATCAGTCGAGAACTCAACACTGAATCTATTGTCGCGGAATTGTGAAATCGATAATAGGTTATGCTTCAAACCATCGACATACGAGACTCCAATAACGTCTACATCATCATTCTCTAAGGTTCCGAATCCTCTGGTAAAACCAAAGTTATCATCACCAAAGAGTACACTGGGCCATCTTGTTCTGTGTATGAGCTGAGGAGATGTTTGTATCCAGTCATGTGCCTTGAGCATCCACTATCGATGTACCAGATAATTGCTTGTACACCTTCTTTATTGGCCAAACCCACGCGAACCTGCAATCAGATCAGGCTTTAGGTACCCCAGTAGAATCGGGTCCTGGGGGGTTAGAAATACCTTTCGGGATCCAAATAAATCTGGCACCCTTGTTGAAAATAGAGGGCTTGATTTGTCTCCCATAAACATCTACATAATCATACGTCTCTTCATATACAATCTGGTCAGTATGATTATTAGTGTGAGTCTTGGATGAATCAAAAGACTTGGGATTTTTTATTGATATTTATCTTCTTTTAATCCAGTGGGGCTCAGGTGCAGCAGCCCTAGGTTTCTGATTGTAAGGGTAGGTACGACTGCTACCATTAAAAGACTCATATCTTTTTGGCATAGATGGTCTTAGTAGTTTACCCTTAGCTTGCTTGTTAGGAAGCTTGACCTGATTAGGTTTTAGATCAGATTTTCCCTTGAGAGGTAATCTTTTCTGATTTCTAATCTGCTGATCAGGTTGAGGTATCTTCAGAAGAACAGGGTTCTTCTGTTGATTCCTTGGCTGATGCTTGATCAGTTGGGGTCCATTTTTGTTCCCTTTCTGATAAGACACTTGCCTTGCCTGGTCAGCTGATCTTTTTCCCTTATCTGATACAAATTTTACTTTTCGTGTATCTTGATCAGAAACTCGTTTGATTACACTTTTCTGAAGTGAACTAGACGGGGCTTTTGAGGATGCAGGAGGGTTTTCATACCCAATTCCCTTCTTATTAGTTGACGTACGAAAATAGTTGTTCAGATCATGAACGGTCTTAGATGATTTTGTGAAAATCTCTATTTTCTTACTCAAACTATCCTCAGTAGTTTTTAGACTCTCATGCAGTCGGAAGAGTTCCTCAAACTTAGCTTGGAGGATTTTGAGATCATCAGCTTGCGGTTTGTTAATGGTTAGTTGTTCCTTAATCAGTTTATCCTGATCAGAAGAACTGACTTTCAGAAGCTCCAGTTCTGCAGTCATTTTCTGAACAGTCTCAACTGATTTCAGTTCAGTAGCTTTTCTTGCAGCATTATCTTTAACAAGCTGATTGTTCTCTGACCTCAGCTTATCGTTCTCAGCTTCCACTATCGTATAAGTGTCTACTGCATTAGAGAGATCATCAAGCAATTGCTCATTGTAGAGCTGCAGGTCAATCTCTCCAGCAGGTGTGCTCAGCACAACTGGTGTGGAAACAGAAAACACAGAAGGTTTAGAGGATACCTCAAAATTATCAGCATCCTTAGCCATGAGGCAGATGTCGTCATCAAATGAGAACATCAGATCGTCGAAGTCATTGAAATCATCAGCATTGCTCGTCAGGCAGAAGTCTTCTACAGATGAGTAACCCGAATCCTCTGAAGGCAGATAAGAATCATCAATCCCAGATGTATCAGCAACCATGGCTTTTCTGTCTCTGTATCGTTGCTCTCTTCTGTTCCGCTTGTCTTCTCTTTCTTTTGGAGTCAGGTCAGGACAGTCTGCACTGTAGTGACTTGGTTTCTGACAGTTGAAACACGCTCCAAATTCCACGGAACTTCTTCTGCAAGGTGAGTCATTCCGTCTGTAGAATATGTTAGGTGACTTTCCTGTTTGCATGTGATCAGAATTCCTCCTTTCTGATCTGTTGTCTCTTCTTTCGTCAGATCGATCATCTCTCTTCTTATCCTCTCTGCGATCCTCCTTATAATCATATCTCCTGTCATCAGATATGTTCCTTTCTTGTGGTCTGTCAGTTGACCTTCTATCTCTTCCTCTGCTGTTCTGATAATCTCTGTAAAACTTCTGATATTTATCCAGTTATATGTTAGATCTTTCAAGTTTTCTGGTTAGCAGTCTGACTTATGATATTTCCAACAGGTTCAGTAGACTTTGAGTTGTTGTCGGCTGCTTTGAATGCAACTGCTTTTGATGTGGCAGGTGTAACTTCGGCAGGCAACTCATCATCTTCTTCTTGTCCTCTTTCAATCAGATCGAACTCATGGGCTTTAAGGCTCAGAAACAGGTTGCTTGGCTTCATCTTCGAAATATCTTGACAATCCTTTATCACAGTAACTTTCATATCCCATTTCTTTGTCAAAGATCTCAAGATCTTGTAGTTGATGTCTTTGTCTGACATTTCTCGTCCCAGTTCCCTAAGCTTGTTGACAGACATGGTGATTCTTCCATCGAGATAATTTATGGTTTCATTTGGCAGCATCTTAAGTTTCTCAAACTTCACCAGTTCGGCTTGCAGTCTGCTATCTTTAATCAAATCATTTCCTTCGCACATCTCAACAAGTGTATCCCACATCTGTTTGGCTGTCTTGAGATATTTGATTTTCTCTCTAGTTATCTTGTCCATCGTCTTCATAATGATGTGTCTGGCCACAGTATCCAGATTGGACATTTTTCTCTCCTCGGCATCCATCAGTGAAGGACTCTTTCGATTCTGGCTCCAACTGGAAATTCTGGATCACCTCCTTCAGCTGGATTGTTGTAGTAGATGATGATGGGTCCTTGTTCAAGAACTTCCATCATTCTGCTCCTTATAGCTCCCAGATGGTTGCTCATGAGTATGGTCCAGTCTGCATACTCATCGATAGAAAACTTAGGCAGATCATGATACATACCAGAGGTATTATCCATGTTGATTGTGAAAACAGTTGAATTTTAAAAATAGGTTTTTCAAGATCTGTTCAAGTGACCACAATGGTTCTTCCTCAAGACCAATGATACTCAAAGTCAGTGGTCCGTAGAACCACTGCTCTGATACCACTTGTAGGTCCCGAACGGGTTTTGTGAGGGCAGAAGTCTAGAGGGGAGGGGTGAATAGACTTTTGAAAACTTTTCGTGCAAGATCAGGTGTGAAAGCAAGTTGCCTGATCAGAGAGCGAGTGAATTAGTTTGGACTGATATCCAACTTACTGATCGTCTGATGGCAGATCAATTTGGTGTCTATCAGTTTAACTGATGTGCGGAAGCAAGTTTTAACCCGTGTGAAAAACCAGTTTGAGAGAATCAGATTCTGCTTATCTGTTTTCAATCAGGGGACAAAGTGTCAAGCTGATCAGATCAGTTGCTTGATGCAAAACTGATCCAGACTCAGAATATGTATGCAATATCTAATCTGGTAGTGTGCTATAGTGTAAAACAGGTAAATCAGATAGTGCACACAAGATTTTATAGTGGTTTGAACAACCAGTCCTACGTCCACTCTTCCCTATCAGCAGGGGCACAGACTAACCAACTGGACTTAGTGTAATGTGTTAGTCCAAAACAGTACAACCAACAGATGTTTCAAGAGTTCTCACTCAACCGATCCCAGAAATCAGAAACTAGTAACCCTAGTCTAAAATCTTGCTAAACAAACTTAACCTAATTTTGTGGGTTTGGGTAAAGATTTGTTGTTGTTCCAACTGGAAATCTATCCTAGTATTTGGGTATCCTAAAGCTAAAGGATGAGATTTCTATGTTAAGAACAATGGGATGAACACTTAAAATATTCTTCAATTTTGTGTTCTTCGTGCGGAAATTTGCTTGTGCTTGAGCTTGATGATAATTTCCGTGTCTTCACTATGAAGATTGATCCCATATTTATAGACCTCGAAATCAAATAGCCGTTGGAGAGAAATTTGAATTTCAGGCTATATTTGGTAGTTTGCAGGCTTGATGTGACGTGCTTCAGGAACGGCATGGCCAAAAGCATGTATGGTTTGTCCTTTGTAGCCATTTGCCCTGATACGCCATATCCTGCAATGTTAGCTTTGTACATACGTGTCGATCCCTCATTGGCTAACATGGAAACTTATTCGGCATCTTTGTAAAGCCAACTATGTTGACATTCTTCTGGCTGATTTACATTGTATGCCTTGGATAAGTAGTTAATCTTATCACTTTTCTGACTAGGCAGAACTGATCAACACTTCTACTGATCAGTTGTCTTGAGTCTACTGATATGGTTGTCTTAGCTTCAACCAATCAACTCTGCTGATGTCTTCGTAGAATAGGTCTTCTGGTCTGATGCGTCTTTAAATAAAGTCTTCTGATTCTTGCTACTGATCTTCTCTACTGATCTTGACCTGACTTGTGCAATTTGAGTTCCCCCTCAAAATGTGACCTAGTCTAATACATCAATTGTCTAACATGTTCAGTTGGTTTCCTATCATATCATCAGTCGACTAACAGGTTCGACTGGTCCTATTACAACTATTTTGGAACTTCCATCAAAACTATAAATTTCCCAACAATTATTACTTCGCTTTGTACGAGCCTCGTGGGGAGGGTCATCGCCGCCACTAATAATAATTCACAATCTTCCTTTTGGGAATTTATTCATGTGAAAACCATCTTTTGGTCGTTCCGTGGGGGAAATTTTTCCAAAAGAATTCACAAATAAATAAATCATGGAGGTCAATATGACGTAATTTTATTATCCGGAATATAATTTTGTCAATATAACATACTTAGTAATTTTCGAAAGTGAGATTTTCTTTGGACAATTCTAAATCATGCAAACACATTTAACAAATATACATTGCACGAATTTAAAACAAGCATCAAGACAAAGTAAATCACGTTGGGCACATATATCCAATTGTCATGGTTTAATTCTACATCTTGATCAAGAGAAATCGTCTCCTCTTTTTGCCTTCATAGTTCGCCTCGAAAGGCTCCCACAGAATCCGCAACAATTCTTCAAAAAAAATGTCCTCCGTTTCGGGTTAGGACGACTTCCGGAAAATGAGTAGCTCACGACCCGGAACGCGAGTCGTATGCGCCTAGGCGCATGCCCCGGTCCGGATCGGCCATCCCGCCTCGTCTCCCATGGCCTTGCACGCACGAAGCATCGCCTGGACGCGTCCGCGTCCTGGATCCCGCGCCCCATCGCCCAGCTCGGCCCATACGCATGCTTGCCCGCTCCATGCGCATGCCGCATGCGTCGCCCGACGCCCAACAGCCCCGTCCGCAATCGTCCGGTTGGTGCGCGCTGTTGCTAGGCCCTTGCCCTAGCCCGCGTGCTCCATCTTGGCTCGCGTACGTCCAGGCACTTGAACATCCATTTTTTAATCTTCATCTCCATCTTCGTTCACGTTCCAGTTATAATTTATTTACGAAAAATAAATAAACCTAGATCTAGACTAGTCTATTACATTGAACAAATCAAATAAATTCTAATCTACTCGTGGATTTTCTCACGAGGCAAAATGAATTCGAACGAATCGAATTAAAAAACCACAATTTATTTGCATGTAAATAAGCACATTAAAATACCATGGCAATTGGATACCTGCAAAATAGATCTAACAGTTCTACTATCCAATTTCAATTTTAATGTACAACAATTTAAATTACAGTTTAAAAGATCAGAGCCCGAACTAGGGCTCTGATACCAGTTGTTGGGATTACATATGCCAGGATCTATCGGGATGACCTCATAAACACAAATTTAAATTAATAATTATTACTAGCATGAATTTACCTAAGTGAATTCAAATAATAATCAATCCAACAACAACATGCAAATAATATTTCACGTAAAAGATCCTAGCATGCGGAATTTCTAGGAATTTATGTAAATTTACCCGTTGGAGAGACGATCTGAGATAGGCAGGATCAAGTATCTGGATACCCACCAAAAGTCCTTCTCAAGTATTCCCAAGTCCTCGTCCAATAACCCCGGTGGAAGGTTCTCCAATGAACGATTTATAAAACAAAGGAAAATAAAAATATTGTTGCACCACCTTTGTGGATTTCCAATATTTCCAACGCATGGAATTGTAAGGGATGAAAAAATTCATCCCCTTATTTATATGGGGGGAACGAAATTTTGGACTCAAAATAAGGTTAGGAAAGATCTTTTCTTGATCTCCAAGAAATCTTGAATATATCTCATTTATTCTTCTTTCCATGTGTATTTTTCCAAAAAAATCTCACACCCTTATTTAGTCAAATTTTCGAAAATAATAGGGGATCTTTCAAGATTTGATCTTTCTTGAATTTATGAGATATTCTTGTATTCCTAGAATACATATCTTTTTCCATAAAAATCTTTCCAAGAAAATTAAGAAAATCCTTCTTCCTATTATTTCTCTATATATTTCGAAAATTACAACTAAAGAAAGCAAGTGGGAGATTTCTTGAATTTATGGGATAATCTTGTACTCCAAGAATACTTATCTCCTTTCCATAATATCTTTTCAAGAAAATTCTTCTCCCTCTTTTTTTTTAATATTTTCGAAAAAATAAGAAGGAAATAATGCAACAATAATTTATTTTATTTTATTTTAAGCACCTTTTATTTATTGGACTTTAATTGGGCTACTTGAGGGGACTTTAGGAAATTTAAGATGGACCTTCCAATGGGCTTCTGAATTCTAATATTGAGCCACAATATAATTCAGCCCATTACTATTAATTAATATCACTATATAATTAATATTGCACTATCCAACTTAACCCATATTACGGTAATATGGCTCCCGGTTATTATTTCCCGTGTTTAAGATTATTTAGTCCATTAATTAATTAAGCCACTGAAAGCTTTATACTAATTAATATATTTATCCTTGGAGTAAGGACAGCCCAGCTTTATTATCCATACCGGAAAATTAATTTCACTTGCAAGATTTGGTATGATAAAGGTTCTGGGCCCCCCAAGGGGACCAATCAAGCAAGACATTGCAAGCACACAATTCTCTGTATTAATTTAGCAACTGTCGTGTAATTATTATTATTGCCCAAGATATAGGGTATCGAAGTCGCAATGATTCTCTTCCCATTTATAAGTCAAAGCAATAACTACTAATCACACACAGTCCTTATTAAGTGACAGATATTAAGAAATCAACAACCACTGAGGTCTAACTCTTCATCCCTTAAGTCAGTGCGAATGAGTTTATCCTCTCTGCAGGTCCGCTTCAGCACATCGAATGCACTAGTGTAATCTCTTGGTCAAGACAAGTCAATCTGAGCCTTACACATCAACTTATACCAATAGATTATTCAGATCTATCTAAGTTGTGAAACACGCACTCGTTTACAAGGCACTGTTAACATGATCTTTTGTGATCTGGTATCACCACGTTAACTACAATGTAATGTGTGCTATGAACGGTTTGCAATAAATATATATAGCATTCATTCATATTTAAAGCAACAGTGATAAACAATTTATTTCAGTAAATAAGTGTTTAATACATAGGTTATACAAAGTAAAAGCATACTTTCACGTATAACCCCAACAGATATGTCTGGCTACTGTATCTAGATTGGACAATTTCCTTTCCTCGGCATCCATCAATGAAGGAATCTTTCTGATTCTGGCTCCAGTTGGAAATTCTGGATCACCTCCTTCGGCTGGGTTGTTGTGATAGATAATGATAGGTCCTTGTTCAAGAACTTCCATCATTCTGTTGCTTATCGCGCCCAGATGGTTGCTCATGAGTATGGTCCATTCAGCATACTCATCAATGGAGAACTTAGGCAGATCATGATACATACCCGAGGTATTATCCATGCTGAATGTGAGTTTTGGAAACAGATGAGTTTTAAAACGGGTTTTTGAAAGATCTGTTCAAGTGACCACAATGGTTCTTCCTCAAGAACCGATGATACTCAAAGCCAATGGTCCGTAGAACCACTGCTCTGATACCACTTGTAGGTCCCGAACGGGTTTTGTGAGGGTTGAAGTCTAGAGGGGAGGGGTGAATAGACTTCAAAACTTTTTGTGAGATTAGATGTGAAGTAGCAAGTAATTCTGATCAGAGTGCGAGTGAAGCAGTACGAACTGATATCCGACTTACTGATCGCTTGTGAGCAGATCAGTTTGGCGTCTATCAATTCAACTGTTGGTGCTGAAGATAAGTTAACCAGTGTGAAAAATCAGTTTGCTCAAATTAGATTCTGAGTGATCTGTTTTAGGTCAGATGACAAAGTGTCAAACTGATCAGATCACTTGCTTGTAATATGCATGTATTAAACAGGTAGTGTGCAAAGTGTAAAGCAAGTAAATTAGATAATGCACAACAGATTTTATAGTAGTTCGGACAATCTGTCCTACGTCCACTCTTCCCTATCAGCAGGGGCACCAACTTAACCAACTTGGACTTAGTTTAATGTGTTATTCCAACACAGTACAATCAGATGTTTCAAGAGTTCTCACTCAACCGATCCCAGAAATCAAAAACTTGAAACCCTAGTCTGAAATCTTGCTAAACAAACTTAACCTAACTTTGTGGATTTGGGTATAAGATTTGTTGTGTTCCAACTGGAAATCTATCCTAGTGATTGAGTAGCCTAAAGCTAGAGTGTTGGTCCAGGTGCAAACAAGTCTTACACGTGTATGGGGGGAATACACGTGTTCAGTGATTTTTCAAACTTTTCTTCACGGAGGTCAAATGGGTCAGGTTATTCTGATATTTTTGCCCTGAAAAGCACAGATCGCCCTGAGTCAAAGTCTACAGAGACAATGATCCTGAGCAGCTTTCAGAAGCTTCGGATTAGCCCAACTGATCCTAAATTTATCAAAGATCCTGAGGAGCTTGGATTAGATAATCAACTTACTGAACACTCAGTAGAGTCAGTTCAGTTTGGTAACTATCTGTTATAAATACTCAAGTTTGCTAATGGTTGGCCCTAAGTTTATACTGCTTTTTAGCTTTCTTTAAAATCTTCTTCCTTTAATAAAACAATGATTAAGGCTGTGATCAATTTGATGCAAGTTCAGTGGATTGGTTCCAACTGAATATCGGTAAAATCGACTTTTCAAAAAAATCATGCAACATATAAAAATGCAAAGACATAAAGCAAACAACACAAAGAATTATAGTGGTTCGAGACTCAAGCTCCTAAGTCCACTCTCTCGATCTTCGTGAGAATTCCTTAACCACTTCCTAAAAGCTTTTCGCTAACTCACCAGAAGCTTACTCACTTTTCTACCTTGAGTTTTCCTACCGACTCACTGCAATTTACTAACTCAAACACACACAAATGTTTAGACTACCACAAGTAATTTTACTAACTTCTTCTGTGAGTTTTCTTAACTCACTATAGCTTACTAACTCTTTTTTCAACTCTAACTCACCAACAAATCACACACAAACTACCTTATCAAGGGTTCGGGTTTGGGTTGGTTTCAACTAAAGGTGAGATATCCTTTCTGAATAAAACAAATGCAAAATCTTTGGATATCTCTACTAAGCTTTGGATATTTCTATCAATCTAGGGTTAGTGAATGAGCTCTCTCCAATTTGAAACACTTGGGAAATTCTAGGGTTTTCAAGTGCTTCAATTTGCAATAATACGAATGAGCTCTTGAGTTGCTTTGAAATTTCCCGTGACCTTTCAATGAAGATGGTCACTGGTAGTTATAGGCAACTTCTCCAAAGGTTACTCTTGAAAAACTATCCGTTGGAAGAGATAGCATCAAGGGTTTCCTCTTTTGGTTATTGATGAACAACTAATTTTAGGGTTTGAATACTCTCTTGCATGTTTTAGAAAATATGCAGCCAAGTAGCCAATCATCAACTTTTGTGAACTAGAAGACATCAGCTCTGACATTTCTTCAGTGAGATGTCACTTTTAGTGTCAGTTCAGTACAGTGATGTTGCCTCCTCATTGGTTGAAATCTTTGTTTGAGCAGAGACAAACAAACGACTCTTTTTCCTTCATCTGATACTTTCCTTAATGTCCACAAATGTCTAATATTATGTTTGTTTGTACTAGGAATGAACATAACACTATTTCATAAGATAGCTGTTCAGGGTCCTTTTGATCAGTACAAAAACAGTCTTCAGGATCTTCTGGTCTTTCGGATTCTTCTTACGATCTTGAGTCTTACAGTCTTGGGATGTTTACGATTTTTCATAGTCTTGGGATGTTTCGATTCTTCGATCTTCCGAGTCTTGGGATGTTTCTAATTCTTCAGAGTCTTCAGGATGTTTACGATTCTTCGTAGTCTTACTCGAGTCTTCAAAGAACTAACATTTCGATCGATGATCTCTTCCGACTATCGTAGTGCGAGATAATCCTGAGTCCTAATATCTAATGAAACCTGATCCTGATTCTATTCTATCAAGATGTCCTGATATATGTCATACTCAGGGTTTTGGGATCTAATCAAAACTTCTTTATTAAATTCATCTCCCAACATAGAGGAATAGATTTTTGTGCTAAGAACTACGTAATGAACACTTAGAAAATATTCTTGATTTTGTGTTATTCGTGCGGAAATTGCGAATAACTTGAACTTGATGATAATTTCCGTAATCTTACTATGAAGGATGATCTCATATTTATAGGCGGCGAAATCAAAGAAGTTGAAGAAGAATTTGAATTTTTATTTTAAATTTGAGATTTGATGTGTGGCGTCTTGAGGGGGAATGGCGTGGCCAAAAATATGTATGTTTGTCCTTTCTAGTCGTTTTATTTGTCATGCAAATAATCCGCGTTATCGATTACGTATACGCCAATCTTCGTTACCGTTGGTTAACAAATATACTTGTTCGGTGTTTTTCTTTCACTAACTAAGGTTGACATTCTTCTTGTCTGAGTGACTTGGCTCGTACTAGGTAGCTTGAATTGGTTACTTGATGAAACTGACCAGATCAGATAAAGACTGATTTGTCTACCTGTTTGAATCTTTCGATGTAAGTTATCTTAGCTCAACTTACTGATTTTTCTTGTTATCTGATGTCGGACTTCTGATCTTCTACATATCTGATCTTTTGCATATCTGATCTTCTGCATATCGGGTCTATTCTTATTCAATACATCAGCTGTCTATACATCTCAGCTGGTCATCCTATCTGATATTTAAATCATCAGTCAGCTAACAGGTCTGACTGATCCTATTACAATCTGTTTTGAAACTTCCATCAAAACTAACTACAAATTTCCCAAAAACAAAAAATTAACAGATCTCCTTCCACTTTGTTTCGTTTGCTTCCATCATTCACAAACTCAAATTTGCTTCCACTTTGCTTCATCTGCTTCCATCATTCACATCAATAAACCCCAATAAATCGAAAATGAAAATAAACAATCAAGAAACTAATAAACAAAAGAAAAGGGAAAAGAAATCACTCAAAAATTGAGCAAATTGCAGCAGTAATTGAAGAAAGTAACAGAGACACAGATCAAAAGAACCTGTGAAAATGAGGAATCAAAGAGAGTGATGATAATTGAGAGAGAAAGCAGTATCTCATTTGTTTATGGGCCCAGATCCAGTTGCCACTAGAGCATTGCCTTGACAAAGCTGAATCCCTAAGTTCCAGCATCTCCGTATAATAATATTCCAAAATTTGAATCCCTAACCCTTTAAAAAAGAAAAAAATATATCTGAATCCCTAAGTTCAAAAACGAAAATAAAATTTCATAATATTTACATAAATAGTTTCTACCCAACAAACAAAATGAATCCAGAAAATAACATTACAAAGAAAACAAAATCAACACAAATATGCCGCAGTCCCCTACCACTGCAACAAACGCCAGCCAAAATACCCCCCACCGCCGCCCCCTCGTCTGCATTCGCTGCCGCCGAACCCAAAAAATTGCACAGATCTGCAACGAAAATTACAGATCTTTCGGCGCCGCCTTCGTCTCCGTCTCCGCCATCGCCGCCGCCTTCGTCTACACCTTCATCTTCAGCGGTGGTTGTGTGTTTCAAATTTTTTTGGGAGAGAGAAGAGAAGAAAGAGGAGAAATGAGAGAAGAGGGAGAGCGGCGAAGAGTTAGAGAGAGAGGAAATGAGAGGACCGGTTGATTGAGATTGAAAATAAGAGAGGGATATTTTAATGTGGGGTATTATGGATATTTTAAATGTGATTTTGGACCCAGGGTTATATTTTTTTTCTTTGGATCTATGAGTAAGTATGATGGGGTTTTTGGACCTAAGAGTTTTTATTTCATATTACTAAACCCCAATAAATTATATTGACAAACTCTTATGTGAAAATTTTCACATGTGAAAATCTCATTAGTTGACTTGGTTAAAAAAAAAATATGTTGATAACAGGACTCAAACACAAGTCACCTAAGCAAGAAACACATCCACTTACCACTAAGCTATAACAATATTGTTGTACAATTTCAGCATCAGTCAGGTATAAATCTTTCAATGTCTTTGGAAAAAAAAAATCTATTATCAATGGATGAGCAAGAAACACATCCACCTACCACTAAGCTATAGCAATATTGTCGTACAATTTCAGCATCGGTCAGGTATAAATCTTTCAATGTCTTTGGAAAAAAAATCTGCTATCAATGGATATCGAACCCGGGTTGCCAGGCCAAAAAACACGCCCGCTTACCATTGTACAACACCAATATTGTTGTTTAATTTTAGCATCGGTCACATTAGAGTGTTTCAATTCAGACTTCTGCAATTTCTCAGTTTTCATGGTAGATTCTTCAATTCGACAATTTATCATTGTTGTAATTGTTTTTGAAATTCTTCTGTATCTACTTACCTTATATGATAAAATTAAGATTATTTGCATGATGTTTTAGTTCTTTTGTTGGTAACTTGATATGAATTTGATTATTTATTGGTTATTCAATCTTTAATACCAAATAGATGAAAAAAGTTGTTGTAAATATTGTTTGATATTATATGGGGTTGGAATATGGGTTATAGTCTATGGACAAATACTCTTATATAAAAGATTATGCATTATGTCTCTGCATTTCTTATTTTCTTGTGTTTATTTTACAGTTTTTATTTGATTGTGAATGTCTTTTGTTTTAATTTCAATCTTCATTGATATTAATCTTTTCAACTTAATTAAAAGTTCGGTTCAAGTTTAGATGTAATAAATCATGGGATGAAAGGTAAAGTGTTTACAATTCATAATATGGAGTAGGATATGCTCTCATAGTTACTCAAATATTTTTGCATGTAATACTATTATGTTTTACCTGTAATATTGTTTTCGTTTTGATTTTATATCTTTTAGAATTAACATTTTTCTTATATTTTAGATGTAATACTGTTATGTTTTTTCATGTAAAACTATTATATTTTGCTTATAATACTGCTTCCTGTTTCGGTTTAATACTCTTTATAAGTATTTTTTTATGTTTTGAATGTTAATATTTTGATTATAATGCTGCTTCGGTTTTGCATTTAATAATTATTATAATTTTTTTTTCTTATGTTAAGAGTGTAATACTATTATATTTTTTCATGTAATACTGTTATATTTTGCCTATGATACTTTTTATGTTTTGCATAAAATACTACTTTCGTTTAAATTTAAAATCCTTCATAACTTACCTTTTTCTATGTTTTGAATTTACGATACAAGAAATGCTTCCAAATTGATTGAAAATGCTACTTTATTTGTTCTAAATTATATGTGGAGAAAACACATTGAGAAACTCTCGAAACTGCTTTTTCAGATGAAAATGGTGCGACTCTAATTTATCTGCTAATTATTTGATATTATGTAACGCTACAATTAAAAAAAATATATACTTGTACAAATGATTTGACAATAATTATTTTAAAAATATATACTTGAATAAACGATTTGACAAGAATTATTTTAAATTTTGCTGAATGTATTTGTATAAGTATTGTAGTGAGATGAACATTCTGCGTACATCAACTCTTTCAATTGGTGTGTCGTCACATAATTATATATGATTAATTATATTTTTTGTCAGTATTTTATTTATAAAAAAACCTAAATAAATTAATTAGAAATATATATGAAATAAAGTTTAATTTGGAAGGAGTTTATGTGGAGGGAATTGAACCCACATCAATCAAGGAAAAAAAAGCAGGCGCTCACCATTAAGCAACGAAGATCATTCATGTTGATTTCATTCCGCAGCAATTTATAGCGAATAGAATTCGCGAATTTTTCTTTTTTTTCAAGCATGAAAATTTTCCCATAAAACCTACTCAATTATATTAGGGTTGTTTCACCATTACATAACAAATAATTCAACCTTTAAAACTATTACATGCAAGATAAATAATGCAAAATCACCAATTAGATATAAAAATATTAACCGTAAATAATACAAAATGCACGAAATTCATTAAATATATTTGCCAAATAATAATACTAAAAGTGCGGGTATTACATGGTGTTTCAAAATTAAAGAAAAAAATAATATAATCACACATATGACGATTACCTACTGCAGTAGGTTAAAGGACCAATTTCAAAATTTTGAAAAACTTACAGGACTAAAATCAAAAAGTCAAAACAATCGGAATTAATTTCAAAACGATGCAAAGTTACTAGACTATAACAAGTTTAATTCCAAACAAGTATTTTTATAAAAATTGTTACAGTTGTTTTAAACTATAATGAAGTAAGGTTCACAAAACACAATTTTTTCCTAAAGTTACATTAGCCTAACACAAATAACTTTAGACTCCATTTGGATGGATGGATTTGAAATCCATGGATTTCACACACAAATCATCACTCTCCAATGAATTTATAAATACTTAGATTTGAGAAGCTAGTTCAAAATGGAGAGATTTCAAATCCTCATCAAAACCTAGTAATTTGTGAAATCTCCTCATCTCCACCCATTCCCTCTCTCCCCTTTCACCCTCTTCCCTAAACTCCCACATCTAAGTATTTGTAAATCTATTGGAGAGTATGATTTATTTATAAAATCTATAGATTTTCAAATCCATCCATCCAAATGGAGCCTTATATTTTGAATGCAAAATTTTGAGGTCACCGTTTGATTTTCTTACTTACGAAGATATAAAAAATAAGAATGCCCAAGATAATTTTGTCCTTCGAGGTAGACTTTTTAATTATGTAAAAAGAATTTTTATTTATTTTTATATTTATTCATTATATAATTTATTTTTCCTATAATTTTGTCACTTTTTTATTTTGATCTTATTGACTTATAAATATTGATTTTCGTTATATAACTTACATACTTTTGATTTTTTTCCTATTTACTTTTAAATTTTGATTATCATCCTATAATTTACATAAATTAAATCAAAAGATTGTAAATGTATGTAAGTTATAAGACGCAAATTAAAATTTAAAAGTTAAAAGGACCAAGACGTCGAAAGTGTTTAAATTACCAAAAAAAATAAAAAAATCAAAACGTAAAATTCAACAGAACCAAAACCAAAATGCGGCAAAGTTATAGGTCTAATAATTCATATTAAAATTAATCATTTTATTCATTCACTTCTAATTTCAATTCATTAATAAAATTCGCAATAAATTATTTTTAATGATATTAGAATTATGAAACCTTATATATTAAATAAATGGAAATATATAATTCATTTAATAATATCAAATATATTTAAACCTAGCGGCTATACGTACTAGTGAATATATATATATATATATATATATATATATTAACATAAGGATTGTGCAAATATCTATATCAATAGTATCCTGTGGATCTTTTACAAACACAGATAGGAAATTACTGAGAAATTTCATAGTCCATGAGTTAACCTGAAAAAACCTTTGACACCCAGAAACGCCTGCTCCTATTCATCGGCAAAACGGCAAAAAGGGCTAGCCCACATGATTAACTCATGAATATCACTAGAAAGCTCAAACCTACCAGTTAAACCAACTCTACCTTTGATATATCAAATTACAGATCAATATAGGAATATAATTCCAAATGCACATGATAGTAAAGTATAGTTAAGTCAGGTCATGATTCAATACAAGTAATTTAGCCGACCATTGAGGCGGCGATCATCAGAAATAAAAATTTAAAATACAGAATTTAAATAACAATATACCTTTAAAAAGCCACAAGCAAAAACCAGTTTATGAACAATAATATTACAAGGTTACAAGGTTGCACACTAGAGAGGGATTTAGAGAGAGAAAGAGGGGGCGAGTCTAAACTCGAGCGTGCCTCTGAAAAGGAAAAACAAACCTATTTATAGATGAAAGAGCCAGACATCAAACCCTGGATTTCAAAATAAAAAAGAAACAGTGCAGAAAAAAACAAAGTCACAAAAAGACAAAAAATAGTTTGAATAGTAATTACTATTCATCAACATTACTTTGTCTGTTGTCGTAAGCAATGACGAAATTTGATTTTGTCTGATACTTTAGTCACATTTTGCAAGAATGTGCTAAGTCAAAATCTTCTCAAATCGCCAATAATGAAGCTTGTTTTTTTAGGAGTCTTAGAGTCTCCTTGAAACTTGCCAAATCTTGACGATTAGGATATCATCTTTCATTAAAATATAATCTTTCATTTCTTCTGAGTGTAGTTTCCATCCATGGAATCCATTCTTCCAAAGTTCTTATTCTTTTTTTAAGAACTTTAAGATAATTCTTTTCTTTGATAATGTTATTATTATTATCAATAATAATATGATCAGGAGTTTTCCAAATATTGTAATATAAACTTCATATATCATTTAAAAGGTAGTATAATCTGGAATGAATTATTCCATGTCTAATATCCCATCCTTCAATCGTGACGGATGTAAAGAAAACGTTTGAGGAAGATCCTTCCATTAATTATTCTTTATCCTTAATTCTCTCTTTAAGAGAGTTCTTGAACAAGTCAAAACTTTCGTGAAGAGAAAGATCTTGGCAATCTTCGTTGGGGTCTTGAGAGTCCTGAAGATCAGAACCAGATAGCATAGAAGCATCAGATTTTGAATCTGGAAAATCAATATCTCCCAATAGATCATTTTTAATCAGATCCATATATCGATCAATAATTTTCTCCTTAGAGAGAATACCTAAATACTTCTTGGAATATTTAGAAAAAGAGACAATGGTATTAGGAACATGGTCCTCAATACTTTTCTTATAAAATTCCATTTTGGATTTTATCCTATCAATGTTTTATTGGATAGGAAGTTCATCGGAACCTGGTGTAAGGACATTAAGATTATTCCAAAATGTAGTGGAACAAATCCTCCATAAGCAAGGAATACCAGTTTCAGTATAACCAAAATTTGGTCTCCATTTCCAGACCCATGGGAGTCCTGAATCAATAAAAAACATACAAATGGTTTTAACCACTTGTACTGTGAGATTTGAGAGAAGAGGATACTATAGAGTATTCTTCTAAGAGAGGTTTGATCTCTTCTGGCAAAATATTTTCCATGTCACCAAAAATCTCCCACCAGGAGAAAAAACAGTTAGGAATTTGATTTCTTCCAATATTATCACATAATTTAATCAACCAAGTATGAGAATGCTTGGTATTGTGATAAAATAGAGTCTTATAAAAACTCTCAACGTAATCCCAGTAATTGTACTGGTAAGTGATTTTGTTGACTTCATTCAACAACTGCTTTTCAGATAAAGGAGAAATACCCCATTCTTGGATGGAGATGATCTTTTTGATAATGTACTTGGAGTAATTAATACTATTACCCTTTGGTGGAAAATGTTTGATTTCCACACTGCCCAGACTAATGAGGATGTTTTCATAGAAACTTCTAGTCTTGTAAGATTCAACAGTCCATCCACAATTCGGGATGTATTTTTCCATAAGAATCCATGGAGATTCTTTGAACTTTTCGTCATCATCTTCAATATGAAGAATTAATTCTCTTTTTGAAGAATCAAAGTAGGTGTACTCTTTCTGAATAGTTGAAGCATATGATACTTCATCATCTGGTTTTGAGGAATTGTCCACAACTATGATGTTTTTACCACGCTGTCTGAGGAATTCTTGAAATTCCTTTTGTTCTTTTGAAGAAGAACCAACACCATAAATATTCTGATTATAAAGGGATTTCTTCCCTTGTTGTAAGATAGGAGGTCCTCTGCCTCCTCTTCCTCTATAAGAGGAATAAGGACTTCTTTCAGACTGGCTCATAACTGTCATGAAGAAATAAATTCACGAGTTAAAAAATCTGGAAGATGATTATCTTTCCCTTGCTTATGGATAATGTTAAAATCAAAATAAGCAAGATGTGATTGCCATCGGGCAAACATTTGCTTTGAAACATTATGTTCAAAGTCTTTGAAGAGCATAAATGTAGCAGCTTTACAATCAGTATAAATTGTAATTTTTTTATTATATAAATCATCCTGGAATTTGAGAACACATTTAACAATAGATAAAATTTCTTTAGTAGTGGCAGAATAATTCTTCTGACTATTATTCCATTTACCATAATAGAATATAATAATGTAATCCTTTTTATTATCAGGATTAATTTGCTTTAAAATACAACCATACCCTAAATCTGAGGCATCAGTTTCGACAATTTTCTCCCATGAGGGATTAGCAAGCATAAGACAAGGAATATTCTTAACCTTTTCTTTAATTTTAATAACAGCTTTAGTATGATTATCATTCCAAGGAGAAGGATTCTTCTTAAGTCTATCGTATAAGATAGCAGAATCTTCAGCAAGATTCTTAATATAAGAAGACACATAATTAAGACTTCCTAAGAATTTTTGTAACTGAGTTTTATCAGTTATAATATCAGGAAATTTATTACCAAATTCAATACTTCTTTGAATAGGAATAATATTACCTTTATCAATTATATGAACAAGAAATTTAACTTTGGTTTGGAGTAAAACCATTTTAGATTTTGAAACAACTAAACCATTTTTAATGACCAAGTTTTTAAACATATCGAGATGTTTAAAATGTATTTCAATATCCTTAGAGAAAACAAGAATGTCATCAATATAGACAATAATAAAATCACTATAAGGATTAGAAATGTCATTCATAATTTGCTGAAATTCTGAAGGAGCATTCTTCAGACCAAAAGGCATAACAGTCCATTCGTAATGACCAAATGGAACATTGAAGGCAGTTTTATACCTATCAGGTTGATTAATCTGAATTTGCCAAAAACCTGATTTTAAATCAATTTTAGAGAATACAAGAGCATTGACTAATCTGTCAAGAAGATCTTTCTTATTAGGAATAGGATGTCTAATCCATTTTAAAACCTTATTAAGAGGTTTATAGTTAATAACTAATCTAGGAACTCCGCGTTCCTGTTCAGAATGTTTATTAACATAGAAAGCAGTACACGACCAAGGGGATTTAGAAGGAGTAATAAGCTTCTTCTGTAATAAGGAAGATATTTCCTTCTTGCATAACTCTAAATATTCAGAGTTCATTTGAGAAGGTCTAGACTTAGTTGGTATTTTATTTTCTTTGAAATCCTCCTCATAGGAAGAGAAACTATATGTTTCTTTCTATCTCAAAAAGCATTAGGAAAATCATTACAAATTTCAATAGAAAATTTATTATTTAAAAATTTTATTTTATCCTGAAGTTTAGGATTCTTTAATCTATCATCAATAGTAATAGAATTAATCTCAATCTCCTCTTTAAGAAAATTGATTTGATAATTTTTATTGTTAATTTGATCTTGAATCAAACTAAGAACCTTATGAATAAGTTTAGTAATAAATTTAAAAGTAATAGGTTTACCACTATAGGTACCTGTAATTCCTCCTTCACTAACAAAAGTAAGAGGATATATTTTAAATAAAAAAGGAAGACCAATAATCATTTGACTAGTAATGTCTTCAGCAATAAGAAAGTCATTGGAAATACAACAACCATCAACACAAATATAAGCATTTTTGAGTTTGTAATTAATTTTTAAAGAACCTCCACCTGCATGAGAAAGAGAGTGAGTAGTTTTTTCAAAGAACTTAGTAGGAATTATTCCTAGCTGTATGACACTTAAGTCAGCACCACTATCAATCATAGCGATGAAATCTTTCTTATAGGAGTTATTTATAAGAAGAGAAATCTTAGAATACCATTTCTGGGATATAATCATATTAATAGTAGATAAATGATTTTTATCAATATTAACATTATGACTATTATCAAAAAATTGTGAAAGAGCATTAGACCTGGTTTCACCATCATCAATTTTTCCTTTACCTTTCTCAATTAAGGAAAGACGAACAGAAAGATTAGAATTATGATTTTGAAGAATCTTAACATCAGTTTTAAGATTATTAATCTCATGAACTAAATCATTTATAGTTACAGGATTATTTTTAATATTCTTAAGGCGAAGAAGTTTTTCTAATTCACCCATATTATAATAATTACTATCAATCTTATTAGAAAGACTAGTTTTAGTTTTATTATTATCCACATTTTTATAAGAGGAATCATGTAACTGCTCAATAATTTTGTCTCTTAAGTCAGAATCTTTAATCTGTTTAAGAAATTCTAAAATATTATTATTAGTTAAGACACTAATTGTTGGTCCCGGTGCAAACGAGTCTTACACGTGTATGGGGGGGAATACACGTGTTCAGTGTTTTTAAAACTTTTTTTTCTTCTTGAGGTCACCGGGTCGATAATCCTGAAGATTAGGTTACGAGAAGCACGGATCGCTCTGAGTCAAAGTCTCATGAGATAGTGATCCCGAAATTCGCTTTCGAAACCTCGATAATCCCAAACGAGTCCCGAGTGTCGAGATCCCTGAGTTGCTTGGATCAGATAACTAACTTACTGAATCCTCAGAAGAGAGTTCAATTTGGTAACTATCTGTTCTAGCTACTCAGTCGTGCGGAATGGTTGGCCTTAGATTATACTCGTTTTAGCTTTGATGAAAAACCTTCCCTTTATGAAATAGTGATTAGGCTGTGATTCACTTATGCAACTTCAGTGGATTGATTCCAACTGAATATCAGTGAAAAGTATGCTTTCAAAATCAAGTCAATGCAACAGATAAGCACATATAAGAAAAGTAATAAAGAACACAACAATTATAGTGGTTCAGAGACTCAAGCTCCTACGTCCACTCTCCCTGACTCTTCAGAGAAATTCACTATCAACTTATGAGCTTTCTGACTACCTCGCGTAGTTTACTTACTCAACTTCGTACCCCGAAGTTTTACGACTACTCCACGTAGTTTACTTACTCAACCTGACCTTGAGTTTTCTGACTACCTCCGTAGTTTACTTACTCAATCACACACAAGCTTTCAAACTACCCCTATAGCTTACTAACTTCTCCTCTAGAGTTTTCTGACTACTCCGCGTAGTTTACTAACTCTTTACAACACTTCTCACCAACAAACACACTCCAACTACCTTCACAAGGGTTTGGGGTTTCTTGGTTGGTTTCCAACTAGGATGAGATATCCTTTACAATGAAGCACAATGCAAAGGGTTAGGATATCTCGACTAAGCTTTGGATAATTCTTATCAAGCTATGCTTAGTATAGTGAGCTCTCTTCAATATTGAGGCACTTGGGAAATTCTAAGTTTTTCGAGTGCTTTTAACTTTTACAAGAATAAGCTTGAGCTCTTAAGTTGCGTATAAATTTCCCGTGACCTTACAATGTAGAGGGTCACCAAAGATTTATAGGCATACACCAAGGTCACTCTTTGAAAACTATCCGTTGGAGAGACAGCTTCGTGAGTTCCCTCTTGTGGTGTGTGAAACAGCTATATTTAGGGTTTGAAACTCCCTAACAATTTCTAGGCAATAGTC
Organism: Stenogyne calaminthoides; assembly: GCA_037126765.1. NCBI lineage: Eukaryota > Viridiplantae > Streptophyta > Magnoliopsida > Lamiales > Lamiaceae > Stenogyne > Stenogyne calaminthoides. Next base: position 12,422,120 of record JBBCBC010000002.1, on the reverse strand, counting down.
TTTCATGTAGCCGGTCTTCACTTTTTGCAGTCTGGAACTTTTGTACATCTGACATCCTTTTTTCAGAGACACATCCTTTGTCGATGTCGGTATGGTGCGATGTTGTCTTCCTCTTTTTGACTTTTGTCTCCGATTAAAAGGTAAACACCTTCAACGGCTCTTTTTGGTTACAAACTCGAGTTTGATATAACCTTAACAACACTTGACTTAGTTCCTTTTTATGCGCGCTTGAATGTTTTGGCAAGTATCTATTTTCTAAGGAATCACGATCTTCTCAGTATTGCATCCTTTAGATAGATATATTCAGTGCCTCGAAACATTGAGTTCATCTTGAGCATTGATACCTTCTTGAGTCTTGATAATTATTGTGCCTTCATATTCTTGATCTTTAGTTTCTCGGTCTTGATCTTTTTTGTGTCTTGATTCTTACGAGTCTTGAGTGGTCTTCGAGTCTTGAGGTCTTCTACGAATCTTTGTAGTTTATCTTGGTGATGTCTTGAGTCTTCTCGTTGAGTCTTGATTACTCGGTATCCTCATCGAGTCTTGATAATTATCTGAACTATATCTGTGACTATACATTCTCGCAGATATCATCCTGAATATTCTAAAAAAGCGAATCTCGACTCAACTTTCAAGATCATTACGAACATGTCATACTCGGGGGTTTTGGGATCTAATCAAAATCATATATCTTTATTAAATTCATCTCCCAACAATTTCCCCCTTTTTGATGATGCCAAAACCTATCTTGTTACAAACATATAACCTATACTCAGGTTTCAGTTTATCCTATTACAAGATTGGTTGTCTCCCAAATCATTTCTTAAATTAGAGAATCTCCAAACAATTTGAGTTTCTCAACAGTTTAATCATTCAAAGAATTTCTTCAAGAATGAATCTCTTTAACTAGTTCATTACCAAATACTTAAACAATTTCCCCATATTCGCATACAATTTCTTGAGAGACATTCATTCGAGCATATCAAAATAAAAGACATGTAAATAAGATAATGAGATATTATCTTTTGAGCATAATGATAAATCTTTATTGATGATTGGTATCCCGTTACATATTACAATGAGTTTATCAACAAAATCAAAAAGACGAAATTTAAAGATTGCAAAATCTTCTGAGTCTTCGGTCTTCAGTCTTCTGATTTTGGCTCTTCAGTCTTCTGCTCTTCAGTTTGCTTCATTCTCAACTTCATCAGCGGGCACCTCCAGGTCAAACATTCCGAAAAATCTCTTCTTCAGCTCATTTCTTTCCTTGATGATGTCCGGATTTGTTTCTATTAAACCCAATGACCAAAGATATCTTGAGCAATCTCTTGAGTAATGGCCTTCTCATTCACCAAGCCATTATCAAGTTTTGGAGGTGAATAGGAATATGGACCAGGGGCTACTATCTGTACCTCTCCTTCATCCGCAAAGTTAATCCAGCTCTGTAGATACTTTGGATAGAAGATAAGAAGGTATTCAATGAAAGCTTCATTCTGATCTGAGCTTTCCCCTCTCCATTCCCTGAGAACATCATAATTGAACCAGAAGGTTCTCTTGACTTCTTCCCACATATCGTTGAGTTTGATGGGCATCCATTTATCAACGTGGGGCAATTTTAGTGCTTTTGATGTTCCTTTCCTCTTGCTCGCAAACTTCCTGAAATCACTCCTTCGCTTTTTCTCTTCGTCTATCTTCTTTCTGATCACAGACGTTCTTGAGACCGAAGCAACAACTTTCTTAGCTTGTTCTTCTTGGAGTGTCTTCAGAGCATTTCTCGTGTTGAAGACTTTCTTCTGAGGTTGAGACTCAGATTCCACTGGTTGTTCTGTTTCTTCATCATCCAGAATCAGTTTTCTCTGGATTGGCTTAGAAGCCTTTGCACGTTTGCTTTCAGGTTGAACAACACCCAAGGCTTTCCTCTTCATAGGCAGTTCAGCAGCATCCTGGCTTGTTCCAACCTTTGCTCTAGCACTCAGTTTCTCTCTTTCAACATCAAGCATAGCTTGCTCAGAAACTCGAGTGTAGATAGGCTTTTCTACCTGAGCGAACTTCAACTTCTCAGTAGCTCCGACTTCTTTAAAGGCTTTTGCTAGATTATATATTTCAGCATCTTTCTGAGCCTTCTTCTCCAAAGTACGTGCCATGAACTTTCTGAGATCTTCAACTTCATTTTCCCCCTTCTTGGCACCGTAATTTGGAAGAAGCCTGGAGAGTGTTGTGTCCATGTGATATTGCTCTTTGCTCACACAAATGAACTTCTCCGCTTCTATCTGATCTTGCTCGTCTTCCAGCCTCCTCAGATGATTCTTGGCCACAGAAAATTCTTCAGATAAGTGGGCAAACTGGCCAGAGAGTGCTTCTTTGAACATCTTTGTCATCTTGGTCATGAGCATTGAACTCATTTCCTCAACAGCAGACTTGATTAGCACCTCATTCTTTTACGCGGTTTCACCTCTAGAAATCGAAACTTTCACGGTGTTTTTACCTTCGATTCATCACTTAACTCAGCCTTGACTCCCTCCAGCTTCTCATTTAGCTTTCCTTCCATGGAGGTCATCTGGGTGGTTAGAGTGTTTTGAATTTGCACCAGTTCTGAAGAGTGACTAAGACCGTCCATCTTTTGAGCTTGATTGGCCAACGTCTCTTCCATCTGAGCAATCTTGATCATCATTGGCTCAACCTTCTCAAGTTTCTCTATCAGGGGAGTGAGATCAATCTCAGGAATCTTCTGCACCTCCTGTGCTGTCTGATCATCTTGAGCTTCAGCTTCATTCTGAGCTCCAGTCTCCAGCTGCGCCTCAGTCTGAAGAGTACTATCATCAGTCTGATGTTGACTAGATCCAGGTTGATCAGCAACAGAAGTCTCCTTTTCCTTCTGAGACTGTTCCTCAGCATCTCCCTGTTGGTCCCCATCTCCATCTTGAGATTTGTCTCCACTGCTTGGGGCACCAACTTTAGTTGCTCTCCTCTCAGCCAACTTCCTCTGAACCAGCTCATCAAAATCGGTGTTTTTCATCCTGAGCTTTGTCCTTCTGAACCCTGAGAAGTCGGTCAGAAAGGCTGTCTCCTCATTCCACCAGTCTTCCCCTCTAAAAGCAGCAATATCAAGCATCTCGGGAAGAGTCTGATTGAGGATAAATACAGTTGTCCTTAATCTGAAGAAAATATCTTGCAGATCAGGGTATGAGCTGAGCTCAGGGTATCGGTCAAGTATGAACCGTTCCCCCTTGCTCCTCCACTCGCCTTCTTCAGCCTCGCCCTTCTTCCATCTCGGGCTCTCTGGTTCATTTGAAGTTTCTGCTAAGGGATCAAGAAGTAGATCACTCAGGAGCTCATCAAGAATATTCTGCTCCTGAGTCTCAGCAGCATCTGAAGTTTGTGTGGTCAGGTCCTCAGTTTGCATCTGAGAAGGTTCTGAGACCTGAACTGGTATATCCTCAGTTTGAGTCTGAGTTGGCTCGTCAGTCTGAGCTTGCACATCTTCAGATCGACTCGAAATTGGCTCTTACATGCCTCGCACACCGGAGGTAGGTATCTCCGAGGTCCGAGCTCCTTTGAAATTTTTTGAGAAATTTTATCTCAGACTTGGCGATGTCTCGAGCACCTCGAAAAAAGACACCGCTCCTCGATCGATCCTGTGTCACTGAGATAACCCGAGCCAACACTTGTAATGGTGAACTCGGCGGTTTGGCCCTCAGTTGAATCTCTTGAAATCACTTTCATCTTCATCGGGTGAAACAACCAATCTTCTGCGTTTTGGAGCAAGATTCTTCATTTCATCATTTTTTGCTCCTTGCTCCATCTTTGCCTCCAACAACACCTTCCCCTAGTTTGTTGGGTCTCTTTTCAAAGAATGCGGAAGGTGATTCTACCTTCTTTTCTCTCTTCCCCGATGACCCTTCTTCTTTCTTGCAAAGAATGGGTTTAAGGAGAATTTTGGATTTAGGAAATGAGGTCGAATTGGCGAAGATATCCTCCTCCTCTCTGCGCATCTCTCAAAATGTAAGCAATTTTGGTGGCATGGTGGATCTTGCCTTTGATTGAGATCGCCCGCGTCAATCTTCCTCAAAACTTTGGTCCGCTTCACTCATCGTCGGATCGGGAATTTCAACCCGGTTAAAATCATGGTGGGTGAAGCTTCTATCGCCGCCATCAATCGAGCTTGGTACTTATCTGCTCAAAACTCTCCGCAAGACTCATGATGCACTTGCTCACAATATCCATCAACACACGATATTGTGGCTTCAGTCACCTTTATGCGATTAATCGCCTCAAACTTAACGAGATTCTCGGCAATCCTATCTAAGTACTCCTGCTCTCTTCTTGACATATACGTCGTAGGATCCTCTCCTCTATCACGAGCTCAAAAAACATCATTGATTTTTTTGAACTATATCTGATCCCTCTCAAAAAATCGGCGTATTTGGATAGATTGCTCTAAGTGTGATCTGATTAACTTAGAATGCATCTGACCCTCTTCATCTATCTTCAAATTCTGAGATGAATTCAATTACCTCTTTCGCAAACTCACAGTCCAGGTGGGTTTTGCGACTAGTTGGGTGAGTTTAGCGATCGAATCATATCACGAGAGCCTCCTCTTACGGCTTTGAGTTGGTTGTGCTTTCAAGTGAGACAACGAACTTCATACCACGGCTTGTTGGTTTCGGCTAATCTCTAAGCAGGGGTTGGAGCCATTTTAGAGTTTGATTGAAGAAGGGAAACTTTAGGGTTTGGAGAATTTCTGGGCAAAGGGGATTTTTAATTGCAGAGGATTTGAAAACGAAGAGTTTGATAAAATTTTGGCTTGAATGGCTGATTGGGGTTAATATAGCCTTGAGATCGTGGGGAATCGTGTTGGTTAGGTGAGTAACAACGGTTGAGATTAATCTCCAGATTAATCGGGTATATCTAACCGAACGATCTCCGAAAAAGTATCTTTGCCAAAACGTCCTCATTGGTCATTAATGTAGCAGAGCATTAAATGACTGTTGACCTTCTTCGGAATTTAAAATGATCCTGCCCAAAAAAAACATTCCTCAGGTGTTTTTATATTTATTGCGAATGATTACTGAATTTTCTTGAGCAATAAATGAATCGCATGAGTCATTACTTCTTCAGACCAATTTCCTCTATCAGTCTTACTGAGTACTAATCTTGATAAAATGTCGATAATAATCTTGAATCTTGAATTGATTCGGTATCTTCTTGAGTTTTTCGAGACTCAAGATTTCCATTTTATCCTGAGCTTCTCAGAAGGATTCTGAGAAAACTTCATGCATCTGAAAACCTTCAATTTTTAGATTTTACTCTATACACCGTTTACGCATCCCTAATTCAACCGAAAGTTCTTGAAATCTTGATTGACCCAAAGGTTTAGTCAAGATATCGACTCTTTTTGCTTATCAAGATGAATTTTCTCCATCCTTATGTCCTTCTTCTCGACATGATCTCTCGATGAAGTGATGTCCGATATCCACATGCTTGCATCGGTGTGCAATCTGGGATTTTGTGAAATAGCAATGGCACTATTATTGTCACAAAATATTGGTACTTCATTGGCTACAACTTTATAATCCCTCAATTGTTGTCCGAGCGAAAGAATGCATGCCAGCCTTCCTCGCACCATATATTCAAATTTGATGAGTACTTGTTGCTCTTGAGGTCTCATTTCTTTGAAAGCCAAGATATCAGCTTGCTTCCTAGAAATTGACAAGTTCCTGAAGTGGACTTCCTATCAATTATGCATCCTCCATAATCGAAGATCTCGAGTAACCACTTAACTCTAGGTTATCATCACCGGATACCATAATCCTCTATTCACTTTGCCCTTAAGATATTTTTCAAAGATCTTTTTTGGCGACCTCCATGTGACTAGCCTTAGGATTAGCTTGGTATCTTGCACATATCCCAAGAAAGAATGTTATATCCAAATTTACTTGTCGTGAGATAGAGCAATGATCCAATGATTCCTCTATAATCAGTATGACTTACTGATTTGCCTTCATAATCAGGATCCATCTTGTAGTTAGTATTCATGGGAATTCTAACTGCATTGCAATCTATACACCATATTTGGCAATCGGATCTACGGTGTACTTTTTGCACGGTTGATGAATATTCCTTCCTTTGATTGTTTCACTTGAAGTCCTGAAAGAAATTCATCTCTCCCATCATTGACATCTCAAACTTGCCTTTCATCGGTGTTGAAAACTTTTCACACACGGTGATGGTTTGAGATCCAAAAATGATGTCATCAACATATATCTCAACTAGTAAGATATCTTCCCCATCCTCTATCCCGAACGAGTTCTATCAATAGTTCCTTTGACAAAACCATGGTCGATGAAAACCGAAAAGAGTATCATACCATGCTCTAGGTGCTTGCTTAAGACCATACAAAGCTTTTCTTAGCCTGTAAACTTGGTCATTCTGTTTGAAACCAGGAGGTTGTTCCACATAAACCTCTTCTTTAAGCACGCCGTTCAGAAATGCACTTTTCACATCCATCCGATGGATCGTGAACTTCATGTGGGCAGCATATGCAAGAAACAATCTGATGGCTTCTAGTCTTGCAACATGTGCAAAGGTTTCATCATAATCCAAGCCTTCTTCTTGGGAATAACCTTGTGCAATTAGCCTTGCCTTGTTTCTCACAATGTTGTTGTTTTCATCTCTTTTGTTCTTGAAAACCCACTTGGTTCCAATGACATTATGCCTTTTCGGGTCTATCTACCAGCTCCCATACTTCATTCCTCGAGAATTGATTCAGCTCATCTTGGATGGCAGTAATCCAGTGAGAATCTTGTAGAGCTTCACCAATCTCAGTAGGTTCTTTCTCTAATAGGAAGCAGCAGAATAGTGCACTCTCTCCATGGAACCTTCTAGTCTTAACACCTTCAGTTAGATCACCCACAATCTGGCTTGTAGGATGGCTATCTAACCATTTCCTTCTTGATGTTCCCCTTCAATGGTATCCTCAACATTTGAAATGTTAGGTTCGATTAAATCAAAGAACTCGGGGAACAACAAAAATGAGAAAGGGAATCATCTTCCTCGGGGAAATTCTATTCGAACATTGTCGAGACATTTGTTCCCCTTTGGTGATAGATTCGAAATTGCCTCAGCTGTGACCACATCTTCATTGGCATCACGTACCTGAGTCTGAACTGGTGTCTGTTCAGATTTGTCACCTTTGGAGTGTTGGTTTTCCTGGGTCTCACCATCCCGATTTCCATCCCGAACTTCTTTATCTCGAGTCCGAGTCACTCCAATCATAGATAATGACCGACTTCTTCTTTTTCGTGTTCGATGGATGATTTATCTTTCTGTTTCAGGCTTAATCTGGTGATCCTCTTAGTCAGTTTATTTGCATCATGTTCATGTTTCTTCTGAACACAAACAGATTCATCAAAAACAACATGAGGTGTTTCCTCCACAATAAGAGTCCTACAGTTGTAAACTCTGAAAGCTTTATTGACTTCAGAATATCCTAAGAATATTCCTTCATCAGCTTTACTATCAAATGTTTTCAACTGATCTTTACCATTATTGTGTATGAAACACTTGCAACCAAACACACGAAAGAAAGAAACAAGAGGCTTCCTTTCATTCCAAAGCTCATAAGGCGTTTTGCCTTGACTTTTTGTCAGCATGGATCTATTCTGAGAGTAGCATGCAGTGTTGAGAGCTTCAGCCCAAAATCTTTTAGGAATATCAGCTTCAACTATCATTGTCCTTGCAGCTTCTTTCAGAGTTCTGTTCCTTCTTTCAGCAACACCATTTTGTTGAGGGGTCCTTGCAGCTGATGTCTCATGTAGAATTCCATTTGCTGCACAATAATAAAAAATGATGTGATTTATAAACTTCGGTTCCTTTGTCGATCTCGATTTTGACCACACTCGATTTTTCTCAATCTTGAGTCTTTTTCATGAATCGGCGCGACTTTATCTGAGTCTCTTTCTTACTGAGTAAGAATATGACCCAAGTATATCTTGAGTAGTCATCAACTACTACCAATGTGTATTTCCTGTCATTAGTACTCACAGGTGTTATAGGACCAAACAGATCCATATCTGGTGTCAAGTATTCTCTCAGTAGAAACTTCTACTTTGCTTTTAAATGATGCTTTGACTTGTTTTCCTTTCTGGCACGCATCACAAATGTGTTCCTTACTGAACACTTCATTAGACAACCCTCTCACAAGAGCTAATCTTGCAAGCTTGTTCAGGGTTTTGAAGTTTAGGTGATTCATTCTTTTATGCCATAACCAACTGGTATCTGTGGAACTTTTAGCAATTAAACATGTATCTTTAGGAGTTGAACTCCAATCAGCAAGATACACATTCCCTTTTCTTGTACCAGTCAGTAATACTTTATGTGATGTATCATCTTTCACAAAGCATAAGTTCTTGGAGAACTCAACATTGAAACCCTTGTCACAGAATTGGCTAATTGACAGCAAGTTATGCTTCAATCTAGATACATATGAAACACCATGGATATGAACTGAGTCGACTTCCAAAGTTCCATATCCTTCAGTCTGTCCCTTGGAGTTATCTCCAAACGTGATCTGTGGGCCTCTTTGTTCAACATAGTCACTGAGCATCTTCTTGAATCCTGTCATATGTCTTGAGCATCCACTGTCAAGATACCATACATCAGGAGCTTTTTCATCTCTGCTCATCAGTGCCATGTGATCTTTCATCAGCTTAGTGCCCTGGTTTTCCTCCTGAAAAACAGATCAATTCTTAGGTACCCATTTTGTGTAGGGTCCTACGAGGTTAGTTGTACCTTTCGGAATCCAAATCTGCCTGACAACTCTAATCACTTTAGAGTGGCTAATTTGTCTTCCATAAACATCAACATATACATCCACTACTCTGGGTGCCTTAGCAGTTTTCTGTATATGTGTGCTAGCATTAACATGAACATGTGCCTTAGAGTTCTTCTTTGGTTCGGGCCTTCTACATTGGATGCTTAGGCTTTTTTGTGCAATCGGTCTAAGTCTTTGATGACTTTCGGGTTGAGATAACCTTTACCCTTAGGCAAGTGAGGTTCGGGTTATGCATCTTTGAAATCTGGTCTTCGAAAGATTGAGGACTTGGTCTCTTCAATTGAGAATGTCTCTGTTGAGTGTTTCTCATCCGAGGATTCCTCGATGGTTCGATGTGGAGCCTTTCGGGTTTGCATTCTTAGCTTTGAGGCTTTGAAGTACTTGCTGAAACTTTCAATCGACCTTTCGGGTTTTCTTGCCTTCACCGAGGTTTGGGCTTTCTAACTTTGATCATTCGGTTTCTTTGAGACCATAGATCCTTTTCCTTGTCTACAACCTTGGGCATTTCTTGATTTTGAAGTGTAGGTGCCAATTGGTTTTTACAAAGATAGTCTTCTTGCTACTTGACGCAACATTTAGATGACCTTGTGAGGTTCCCCACGAATGTATCCCAATCCGTTTTTATAGTCCGCAGATCTCTGGTAACTCTGAATTTCATCTATTACATTAGATGCATTATTCAATAGAGTTAACTTCTTCTGTGCACTATCCTCACAGTTCTGTAGAGTTTTATGCTTCTCAGAGAGGTCATTGAACTCAGTTCTGATTAGCTGAATCTCTTCAATGGATTTCTCTAGCTTTTCAGTTAGGGACATTATCAACTTCTCTTTCTCTGAGAGTTGTACTTTCGAACATCCAGTTCATCAAGAGGCTCCCATTAATTGAGAAGTGACTTCAATATTGCTAGAGTCTTTCCATTTTAGATTTTCAGCTTTCAGTTCCTTATTCTGCTCTTGAGTTTGATTTAGCAGTCCTTGCAAAATAGCATAGTCCTTCATCAGATTCTCGAAAGAATCCATCAGGTCAAAATGACTGTTTTCAGTGGAACTTGAAAACTCTTGTGCTAGTGTAGGAGCAACAACAGAGAAAGAAGAGTTTACCTCCTCAATGGCCATCAGACAGATGTCATCACTTTCACTGTGTGAGAATATCTCATCTGAAGAGCTAGATCCCTCCTCAGAGTGTTCTTCTTCTGCAACCATGGCCTTTTTGCTTGAGAACTTCCGGTCTCTTATAGCTTGCCTTTCTCTTCTCTCCTTAGCACTCAAATCTGGACAATCATATTGGAAGTGACCTTTCTTCTGGCAGTTATAGCATCTGTTGGCATCATCATCCTGATCATTTTATTCTTTGGACTTGGAGTCCTTTCTCTTGGATGAAGATCCTTCAGCTTTCAGGTCTTTCTTCTTCTCAGTTGATCTGTCCTCAGGTTTCTTCTGGTACCTGTGGTTCCTGTAATAGCTTTTGTATTTTCCAAATCTACTATTGAGTCTATCAAACCTTCTTGCCATCGATCTTTAGCTTATCCTCAAGCTCATCCTAATTTTTTGGCATGGGGTTCTCGAGACTCTCTAGTTTTCTGAGTTTTATCTTTGGCTTTTAAAGCCACATTCTTACTCGATGAAGAATCATCTTTGCTGTCAACCTTTTTGGATTTCTTATCAATTACAAATTCATAGGCTTTCAGCTCAGAGAAGACTTGTTGGTAAGGCATTGAGTTAATATTCTTGGTGTTTTCAATCACCACTGCATGAATATCCCATTTCTTAGATAGACCTCTAAGAATTTTCAATGCAACTTCTCTCTGTGGGTATTTCTTTCCAAGTGCATTTAGATCATTCATGATGTTAGTGAATCTGACTTCCAGTTTGTCTATTGATTTACCATCATCCATTTCAAAGCTGTCAAACTTTCCAATTGCCACTTTGAAAGTTTGTTTTCTTTTTATATGATCGTGCCTTGGCACATAACAAATTAGTGTATCCCAAATCTCTTTAGCAAGATTATGTTGAGAGATCATTCCCATCACACCATCATCAATTGTGCTGTATAGTGTGTCTTTTGCAATGTAGTCTAGATTGACTAACTTTCTCTCCTCAGGAGTCAGTTGGTCATCAGACTTAGGAAATTCTGTTCTAGGATCAATTCTCTCATCTTTCGCTTCCTCTGGGGATTCACTACTGATGAACCGGAATGGTCCTTGAGAGACCACTCTCCACATACGCTCATGTTTGGAATACAAATGAGCCTGCATTCTCAGTCTCCATGGGTCATAGTTCTCCACTGAGAACATGGGAAGTTTTTTAGAAGACATTTTTCTGATCTCTTGAAAAATAAAAAGTTTCAGCAAATAAGATCAGTTCAGATAGACCACAAGTATTTTTGAAAATAAAACTTTGGTCAACACAAAGAGTGGTCAAGTTGAACCAACGCTTTGATACCACTTGTTGGTCCCTCAATAAACGAAGTCTTACACGTGTATGGGGGAATACACGTGTTCGGTGTTTTTTAAAACTTTTTTCTTCTTGAGAGGTCACTAGGTCGATAATCCTCAAGATTAGGTTACGAGAAGCACAGATCGCTCTGAGTCAAAGTCTCATCGAGACAGTGATCCCGAAAATTTGCTTTTAGAAAGCCTCGGATAATCCCAACCGAGTCCCGAGTGTCGAGAGATCCCGAGTTGCTTGGATCAGATAACTAACTTACTGAATCCTCAGAAGAGAGTTCAATTTGGTAACTATCTGTTCTAGCTACCCAGTCGTGCGGAATGGTTGGCCCTTAGATTATACTCGTTTTAGCTTTGCTGAAAAACCTTCCCTTTATGAAATAGTGATTAGGTCATGATTCACTTATGCAACTTCAAAGGATTGATTCCAACCGAATATCGATGAAAAGTATGCTTTCAAAATCAAGTCAATGCAACAGATAAGCATAGATAAGGAAAGCAATAAAGAACACAACAATTATAGTGGTTCAGAGACTCAAGCTCCTACGTCCACTCTCCCTGACTCTTCAGAGAAATTTGTTGGTCCCGGTGTAAACAAGTCTTACACGTGTATGGGGGGGGAATACACGTGTTTCGATGATTTTAAAACTTTTTTCTTCGAGGTCGACTTGGGTCGATATAATCCTCAAGATTAGGTTCGAGAAGCACAGATCGCTCCGAGTCAAAGTCTCTTCGAGATGGTGATCCCGAGCCGCTTTCGGATACCTCGAGATAATCCCAACCCAATCCTCGAGTGTCGAGAGATCCCGAGTTGCTTGGATCGATAACTAGCTTCTTGAATCCTCAGAAGAGAGTTCATTTTGATAACTATCTGTTCTAGCTACTCAGTCGTGCGAAATGGTTGGCCCTTAGATTATACTCGTTTTAAGCTTTTCTGAAAAACCTTCCCTTTATGAAATAGTGATTAGTCCGTGATTCACTTATGCAACTTCATTGGATTGATTCCAACCGAATATCGATAAAAAGTATGCTTTCAAAATCAAGTCAATGCTAACGATTAAGCACATATAAGGAAAGCAATAAAGAACACAACAAGATTATAGTGGTTCGAGACTCAAGCTCCTACATCCACTCTCTCTCGACTCTTGGAGAAATTCACTATCAACTTCGAGCTTTACGACTACCTCGTGGTTTACTTACTCAACTTCGTACCCCTGAGTTTTACGACTACTCCACGTAGTTTACTTACTCAACCCGACCTTGAGTTTTTACGACTACCTCCGTAGTTTACTTACTCAATCACACACAAGCTTTCGGACTACCCAGTAGCTTACTAACTTCTCCTCTAAAGTTTTCTGACTACTCCGCCAGCGTAGTTTACTAACTCTTTACAACTCTACTCACCAACAAACACACTCCAACTACCTTCTCAAGGGTTTGGGGTTTCTCGGTTGGTTTCCAACTAGGATGAGATATCCTTTACAATGAAGCACAATGCAAAGGGTTAGGATATCTCGACTAAGCTTTGGATAAATCTTATCAGGCTAGGCTTAGAAAAGTGAGCTCTCTTCAATATAGAAGCACTTGGGAAATTCAAGGTATTTCGAGTGCTTTAACTTTTGCAAGAATAAGTTTGAGCTCTTGAGTTGCGTATAAATTTCCCGTAACCTTACAAAGTAGAGGGTCACCAGTATTTATAGGCATACACCAAGGTCACTCTTTGAAAACTATCCGTTGGAGAGACAGCTTTGTGAGTTCCCTCTTGTGGTGTGTGAAACGGCTATATTTAGGGTTTGAAACTCCCTAACATTTTCTACGCAATAACCTTTCATGTAGCCGGTCTTCACTTTTTGCAGTCTGGAACTTTCGTACATCTGACATCTTTTTCAGCGGCCTGTCACTGTCAGTGTCAGTATGGTACAGTGTCGTCTTCCTCTTTTTGACTTTTGTCTTCAGTTAAAGGTAGACACCTTCAACGGCTCTTTTGGTTACAAACTCTGAGTTTGATATAACCTTAACAACACTTCTGACTTAGTTCCTTTTGTCTGCACTTGAATGTTTTGGCAAGTATCTATTTTCTAAGGAATCGCGATCTTCTCAGTATTGCATCTTTTAGATAGATATATTCAGTGCCTCGAAACATTCAGGTTCATACTGAGCATTCAGTACCTTACCGAGTCTTCAGTAATTACTGTGCCTTCAGTATTCTTGATCTTTAGTTTCTCAGTCTTCAGTCTTTTTGTGTCTTCAGATTCTTCTGAGTCTTCAAGGTCTTCTGAGTCTTCAGGCTCTTCTGAATTTTTGTAGTTTATACTGACTGATGTACTGAGTCTTCTCGCTGAGTCTTCAGTTACTCAGTATCCTACTAAGTCTTCAGTAACTATCCTGAACTATATCTGCTGACTATACATTCTGCAGTTATCATCCTGAATATTCTAAAAACTGAATCCTGACTCAACTTTCAAGATCATTCTGAACATGTCATACTCAGGGGTTTTGGGATCTAATCAAAATCATATATCTTTATTAAATTCATCTCCTAACACTAATATTCATATCTTGAAATTGACTCATGAGTTTATAAAACTCATTATCAGTATTATTAGTATTATCAGTATTACTGATACAATTAAGATAAGGTTTTCTAAGCATACAATCATTGCATTTTTCCTTGTCAGACTTAACAGAGTCTTCATCATCAGATGTAGATTCAATAGAAGAGCAGTCATTATAAGACTTTTCTGATTCTGAATCAGTATTAGGATTCATAACAATTTTAAAAAGAGTTTCTTTGAGTTCTTCATTAATATCAAGATTTTTAATCTTGTCTTTAGCATAGCACTGGTTAGCATAATGACCAGGCCTATTACATTTTTTACAAATAATTGTATTATATTTTTTCTTTTTAAAAGATTTTCTTTTATTTTTATCATTTTCATGATCTTTTTCCTTCTGCTTATTAGAAGAATGATGTTTTCTTCTTTTATAATTAGATTTATGTTTAAAATCTCTTTTATTAGTCTTAGACAAACTATTTTTAGAATTAGAATTATCTAATCCAAATTGATCACAGAATTGACCAACTGTTTTCTTTCCATAAGATTGTCTTTTTTAATTTGAGTTCATTACAAAGATTTAATCCTTCCTGAACACAAACACTAATGATTTGACCAAAAGTATAAGACTCATAATGGATTGAATTAGAATCATTTCTAAGAGTTTTCTTAACTCTTTCAGCAAATAAATTAGGAAGACCATCCACAAATTTATTCTTCCAAATATCCTGATTACAATCAGGGATCTCATAAATAAGAGACAAGAAAGTATCTTTGTACCATCTGAAATCAGTAAGAGTTTTACACTTCATATTTAAAAGAAGAGTTATAGTATTTTCATATTTATTGGTATAGTGACCAGTAAAATGTTCCAAAATAGTAAGAATCAAAGAATAAACAGCATTGGTTTTAGTCTCACCATTTTCAATTTTAATGGAATTAAAAATTTCCATTCTATTTTGGGGAGTCAAATAATTATCCCACCAACCTTTAAGCTGACCAACAAAATCGACAGTAATAGCTTATGCAGTACTAATATCACTATTACCACAAGTTTGACAAGCAAAACTATACATAAACATACGATGACATTGAGTAAAAATATGATTATCACTCCCACCATCAATATTCCATTCATAAATACCTTTTCCAGAATAAGAATTACTGAAAAAAAAAATTGTTCTTCATTAAGAACATCCATAGGAGTAGGTCTCTTATAATAATAAGTAGACATGGTAGGTCTATCAGCCCATTTCATTTTATTAATACTACCAGTATTACTAGAACTACCAATATTATTGGGTTGAATAGTATGACTTTCATCTAAGTCATCATCTAAAGTTGAAATATTAAGATTACCAAAGTTTTCATTAATAATTTTCAAGATCAGAAATAGAGGCTTCAGATTTAAATAGGAGATTGAATAGATGAAGCAGTTTTAATAATAACATTATTATTAATATTATCAACATCTTCAGTTTTATTTTGAGAATCTATTTTAGAGATGATTTTATCAACTTTATCATGTAAAGAAATAATTTCTTCCCCAATAATAGAAAGATAAAGATTACAAAAATTATTTTGCTCAATCATTTGATTAACATGTTTAACGGTAATTTGTAAAACATCATTTTCAATGATTCTGGAAAATGGAAGTTGGGATATTTTAGTTTTGATGAATTATGCCAAAACATTATCAACTTGTGTTATTAAACTTAATTTACAGATAACAAGTTGAGGGGGAACGAGGGAACAAGTTGAGGGGGAACTCACGAAATCAGAAGAAGATGATCGAGATCAGACGAGGCTGTAGACGAGACTGATCAAGATCAGATGAGCAGATGAGTTCCGGAGTTAACTAATGAGTTGTGCAAAATCAGAAGAGAAGAAAAGATAAGCCAGCTGATCAGAAGATCAGATGATCAGAAGTGACCTGATCAGATGACCAAAAAAGATAAGCTGATCAGAAGAGGAGCAGATGAGACTGGTCGAGATCAGACATGATTGAGATCAGATGTGCTAACCTGATGCAGCTGACCTGATGCTATCCTGATATATTGACCTGAAGATGTGCTTATCTGATCAGTCGAGCTGATCATATCGGGCAAGAAGAAATCAGATAGCCTGAGTTAAGTGACCTGAGGGTCAGTAAGTAAAAGTGACCTGAGGGTCAGGATGTCTGAAGTCAGAAGAGCTGAACTCAGTAAGCCTGAGTGTCAGTATGCCTGATCAGATAAGGTCCGCTGAAGAGAAGTCTGCTGAATCAAGAATCCTGAGTAAAAGAATCCTGAGACTCGGAAGAATCCTGAGACTCAGAAGAATCCTGAAGACTCAGAAGATCCTGAAGACTCAGAAGAATCCTGAAGACTCAGAAGAATCCTGAAGACTCAGAGAACCCTGAAGACTCGGAAGATCCTGAAGAATATAGCCGTTAGATTCAGCTGACGTGGACCAATGAGAGGAAGACAACCAGCCTGAAAAAGCTGCAGAACTTACAGAATAGTATGGATTTGAATGTGATTCTCTCCAACGGTAACATTTAAATCCACACTATAAATACAAGGTTTTTCATCATTCTAAAGAGTGGAGAATGTGGAAAATGATGCTACATAGCCATATACTCAAAGCATTCCCACCATAGAACACAAATCTGTAGACATACAAATACATCCATGAGTGTTCTAAAACCCAATCTAAGCAACCCAAGATATATCCTAAGCTTCGAGAAATTTTCCCAACCTTAGCATTGAGGCTAAACAAATGTAAGAGAAAATCTCAACCTAGTTGGAGACACCAACCAAACCCAAACCCTCTTGTTAGGTAGTTTGTGTGATTGTTGGAGTTGTAAAGAGTGAGTAAGCTGCAGAGTAGTCAGCCAGAAAACTCTAGAGAAGAAGTGAGTAAACTATCTTGGATAGTCAGAAAGCTTGTGTGTGTTTGAGTAAGTAAGCTGCAGAGTAGTCAACCAGAAAACTCAAATGTAGAAGAAGTGAGTAAACTATCTTGGATAGTCAGAAAACTTATAGGTGATCCCGTGGAGGGTGATAAGTCTCGTTTGAAGGAATTTCCCTAGGAACAGGGAGAGTGGATGTAGGAGCTTGAGTCTCCGAACCACTATACTTTGTTGTGTTCTTTATTGCTTTATGTTCTTACTTGTCATATGCATTTGGTTATAAGAAAAACACAACACATGGACTTAAAAAGCAAAAATTGGAACCACCATTCCCACACCCCTGTTTTATATGCATTACATGATTTTTTTTTGCATTTCATGGGTTTTTCACCGGGACAAACAGGAAGAAAATTAAATATTCTCCCACCTTTCTCAATTTGAAAAGGAACATGAGGAGGGTAAACAGATTTTTGTATTCCTCCAGATTTTATTTTATAATCACGTTCAATAACTAAAATATAGTTAATATAAAAGGTTTTAATAACCAAGGAACATAATAAGTAATTTCATTATACTTTTCACAGAATTTATAAAAATTGTTAACAAAGTAATCTAAATCATCTTTTGAAAATGACTTAAAATACCAAATTCTAAAATTATCCCATTTAGGATTATTAAAATCATCATTAATATGAGCTCTCGTTGATGAACCTTTAGAAAAATCTAAAAAGTTTGTAAAATTCATAAAATTATATTTTAAAGTTACAATCCGAAATTGTTTCGGGATCAAATCCATCTTTGTGGATAATATTATTTTCATTAATAATTATTTTCTCATTATTATAATTATTAGTTTTACAATAAGTATTTTCTCTATAAGAGGAAGTAGAAGCTCTAGATTCAGAAGGTAATTCTACCTCATAATCCAAAGGAGATATGAAAGAATGACTAGACATTGATCTAGAATGAGAAGTTGAATGTCTTTTTTGATTATTTTGAAAACCAATACTAATTGTACCATCATTACTTTGAGTAATATGTTTAAAATCACTATTAACAATAGGAATTTTAGGAACAGATTGTTCTATAATCCAATTTTCAGGAAAAATAATTTCTTCCCACTTAATGGATCTTCTGGTAGTAATGTTTGATTTACCAAAATTTATTTCAATAAGAATAGTCTCATTATTATCTTTTTCAATTCTTTTACACATAGGATTTAATGTAAATAAAGGTTTATAATAAATACGATAACAGATACACATAACTTCAGTACCTGGTATGTAATTATAACCATGGGTTTTAACATTTAATGTTAAAGCTTCAAGAATATTACTATCAGATAAAGATAGAGATAAATTAGGATAGGCGTCAAAATAGACATGTCCTAATGCCAAACTAGACTCTATAATTCCCATTAGGGATTGTGTCCAGTTAAGGTTTCTACCATCTCTAAGAGAAGCTAGAAAGCTTTCTGGTAAGCCATTTAAGGTAAGTGGTCTAAAAGCGACCTGAACACATCCAATATGTAAGAACTTATGAGTTCTTTTGTAAGGTAAAATATCATTTTTAATAAGTGATTTAATAACCATCTCTTCTTCATGAAGAGGTATGGAAGATTCAGTGGTTTTAACAATTTGTTTAAAACCTAGCTTTTCAAAAGTTCCTAATTTATAAACCATTTTAGGTTCAATTCTAGGAATAGTCCATTTATTTAATAAATTAAGATTTTCAGGAATATCGTATTCCTGAGTAATACTGTTCTTGACAGTATCTTTCAAACGGAACAAATTCATAAGAATCAAAGATGTATTGAATCATTACCTGTATAACCTAAATATACCCTACCTCTCAAGGCTCTGATACCATATTAACATAAGGATCGTGCGCATATATATATATATATTGTTGGGGAATAAGTTGTACGGATCTATTCGGGATAAATATTTAAATACAAATTTAATTCTGATAATTATTACTAGCATGAATTAATCCTATATTAATTCAAATAATAATTCAAAAACAAATCATGCATATAATTAGTTCACGTAAATCCTACGCATGCGGAATTACTACGAGTTTACGTAAACATACCTCTTGGAATGGTAATGGCCTCGTTGATTAAACACATCAAAAAATCTTCTCAAGTATTCCCTTAATCCTTGCTCAACAATCCGGTGGTAGGATGCTCGCGAACAATTAACAAAAGGAAAATAAACTTTGTTGCACCACCTTTGTGGATTTACTAATTTTTCCACCACATGGAATTGTTCTTGGGAATGAAACACTCATCCCCTATTTATAGAGGGTGTTGGTCGAAAATTTGGGATAAAATAATATGGGAAAATCATTTTCTTGATCTCCAAGAAATCTTGAATATATCTCATATATTATTTTCTCCATAATTAAAATATTCCACAAAAATCCCAACTCCTCTTTGTTATGGAATATTTTCGAAAAATATAGGGAACAAGATTCCAAGATTTGGATCTTCTTGAATTTATGAGATATTCTTGTATTTCAAGAAATACATATCTTTCATAATATCTTTTCAAGAAAATCAAGAAAATCTTTATTGCCCTTTATATTTCAAGATTTTCGAAATATACTATATGGATAACCAAGTGGGAAATTTCTTGAATTTAATGAGATAATCTTGTATTCCAAGAATACATATCTTCATTCCATAACAAAATTCAAAGGAAATCTTTCTCCCCTTTTAATCCATAATTTTCGAAATTTTGAGGAAAAATATGCAACAAGATTTATTTTATTTTTAAACACCTTTTTCAGTTATTGGACTTTATGTTGGGCTACTTAGGGGACCTTTAGGAGAATTAAGATTGGACCTTCCAATGGATCTTGAATTATCAATATTGAGCCACAATATTATTCAAGCCCATAAATATTAATTAATCCCACTACATAATTAATATTGCACTATCCATCTTAACCCATATTACAGTCAATATGGCTCCCGATTATTATTTCCCTTGTTTAAGATTATCTAGCCCATTAATTAATTCAAGCCACTGAAATAGCTTTCCATTAATTAATATCTTTTGTCCTTGGTTGAGAAATCGGTTCAACATTATTATCCATACCTAAAACTAGTTCCACTTGCAAGATTTGGTATGATAAATCTTATGAACCTCCCAAGGGGGCAAATCGAACAAGCGTACTTGCATACGATTCTCCGTATTAAATCTTAGCAATCACATGTGACCAATAATATATCCCAAGATAAAAAGTATTGAATCTCGTTGATTCTCTACCCGTGATAAGTCAAAGCAATAGTTACCATCCACACGTGATCCTATTTAAGGGACGAAGATTAAGAAATAACGAACCACTGAGGTCTAATTCTTCCTTGTTCGGTTTTGAAGAATTTGTCCTCCCAGAGGGTCCTATTCAATTCATCGACCATGCACTAGTGTAATCTCTTGGTCAAGACAAGCCAATCCCGAGCCTTACACTTCAACCTTTCACGATGGATTGTTCATTTTCATCTAGGTCGTGAATGGTGTACTTTTTGTTACAAGGGGACCGTTAATTTAATCTTCGTGATCTGGTATCACTAAATTAACTACAATGTAACACGTACTATTTATTGAACAGTTATGCAAAAAAATATATGTAACATTCGATGATATTTAAAGCATCAGTGATAAATAATTTATTTCAGTAAATAAGTCTGAAATTCAGGTTTTTGATTATACAAAGTAAAAGCATACTTTCCAAATAATCCCAACAATCTCCCACTTATACTCAAAGCCGCTTTTAAGTATACTACTGAGATGTCTCGTGTAGTTCCTAATCGTGACATCTAATGTCACCTACACGAACCTAATAATTTCTCCCACTTATACTCAAAGCAGATTAGCAACGGTCTTGACACCCATTCCTTCCACATGTCTCTCGAATGTATTCGAGAGGCGCACCCTTTGTGAATGGATCTGCTAGGTTGTCTTCTGACGCTATCTTTGCCACCTCTATATCTCCTCTCTTAACGATATCTCGTATAAGATGGTATTTCCTTTCAATGTGTTTGTTGGCCTTGTGGGCTCTTGCTTCCCTTGAATTTGCAAATCGCTTTCTCGGCATTGTCACAATAAATAGTGATTGTCTTTGGGCAAATTCGAACTACATCCAAGTCCACTAGGAAGTTCTTGAGCCAAATCTTCTTTTTTTTTGCCTGCATAGCGACTACATATTCGGCTTCCATGGTAGAATCTGCGACGCATTTCTGCTTGACGCTTCTCCATGTCATGGCTCCTCCCCCCATGCAAAACACACTATCGGAGGTAGATTTTCTGGAATCTAAGTCTGATTGGAAATCCGAGTCCGTGTAGCCGATGGGGATTAGACTATCTGATCGATAAATTAACATTCTATCATGAGTTCTTTTTCGGATACTTGAGATATTTTTAAGCGTAGTCCAATGTTCTTTCCCGGGTTACTTTGATATCTTGCCACCATGCCAACGACAAAGCGGGATATCCGGTCTCTACATACGGATTGCATACATAAGGCTTCCGGCGGTAGAAGCATATGGAATGCATTTCATGTCATCTATCTCCTTTTTTGTGTCTTAGGGCACATTTTTCTTGATAGATGGATTCCATGTCCGAAAAGGTCTGGCCTTTCTTGGAATCTGCATCTTTGAATCATTTCAAGACAAATGTCTATGTATGAAGCTTCGCGACAAGCCTATCATCCTTTTCTTGCGATCTCGAGTGATCTTGATCCCAAGGATGTGTCGCGGCTTCCCTAAGTCCTTCATATCAAACTGTTTTTGAAAGCCATGCCCTTACGCCCGATAACACCTTTACATCGTTCCTAATGATCGAAATGTCATCTACGATAGTACTAAGAATACCAATGCGATTCGACACCACTTTTTGTACACACAACTTTCGAACTCATTTTGATCAAACCCATAAGACTTTATAACATGATTAAAACATTGGTTCCAAGCTCTGGATGTCTGTTTGAGTCTGTAAATGGACTTCATAAGCTTACAAACTAGGTGTTCTTGGCCTTTTTCAATGAAGCCTTGGGGTTGTTGCATATAGATCTCTTCATCAAGACTTCCGTTAAGGAAAGTTGTCTTGACATCCATTTGCCAGATTTCAAAGTCGAGATGTGCAGCAATCGATAAGAGAATTTGGATGGACTTGAGCATGGCTACGGGTGAAAAAGTTTCCTCATAGTCGATCCCTTCTTTCTGAGTATAACCTTTCGCCACGAGTCTTGCCTTGAAGGTTTTCACCCCACTTGCAACCAATGGGTTTGACCCCATTAAGTAGTTCGACTAGCTCCCACACTCTGTTATGATCCATAGAACCCATTTCGGCTTTCATTGATGTTTGCCAAGAAACTGCATCCTTGTCTTGGATTGCCTCGTCATATGTCCATGGGTCTGATTCGTCTTGACCGGGGATCAAGTCCGAGGACTCTCCTATCCCCATGAATCTCTCGGGCTGTTTCACAACCCTCCCACTACGACGAGGTTCCGGTTGTGTAAGTGTGTCATTTGGTATGTCATCTTGTACAGTTGGCACTGAGGTTAGCCCCCTTAGATCATTTAAGGTAATCTCACTTCTGGGTCTTCTTTCGTTCTTATAGTCTTCTTCCAAAAATCTAAAGTGGGTGCTTATTACCACCTTTTGATCTTCGGGACCATAGAACATACACCCTTTTGTTCCCTCGGGGTATCCCACAAACAACCTTAATTCTGATTGAGGATCTAATTTACCAGCTTCCTTGTCCAACACGTAGGCCGGACACCCCAAATCTTCATGTGTCTCAAACTGGGCTTGCGCCCGATCCACAATTCTTTGGGAGTTTTGGGAACCAATTTGGATGGCACCAAGTTCAGAATGTAGGCTGCTGTTTCCAAGGCATGACCCCAGAATGACTTGGGAAAATCCGCATAACTCATCATAGATCTAACCATTTCCAAAAGAGTTATGTTTCTTCGCTCTGCAACCCCGTTTTGTTGAGGTGTTCTGGGTGCAGTTAGCTGGGATGAAATCCCTTCATCAGACAAGAAGTTTAAAAACTCATCGCTGAGGTATTCGCCTCCACGATCGGATCGTAGAGACTTGATACGTTTTTCCCTATGATTCTCTGCTTGAGCCTTAAATTCTTTGAATTTCTCAAAGGTCTCAGATTTATGCTTCATAAGGAAAATATAATCGTACCTTGAGTAGTCATCAATAAAAGTGACAAAATACTCATAACCTCCTCTTGCTTTGGTTGACATTGGACCACATACATCTGTGTAAATGATTTCTAACACTTCTTTGGCTCTATTCCCCTTGGCTCTGAATGTCCTCTTGGTCATTTTACCCTCCAAACATGATTTGCAGGTTGGAATTGGTTCAACTTGGAGAAACTCCAGTGAACCGTCTTTCACCAACCTTTGGATCCTCTTTGGATTTATATGTCCCAATCTTAGATGCCATAGAAGTGTCTGCTTCACGTCGATGAACGTTTTCTTTTCTCGGAAATAGTTGATGTGTTATAGGATGCATTTAAGTGAGTGGTGTGCACGATTAATTGTATAGAGATTATTCGAAACGTTCAATGACAGATAAATTTATCAAAAAAGAGAAATGGTAACAACTTTATTAAAAGTAACCGAATATCCATCAAGAAAAAGTTTAGAAACTAAAATTAAATTCTTTCTAAAATTCGGAACGTAAAGAACATCTCTTAAAATTAAAACTCTGTCTTCAAAAGACAGTGCACTTCTCCCATTTTGCTCACTTTACCACTCTCGTAGCATTGCCCGGTGTGATGAGGATCTCACTCTCACTAAGTTTTTTGGGTCCGCTTGAACCCCTGTAAAAAGTGAAACAAACATGATCGGTGGATCCGTATCCACTACCCATAAATGGGAGGCATACGCCGCTAAGCAAGTATCAACAAACTAGTCGCGTGAGAATTACCTTTCTTTCCATTCCTTTTGGGTTTGGAAACAGTTGACCTCAATGTCCTTTTTTCACCGCAGATTGAAGCACTTCCCCTTAGGCGGCTTACTCACCGCTCCACCCTTCTTCACCTTTTCTTTGCCATTGGCAACACTTGATTCACTT
Organism: Stenogyne calaminthoides; assembly: GCA_037126765.1. Classification (NCBI taxonomy): domain Eukaryota; kingdom Viridiplantae; phylum Streptophyta; class Magnoliopsida; order Lamiales; family Lamiaceae; genus Stenogyne; species Stenogyne calaminthoides. The sequence continues at coordinate 12,398,290 of JBBCBC010000002.1, read as the reverse complement.
GTTTGTGGCTTTTGTCATTTTTCTTGTTCTTACCACCCCTTGGCCTAGAAGAAGAAGAGGGTCCATTTGCCACCAAGGCTTGGCTCTTTTGCCCCAATATCGCCTCTGCCCGAGACTAAAGCTTGCAATAGATTAGGCATCGAGAACTTCTGATTATTCATCCGGTAGTTCACCAGAATCGCTTCAAAACTTTTTCGGAAGAGTGGAACCTGAAATCGATTTGGGTCTCGATGTCGATTTCAGCCAAGTACCTCAAGTTTGTTAAGGTGAGCCATCATCCGGAGAACGCGTTCTCCCTTCGAGGCGTTCCCTCCACCATTTTCATAGAGAGCAAGTCCATCATGGTGATCCGGCGAAAGCAACACGGTTACGATGTTGAAACATCGCTTTAAGACTAGTCATGATGTCTGCAGCGGTCTCAACGTTCTGGTGTTGGTGTTGCAACACATCTGACATAGAAGCCAAGATGGTACACTTTTCCATTTCGTTGGAACGCTCCCAGTCAGTATACTCTTTCTTAACCGTTTTAGTTCACTCATCTTTTGGCTTTTCTGGTTTAGGTGTAGTGAGAACCCAATTATGGCTTTGTGCAGTGAGGACAATAGTAAGTTTACGATTCCAATCAACGAAGTTTTCACCAGTAAGCAAATTGTCTTTAAGTATATTGAACAGTGGATTAAAAGGTTGCGACATGATGAACTGAAATAAACAATAATATGCATAAGCACAAATATATCACAATGTTCGATCACATGTTTCATATTAAAATCTCAAAAAAATATGAACATGCATCAGCCAACATCTCAAAACAGTTTAAATAAGCCACGTGGGGTGGGTCATTATTTAAAAACATTCAAGCATGTTACAAATAAGAACAGTTATTAAACCTTTAATATCCAGATTAATAGTTGGCTCCCACTTGACCAATATAAAATTGACTGGGACTTCGGGGAAGTATATGCATATCAATTTTATACCTAAGTAATAATCATGATTAAATACAGAATTATTATTTCGCTTTGAACGAGCCTTGTGGGGAGGGTCATCGTCGCCACTAGTAATAATCCACAATCATCCTTTTGGAATTCATTCATGTGAAAGCTAACTTTTGACCGTCCCGTGGGGGGAATTTCTCCAAAAGAATTCACAAATAAATAAATCATGGAGGTCAAAATTAATTCAAATTTATTATCCGGAATAAAATTGTCAATTAATTATTTAAACATACTTAGTAATTTTTGAAGGTGAGATTTTTCATTGGGCAACTCTCATGCAAACACATTTAAACAAATTAAATAAAGCATAAGAAAACACAATAATAAATCAAGCAAAGCGGAAAAATAAACATATTGGGCACAAATTATCCAATTGTCATGGTTTGATTTTTCTTGGCTTGATTTTGAAGAAACGCCGTCTTGAATTTCTCCCACTCGATCGTCTCGAAAAGAACTCCGTCTCGAACGCATACGCCAAGTAGCTTCATGCGGCAATGATGCACGCCGATCCGTCCGCCCACTTGGCCGAAGTCTCGCCTCGGCGAGCCACCGCCGCCCGTGCCTCGGACGCGCCTCGTGAAGAACTTCACAGATCCGTCTTGGCGCTTCGCCATCGCCCGCCCATCTGCCTCGGCTTCCTCGCAAGATGGTCCCACACCATGCTTCAAGCCCGTCTTGCGTCCCATCCGCCACCGTCGCAGTCGAGCCGATCCCTTGGACGCCCTAGCGTCGCGCCCGTCTTGCATGGAGACGTCGGCGTCGCGTCGTGCCTCCCTTAACACGTTTAAGCGCCAATGCACGTCGTCCGCGTACGGTTCTGGATCTATCCTTTAATTCTTCGTCTCCGCCTCCATTTCCGATCCGGTTACAATTTATTTACAAAAAATAAATAAACCTAGATCTAGACTAGTATATTACATTGATCAAATCAAACAAATCATAATCTACTCGTGGATTTTCTCACGAGGCAAAACGAATTCGAACGAATCGAATTAAAAACCACAATTTATATGCATGCATAAATAAACACATTAAATTCCATGACAATTGGATACCTGCAAAAAATATCTAGCAATTCTACTATCCAATTTCAAATTTAATGAAAACGAATTAAATCACAATTTAAAATTCAGAGCCCGAAACCGAGGCTCTGATACCAGTTGTTGGGGAATAAGTTGCACGGATCTATTCGGGATAAATATTTAAATACAAATTTAATTCTGATAATTATTACTAGCATGAATTAATCCTATATTAATTTAAATAATAATTCAACAACAAATCATGCATATAATTAGTTCACGTAAATCCTACGCATGCGGAATTACTACGAGTTTAAGTAAACATACCTCTTGGAATGGTAATGGCCTCGTTGATTAAACACACCGAAAAACCTTCCCAAGTATTCCCTTAATCCTTGCTCGATAATCCGGTGGTAGGATGCTAGCGAACAATTAACAAAAGGAAAATAAACTTTGTTGCACCACCTTTGTGGATTTACTAATTTTTCCAGCATATGGAATTGTTCTTGGGAATGAAACACTCATCCCCTATTTATAGAGGGTGTTGGTCGAAAATTTGGGATAAAATAATATGGGAAAATCTTTTTCTTGATCTCCAAGAAATCTTGAATATATCTCATATATTCTTTTCTCCATAATTAAAATATTCCACAAAAATCCCAACTCCTCTTTGTTATGGAATATTTTCGAAAAATATAGGGAACAAGATTCCAAGATTTGGATCTTCTTGAATTTATGAGATATTCTTGTATTTCAAGAAATACATATCTTTCATAATATCTTTTCAAGAAAATCAAGAAAATCTTTCTTGCCCTTTATATTTCAAGATTTTCGAAATATACTATATGGATAACCAAGTGGGAGATTTCTTGAATTTAATGAGATAATCTTGTATTCCAAGAATACATATCTTAATTCCATAACAAAATTCAAAGAAAATTTGTCTCCCCTTTTAATCCATAATTTTCAAAATTTTGAGGAAAAATATGCAACAAGATTTATTTTATTTTTAAACACCTTTTTCAGTTATTGGACTTTATGTTTGGCTACTTAGGGGACCTCTAGGAGAATTAAGATTGGACCTTCCAATGGATCTTGAATTATCAATATTGAGCCACAATATTATTCAAGCCCATAAATATTAATTAATCCCACTACATATTAATATTGCACTATCCATCTTAACCCATATTACAGTCAATATGGCTCCCGGTTATTATTTCCCGTGTTTAAGATTATCTAGCCCATTAATTAATTCAAGCCACTGAAATAGCTTTCCATTAATTAATATCTTTTGTCCTTGGTTAAGGAACGGTTCAACATTATTATCCATACCGGAAACTAGTTCCACTTGCAAAATTTGGTATGATAAATCTTATGAACCTCCCAATGGGGCAAATCGAACAAGCGTACTTGCACACGATTCTCCGTATTAAATCTTAGCAATCACATGTGACCAATAATATTGCACAAGATAAAAAGTATTGAATCTCGTTGATTCTCTACCCGTGATAAGTCAAAGCAATAGTTACCAACCACACGTGATCCTATTTAAGGGACGAAGATTAAGAAATAACGAACCACTGAGGTCTAATTCTTCCTTGTTCAGTTCTGAAGAATTTGTCCTCCTGTAGGTCCTATTCAGTGCATCAGTCATGCACTAGTGTAATCTCTTGATCAAGACAAACCAATATGAGCCTTACACTTCAACCTTTCACGATGGATTGTTCATTTTCATCTAGGTCGTGAATGGTGTACTTTTGGTTACAAGGGACTGTTAATTTAATCTTCTGTGATCTGGTATCACTAAATTAACTACAATGTAACACGTACTATTTATTGAACAGTTATGCAGTAAATATATGTAACATTCGATGATATTTAAAGCATCAGTGATAAACAATTTATTTCAGTAAATAAGTCCGAAATTCAGTTTTGATTATACAGAGTAAAAGCATACTTTCTAGTATAATCCCAACATATATAAATCAGCAATTAATTACTAGGCTTGCTGAATTTATCTGCAGTACTTAAGCATATTGCATGAGCTACAATTGTGGTAGATCGAAGCTGAGATGTTGAAGAATCAACATGGGATCTCACCTCTTTACTTCATCTTAGGAGAATGTAATAGCAAAAGCTCCACTAAACTTCACTTTCACAAAATTAAGGACCAAAACACTCTGTTGGTGCCCAAATTTAGTTAATAGCAACTGCTAAAAAAATAGAAGTATATTGCATTAAATTCTGACATGCACAACTTAAAAGGAACAATAGAAAGAGAGAAAAAGGGATAAAAGGAACAGAAAGACAGACCAACCTGTATAATACAAATATATCAACATTAGCTGCAACCTAAACAAAGCATGCCCCAGCAGGAGTACCTGACCTGCACAACTTCAAATAACTGTACCAAATGATCAATGTCCTTAAAATATAGATCAAGTCATAGAATGTTAATCAGATTAACAATGTGGTAGGTTGTTGAACCTTACTGATATGGGTCAGATAAGACACATCCTATATCAATGAATTAAGAAGTGAGACTTGGTTATTTCGCTTCCGAATTATAACACCAGTGCCAGAGTTGGAACTTTTTTGGCACATGAGTTTTCCTAAAGATAAATATCTAAGATCGTGGGATATGTTTGTCTTAACACACGTATATGGTTTAATTCGAATTATCTCCAGATAATTCCAGAACTGGACCTAGAGAGAATACCGAAATAATTAGGTTATCAATTACTAGAGAATAATGGGGTATTTTAAAAAATTGCCTAGTCAAAGCCCCTCTTATAAAAAAAAATGGTCTCTTTTATTTATGTTATTTAAAAAACATTATGTTTATTAAATTACATAAATGCCCCCATCACTTTCTTTCATATACATCTTCTATATTTATTTTAAAATTTGAAGATTCATTTAATTTTTTCTCTCCCTCAACTCCTACACTCTTTTTTCCTCACAATGCTCATATAAATGTTGGATTGAAGGTAAGTATATGTTTTTAATATATATATATATATATATATATATATATTATATATATATTTATTCGGTTTGTTGGTACTTGTTATACCATTGATGAACCTTTTTTTTATCATAGTCTGCAAATTTTTTTAGATTTTCATAAACTCTTCCCATCAGAGTTGTTTAAGTTGTTTAGGTTGTTTAAGCTGCTTGAGTTGTATAGTTGTTCATGTTCTTTTAAGTTATTTATAAATGTAAGTTGTTTAGTTGTTTTGGTTGTTCAAGTTATTTAATTATTTAAACTATTTATGCTTTTAAGTTGTTTAGTTATTTAAATTAACTAGTGTAGTTTACTAGGTTGTTCAGGTTGTTTCACTTGTTTAAGTTGGTTATTATATAAGTTATGTATTGGTTTGAGTTGTTTATATTGCTAAGTTTGGGTTTTACATTGTTTAATTGATTTTGGTTGGTTTTTTAGTTAAATTTGTTGTTATTACTTTGTAAACACAAATTTCGTGAATTCAATATAAAAACACGAAAATGGAATTACAAGTTGAATTTCTTTGAATTTGAAGTTGAAATATTGCAGGTTCGATCTATAATTTGTTCCTCTGAATTCTTCTCTTCGTTGACTTTGACTTTGACTTTGACTCGGATGACTTTTTAAAGTGATCCTCGCCTTAATCTTGTCTGGAGTTGAAGTTGTGGATCTGGAAAGTCGATTCAAGGACAGAATGTATTGTTTTGATTCGAACATGGCTTTTGAAATTTTTTTGGACGAACGTCTGTGAACTTGATGATGAACGTCTTTGAATCTTTGAGAGTCTGGGAGGAAGATCTTCGAGAAGAGAAACGTCTGATCGGAGGGCTTAGCAGCTTGATCTCTGATCGAATGTCATTTCCGGATGACTTGCACGAAGAACGCTTGTGAATCTTCAGGAAGCTTTGAGAAGAAACGTCTGATCGGAGGGCTTAGCAGCTTGATCTCTGATCGGATGTCGTTTCCGGATGACTTGCACGAAGAACGCTTGAAGCCGATGAAGAACGTCTTCAAATCTTCATAGAGAATTATGAAGTCTTGAATCTTCTGTTGTTGTTATTGCCTTGATATCTCTGTGTCTTGTTGATGTGAATGAGGAAGATCCTATTCTACACCTATAAATAGTTGCTGTTGCTTTCTTTTCACACCTATAAAGAAGATCCCTATGTTCTTCTTTTCATCCACATAGCAAGAAGGAGGCAACTATCAAAGAAGAATTTCTGCAAGTTTGGTGGTAATTCCTTGCATTTATTTTCATCAATTTTGTCTTGCTTTCTTTTCTTTCTTTTTTTTTTCGCAGTCTTGTGTGCACATTGACAAGGTGTGGTGCAAAGCCGAAAACATAGAATACTTAGAAGGTAAATTGAATGAAGAGGATTTCTACCCTGCAACTAGCTTGATTTTGTGCTTCACTGCCACTACAACTATCTCAATTTTGCTAGGACTCATCCACCACAACTACATTGATTTCATGTCTATTGCTACTGCAACGGTCTCCGTTATAACTACCTGGGCATTCTTCCTTTGGGGCCCATTTGGATGGGTGGATTTGGCCCAATGGATTTATAAATCCATTGCCAAATCCAAGCTGCCGTTTGGTTAGAAAATAAATCAGCGGATTTACAAATCTTTATTTTTTAAATTTGTGATTTTCAAATCATCTGATTTTAAAATACTAATTTTACATACAATTCGATGGATTTACAAATGACTCCTCAACTAGTGTCATTTATCAAATCCTTCCCACCGCCTCTCTCACTCAATCTCACACTACCAGGTATTCTCTCTCTCTCCTCCTCACACTCTCTTTCTTCTCCCTCTCCAGGTATTTCTCGTCCTCTTGCTCTCTCTCTACTTCCCCACACTTTCTCTCCTCTATTATATAGTTGTAAATCTGTAAATTTCCTTTATCTGTTCATTGTGCGTGACATTTGTGGATTTTGTTATTTGATTGTAATGATCGGTGTTGAAATAGTAGAATTTTGAAATAATGTGAACTAGAAATCGTAGGATTATATGTAGATGTGTAATTGAATTTCAACTTGATGTTTGTTCTGGTGAAAATTCTTGGATCGGCTTTTTCAGATTTACTCAATTTTTGTGTAGTATAGACTCGCTTTAACATTTTCTATACCTTTTTCAGTTAATTAGGAAGAGCACGAAAAGCAGCTCCTCACGAGGTACCATATTATTCTACATTTGATGATTTTTTGTTCTAGGGTTTCAGGATTTCCCCCAAAAACTTGAATCCCTAGGTATATTCACATAAAATAACATGGCTTGGTGTTAATTTTGTGTTTCTTCTAGTTGTTGGTTGGAAATCCAAATTTTCTGCTTTTCTTTAGCTTTTCTTGTGGTGGATTCATATGTTTTGTGTTTATGTGCTCTGTTTTCAAAATTGCATTTCACATCCTTGTACTTGTGCATCTTATATTTTAGATTTAAGGCCAAAAACAACTGCTAAAATGTATAACTTGTTAGTGAATAATGTTTAAAAATTAGGTGATGTATAAGAAAGTCTTTTAACTTTAAATGTAACAGATATGCATTCGATTTACTTGTAAATTTGATGTCCCACCATCACCAACAAAGTGTTTTGCACAAGCTGCTACTTTATTCCTGAAATGAAGGGGTACACCACTCAAGTTCAGCAAGTTACTAAAGAATTGATATCTGAGTTTTTATTAAAAATATCTTTAAAAAAAATATAAGAAGTTTAGACAGTAGCAATCAAGGAAAAGTTTCTGAACTTCTATATCTTTCATAATATGCAACTTTATTTATTTATGGGAAAATGCTTTCTTAGTACTGTTAAGTTTGTACAATTATGCTCTCAAGACACTCCATCTCGAACTGAATTCCAGCCTGTTAAAAATTCTAGTTTTTAGTCCTATTACAGGCTATATAACATGTCAGTAACCAATTTCGAGAGTTAACAAGATGAAATTATTTAAACATAAAAAAAATACAGTTTATTTTCTAAATCTGCTGAAATGTTGTGTAAACAATGCAATTGACTGTGTTTTGGTTGCGGTTAGTAGCTATTAGCCACACTATGATATTTGAGATTATTAGAGGCTCATGCTTGCTTGCTTAATGACTATATCATCATTCGATTTGCTCTTTCTACTTAGCTTCAATTTGAAAAGAGAGAGATAGACAGGAGAGAAAGAAACGGAGGGAAGAGAGAGATAGACATGAGAGAGAGGAAGAAAGAGACATTTTATTATTTATTTTGTAAATGATTATAAAAATTCTAATCCTATATTAATTTTGCCAAACAATGGATTTCAAATCTATGGATTTGATAAATTCATTTGTAAATCCATTATGAATCCAAAAAAAAAGGATTTAAAATCCATGGATTTGAAATCAATGGAATTTGAAATTCATTCATTTTAAATTTATTGTAAAATCAAATCCCTCCACCCAAATGGGGCTTGGGCAATTCATCGAGCGGCTTGAGTGTGGGGGGCGCCGATGGTTTTTTTTGGTTCGATTCAGGGCAGGCCCTGTTTCGATGGTTTAATTTTGGTGATCAGAAAACTGGCGGAGCTTCACAACCATGGCAACCTCAACTTGACCCAGACGTCACAAGGACAGAGCTTCAGACAGCAACATCAAAATCACTTACAACCACTATCAGCAAGTAAAGCTCCTACGACTATAGTGCTGCTCTTCCACTGCTGCTACATCTGATTTTGTAACAATCAACCACTGTAACTGCCGGAACTTCGCAATTAATTCAAAGGCCGCCGCCACAAATAACAGGGTCTTCTCTTTCGGGCAATTCAGCGAACAGTTCGTGCGGGTGTAATATCGAGATCTTCGCAGACTCACAACAAGTCTGCAACGGCAAGGCCGCCTGGTTAGATTTCTGGCGGAGATTTCTGTATTTGCGACGACCATGACGGTTACGGGCTTCGATCTCGGCGTTGCTGGGGTGTGATTTTCATCCCGATTTCTTGCAAGGGCAGCGTTTGACGGCGGTGATGGGGGATCAACGTCAGATTTCGGTGGTTGGGCCGAGTAGAAAACCACGACGCGACGGGTCTTGGTCGATCTCTGGTGGCGATTTCGGGCACGGTGCGTTTTGCGTGAGGTTTTGTCGGAATTTGGGCGTGTGGCTTCGACGGCGGTGATGGGCGTCCGGGCGACGCAGGAGCTGCGCACGGCGGCGATGCAGTGGTGAAACGGTGGGCTTCGATTCGGCATCGAGTTGTTGCTGATTTCTGGGCCGGCAAGAATGGATGCACACTTGCGTGCGAAAATGGCGCTGTGATTTCGGTGGCGACGGGCTTTTACTGAATTGATTTGAGAATCAAATTTGAGAATTGATTTGGGGATTTCTTCGAAGAAGGAAGACGCGTGGATTTGGGGGTTTTTCCTTGAGAAGAAGACATGTGTTTCTGAGATTTCTTGGGCTAAGACTTCATATGCTTCTCATGTTGGGCCATTACAATCAGACTTTACGGCAAGTGAGCAAACATAATAAAAAATTTGGGCCCAAATGAACTATGCCCAATTTCTTTATAATATTGTTTTGATGGACCAATAATTAATAAGAAACCCACTTAATGAATTTAAGAACCCACAAATTTGGATTGTCTTCACGCTGGCCCCTTTCTAACAACATTTAACTTCTTCAATTTTTAATTTTTTTTTAACATTCGCTTGTCTCTTTAATGCCCCGAATGTATATCGAGTTAATCCACTCGAATAAGACAACTTGAATTATGACTGAACTTATAAAGGTACTAAGCTGTCTACGTACCCCTTTAAAAGAGGATCAAGTCAAAACGTAGTTCAATGAGACAGATTAATTTTGAGGTGGGGGTGTCGTGCACAGTTTATACTCATACGGGTCAGGAGTGACTATTGTTTAACTACTGTAGACAAAGTAGGGTATTTAATATTTAACCACTAAATACCTTTAGTGGGGTAAGTTAACATTTTAACCACATGTATTTACCTTTAGTGGTCGTCGTACACAGTTTATACTCATGCGGACCAGGAGTGACATGTAGTTTAAGCTCGTGCGTCATGGAGCAAACTGGCTTGATTTACGCGTAGCAGCATTTCAAGAGTTTCCCATTTATGGGAAAAATTCTCACGTCATCCTCTATTTTTGGAGAAGCAGTTTCTGATATGGTGATGTGATTCGCAGTCACCACTCTATCGTCGAGTTCTTGGCTCTCAAGATCAACACATAGCCTCATTCGACCATCCCGTCTTTCAACTTGAAATGTTCGCATGATGGCATTATCATTAGTGATGTATCCATCTCTGATCATTTGAGCGATTTTCCTTTGCAGGGCTGTTTTCGCATCTCGAGAAGTTGACTCTCGAATACTGTAAGTATCAACGAAATTTGATGAAGCCACGCTTTCTCCATCATCATGATCATCCTTAGTGTGAATGATTGTTTGCATCTTCTCCGTCAGAACCTCTCCACATGACACGATCAAAGTGGTTTTTCGTTTCATTCGAGATGGATACAGACTACAAAGTTTCTGAAAGTTTGAAGGTTTGTTGACTCCCATTCTCTGATGAACATTTCTTTTGATTGGCCCTAGTCTTTCAAAGACAGATCCTGGCTTTCGTCGATTTTGTCCTTCATGTGGCCCTAATCTTTCAAAGATACAGACCTGTTTCGCTTTCCTGCCACCCTCGTCGCATACATCTTCTCTTGACGAGACTTCTCCTTCAGAGATATAATTTACATTTGCCCTTCTGATTGCGATGCGAACTTGAGCTTGCGGGACATGTCCCAGGCCAGGTTTCACACTCTTAGTGGCATAAACACTATTTCTTATCATTCTTTGAGTGACATTGATTTCATGGTCCGATTGTTTAGCGGTCTCGCGAGATGGGCCCTATGATATGGAGTTTCCTTGTGGATCATATCCAGCTTTGGCCAGGAGTTTGAAGGCTTGAGGACCATAAGACCCGGTAATCACGACTTCCGATACTTCTCCATGTCCTGTCCTAGCTCCTCGAATAGGACGTGTGAATCCCTCGAGAGGTTTTGAAGAAGGCCTCTCATCATCAAGTTTGGTCAGAGACAGTGTCTGTTGGGGTTATACTGGAAAGTATGTTTTTTACTTTGTATAACCAGACTGAATTTCTGTCTTATTTGCTGAAATAAATTATTTATCATTGTTGCTTTAAATATCGTTGAATGTTACATATATTTACTACATAATTGTTCAATAATTAGTACGTGCTACATTGTAGTTAATTTAGTGATACCAGATCACAGAAGATTAAATTAACAGTCCCTTGTAACTAAAAGTACAGAATTCACAACCTAGATGGAAATGAATGATCCATCGTGAAAGGTTGAAGTGTAAGGCTCAGATTGGCTTGTCTTGACCAAGAGATTGCACTAGTGCATTATGATGCGCTGAATAGGACCTACATGAGGATAAATTCTTCAGAACTAAATATAGAAGAATTAGACCTCAGTGGTTAGTTATTTCTTAATCTCCGTCCCTTAAATAGGATCGTGTGGAATTAATAACTATTGCTTTGACTTATGATGGGAAGAGAATCAATGTGATTCAATACCTTGTATCTTGGGCAATATTATTAGTTACATGACGATTGCTAAGATTTAATATGGAGAAACGTGTGCAAGTACGTCTTGCTTGATTTGTCCCCTTGGGAGGCTCAGAAGTTTTATCATACTAAATCTTGCAAGTGGAATTAGTTTCCGGTATAGATAATAATGTTGAGTCGTTCCTGAACCAAGGAAAAATATATTAATTAATGTGAATCTATTTCAGTGACTTAAATTAATTAATGGACTGGATAATCTTAAACACGGGAAATAATAACCGGGAGCCGTATTAACTGTAATATGGGTTAAGATGGATAGTGCAATATTAATTATGTAGTGGGATTAATTAATATTTATGGACTTCAATAATATTGTGGCTCAATATTGGAAATTCAAGGTCTATTAGAAGGTCCAATCTTAATTATTCTAAAGGCCCCTCAAGTAGCCCAAAGATAAAGTCCAATAACTGAAAAAGGTGTTTAAAATAAAATAAAATATTGTTGCCTATTTTTTCTATTTTTTTCGAAAATAAATAAATAAAAGAGGGAGAAAAATTTTCTTTGAATTTTTGTTATGGAATGAGGATAAGTATTCTTGGAATACAAGTTTATCTCATTAAATTCAAGAAATTTTCCACTTGGTTATTTATCTTGTAATTTTCGAAAATAATGAAGAAAATAAGAAAGGAAAGATTTTCTTGATTTTCTTGAAAAGATATTATGGAAGATATGTATTCTAGGAATACAAGAATATCTCATAAATTCAAGGAGATCCCAATCTTGGAAATCTTGGTCCCTTATTTTTCGAAAATTCCATAACAAGAGAAGGTGGGATTTTTTGTGGAATATTTTAATTATGGAGAAGAGAATATATGAGATATATTCAAGATTTCTTGGAGATCAAGAAAAAAATTTCCCATATTATTTTTTCCTAAAAATTTCGACCACCACCCTCTTATAAATAGGGGATGAATGTTTCATCTCCAAGCAATTCCATGTGTTGGAAAATTAAGAAATCCACAAAAGTGGTGCAACATAATTTTGTTTTTCCTTTTGTTAATTGTTCGCGAGCATCTTTCCACCAGATTGTTGAACAAGGACGAGGGAATACTTGAGAAGGCTTTTTGAATTTGTTCGTGCGAACGGGATATCCATCTTCTCAACGGTTGTCACTCCAAGAGGTTAGTTCACGTAAACTCCTAGCAATTCCGCATGCGTAGGATTTATGTCACAAATTTGTATGCCTGATTTGTTGTTGAATTATTATTTGAATTAATATAGGATTAATTCATGCTAGTAATAATTGTTAGAATTAAATTTGTATTTAAATATTCACCCCGAATAGATCCGGGCAATTAATTCCCCAACAACTGGTATCAGAGCCTCGGTTTCGGGCTCTGAATTTTAAATTGTAATTTAATTCATTTTTCATTAAATTTGAAATTGGATAGTAGAATTTCTAGATCTTTTAATTCGATGAATGTTTATTTATGCATGCATATAAATTGTGGTTTTTAATTCGATTCGTTCGAATTCATTTTGTCTCGTGAGAAAATCCACGAGTAGATTAGGATTTATTTGATTTGATCAATGTAATAGACTAGTCTAGATCTAAGTTTATTTATTTTTATAAATAAATTGTAATCGGATCGAGAACGAAGACGAAGAATTAAAGACGGGCGACCAAGTGCCCGGACATACACGAGTCAGAGCACGAAGTGCTAGGCGGTCGCGTGCGGGGCTGGCCGAGGAGCACTCGGCACACGAGGGTGCAAGCCCAGGCATGGTCGAGCGCTGGGCGGAACTTGGGCCGAGGCGCACGGGTGCGCGCATAGGCGGAGACAAGCGCGCGCGGGCAGAAGGCCGTCAGCTAGACACACACCGGCGCACACATAGGCGTGAGCGGACGCGTTCGTGCTAGAGCTGGGAGCCGAGCGAACTCGAGCAACGGGGCGGGTGCGTGCGCTCTGATCCGTGCCCTGCCGAGTGCTACCGAGCGATGGGCGGGGATGGCCGACTCGGATGAGGGCGTGAGCTTTGGCGCAGGCGGACACGTGTTCCGGGCTATGAGCTACCTAATGCCGGACATCATCTCGAACCTAGATGAAGGACATTTTAAAGAATATGTTGTGGTCGAGTGGGAGTCTTTCGAGACGAACGATGAAGGCTATGAAGACGATTTTTCAAAATCAAGACATGACAAAAATTAACCATGACAATTGGATATATTTGCCCAATGTGTTTAATTTTTTGTTTTGATGTTTGCTTTATTTTTCGTGCTTATTTAATTTGTTTAAATATGCGATGCATGAGAAATTGTTTTGAAAAAATTTCACTTTCGAAAATTACTAAGTATGTTATGAAAATAATTAATTGACAATTTTATTCCGGATAATAAAATTGAATTAATTTTGACCTCCATGATTTATTTATTTGTGAATTCTTTTGGAGAAATTCCCCCCACGGGACGACCAAAAGATAGCTTTCACATGAATAAATTACATTGGATGATTGTGAATTATTATTAGTGGCGACGATGACCCTCCCCACGAGGCTCGTTCAAAGCGAAATAATAATTATGTATTTAATCATGAATATTACTTAGGTATAAAATTGATATGCATATACTTCCCCGAAGTCCCTGTTAATTTTATATTGGTCAAGTGGGAGCCAACTATTAATTTAGACATTAAAGGTTTGTAAATGTTCTTGTTTGTAACCTGCTTGAATGTGTTTAAATAATGACCTACCCCACGTGGCTTATTTAAATTGTTTTGAGATGTTGGCTGATGCATGTTCATATAATTTTTTTGAGATTTTAATATGATTCTTGTGATCGAATTATGTGATAATTTTGTGCTTATGCAAACGTTATTTATTTCAGTTCAGCATGTCGCAACCTTTTAATCCATTGTTCAATATACTTAAAGATAATTTACTTACTGGTGAAAACTTCGTTGATTGGAATCGAAAACTTACTATTGTCCTCATTGCACAACATCACAACTAGGTTCTTACTGTCCCAAAACCCGAAAAGCCTACTGATGAGTCCAGCAAAACGGATAAGAAATATTGTGTTGACTGGGAGCGTTCAAATGAGATGGCAAAGTGCACCATGCTGGCTTCTATGTCAGATGTGTTGCAACATCAGCATCAAGATTTTGAAACTGCTGCAGACATCATGACAAGTCTTAAAGCTTTGTTCCAACATCAGAATCGTGTGGCTCGTCAGATCACCATGAGGGACATGCTCTCTATGAAAATGGTGGAGGGAACGCCCGTAAGGGATCACGTTCTCCAGATGATGGCTCACCTCAATAAGCTTGAGGTACTTGGCCCTGAATATGACATCGAGACCCAGATCGATTTCATACTCCACTCTCTGCCGAAAAGTTTTGAACAGTTCAGGCTGAACTACCAAATGAACAATCAAAAGTTCATGTTGCCTGATATGTTACAAGCTTTGGTCTCGGCAGAGGGGATATTGGGGCAACAGAGCCAAGCCTTGATGGCAAAAGGTCCTTCCTCTTCTTCTAGGCCAAAAGGTGGTAAGAACAAGAAGAAGGCAAAAGGCCAAAAGCAAGTGAACTCAAGTGTTGCCAAGGGCAAAGGAAGGTTGAAGGGAGATGGAGGAGTAAAGAAGCCAGCTAAGGGGAGATGTTTTAACTGCAGTGAGAAGGAACATTGGAGGTCAGCCTGTTCCAAACCCAAGCGGATTGGAAAGAAAGGTAATTCTCATGCACTAATTGTTGAAACTTGTTTAGCGGCGTATGCTACCCATTTATGGGTAATGGATACGGGATTCACTGATCATGTTTGTTTCACTTTACAGAGGTTCAAGTGGACCCGACAACTTAGTGGGAGTGAGATCCTCATCACACTGGGCGATGCTACGAGAGAGGCAGCTGAAGCAGTGGGAGAAGTGCGGTTGTCTTTTGAAGACAAAGTTTTAATTTTAAGAGATGTTCTTTACTTTCCTAGTTTTAGAAAGAATTTGATTTCGGTTTCTAAACTTTTTCTTGATGGATATTCGGTTACTTTTAATAAAGTTGTTACCATTGCTCTAAATAATGAGTTTATCTGTCATGGAACGTTGTCGAACAATCTTTACACAATTAACTGTGCACACCACTCACAAAATGCATCCTATAACACATCGACTGTTTTGGATAAAAGAAAACGTTCATCAGATGTGAATGAAACACTTCTATGGCATCTGAGACTAGGTCATATTAATCCAAAAAGGATCCAAAGGTTGGTTCAAGATGGTTCATTGGAGTCTCTCCGGGTTGAACCATTTCCAACTTGCGAATCATGTTTGGAGGGTAAAATGACCAAGAGGGCATTCGGAGCCAAGGGGAATAGAGTCAAAGAAGTGTTGGAAATCATTCACACCGATGTATGTGGTCCAATGTCAATCAAAGCAAGAGGAGGTTATGAGTATTTCGTTACTTTTATCGATGATTACTCAAGATATGGATACATTTACCTTATGAAGCATAAATCTGAGACCTTCGATAAATTCAAAGAATTTAAGGCTCAAGCAGAGAATCATAGGGAAAAACGTATCAAGTCTCTACGATCTGATCGTGGAGGCGAATACCTCAACAATGAATTTTTGAACTACTTGTCTGATGAAGGGATTGTATCCCAGTTGACTACACCCAAAATCCCTCAATAAAACGGGGTTGTAGAACGAAGAAATAGAACTCTTTTAGAAATGGTCAAATCGATGATGAGTTATGCGGATCTACCCAAATAGTTTTGGGGTCACGCCTTGGAAACAACGGCTTACATTCTAAATTTGGTGTCATCCAAATTAGTTCCCAAAACCCCTAAAGAGTTGTGGACCGGGTGCAAGCCCAGTTTAAGACACAAGAAAATTTGGGGGTGTCTGGCATACGTGTTGGACAAGAAAGCCGGTAAATTGGATCCACGATCAGAATTAAGGTTATTTATAGGGTACCCCGAGGGAACGAAAGGGTGCATGTTCTATGGTCCCGAAGATCAAAAGGTGGTAATCAGTACGCACTTTAGATTCTTGGAAGAAGACTATATGAACGATAGAAAGCCCAGAAGTGAGATTACCTTATATGAGCTAAGAGGGCTTACCTCAATGCCAACAGTACAAGTTGACATACCAAACAATACACTTACACAGCCGGAACCTCGTCGTAGTGGGAGGGTTGTTAGACAACCCGAGAGATTCATGAGGATAGGTGAGTCGTCGGACTTGGTCCCCGGTAAAGATGAATCGAACCCATGGACTTACAATGAGCCAATCCAAAACAAGGATGCAGATTCTTGGCAAGCGGCAATGGAAGCCGAGATGGGTTCTATGGATCATAATAAGGTGTGGGAGCTAGTCGAACCACTTAATGGGGTCAAGTCCATTGGATGCAAGTGGGTATACAAGAGAAAAGGAGGACCGGATGGGAAGGTAGAGACCTTCAAGGCTAGACTTGTGGCAAAAGGTTACACTCAGAAAGAAGGGATCGACTATGAGGAGACCTTTTCACCGGTAGCTATGCTTAAGTCCATCCATATTCTCTTATCGATAGCTGTGCATCTCGATTTTGAGATCTGGCAAATGGATGTCAAGACAGCTTTCCTTAACGGAAGTCTTGAAGAAGAAATATATATGCAACAACCCGAAGACTTCATTGAAAAGGGCCAAGAGCATCTAGTTTGCAAGCTCAATAAGTCCATTTACGGACTAAAGCAACCATCACGTGCTTGGAACCAATGTTTTGATCAGGTTATAAAGTCTTACGGGTTCGATCAAAACGAGTACGAGAGTTGTGTGTATAAAAAGCATGTCTGAATTGCATTGGTATTCTTAGTACTATACGTATACAATATTCTGCTCATCGGAGATGATGTAAAGGTATTGTCGGACGTAAGGGCATGGCTGTCAAAACAGTTTGATATGAAGGACTTAGGGGAAGCCGGTCACATCCTTGGGATCAAAATCACTCAAGATCGTAAGAAAAGGATGATAGACTTATCTCAAGCTTCATATATAGACACTGTCTTGAAGTGATTCAGGATGCAAGATTCCAAGAAAGGTTTTGTACCTTTCAGACATGGAATACATCTATCCAAAGAAATGTGCCCAAAGACGCAAAAGGAGATAGATGACATGAAGGGTGTTCCTTATGTGTTGGGCAATTTGTAGTTTTGATGGAAGTTCCAAAACAGATTGTAATAGGACCAGTCAGACCTGTTAGCTGATTGATGACTTAGAATCAGGATAGGATGACCAACTGAGATGTATAGATAGCTGATGTAATAGATAGATCACATATTGAGGGGGAACTCAATATGTATAGGTTAAGTTTTGAAGAAGATCAGACAAGTCAGACAAGATCAGAAGATCAGACAAGTCAAACAAGATCAGAAGATCAGACAAGTCAGAAGATCAGAAGATCAGATAGTCAGACGATCAGGTGAAGACATGAAGCCGAAGACTCAGAAGACCTGAAGATTAGATGACTACCAGAAGAACAAGACCAGAAGACCTACATCAGAAGAATGAAGAAGAGACTGCTAGTTGTGCTAAAACTACTTGAATCAGAAGACTCAATCAGGTAGACTGATCAGTCTTATCTGATCAGGTCAGCTCACACCAGGTCACAACTGAAGATTCACAAAGTCATACGAGTTAATCAGACAAGAAGAATGTCAACCTTAGTTGGTAAAGCAAACACTGAATAAGTGTACTTGGTAACCAATGAGGGCAAGACACGTATGTACGGAGCTGACAGTGTGAGATTCGGCAGATCACAGTCAAACGACTATAAAGGATAAACTTGCATGCTTTTGGCCATGCCACCTCTGTGCACGTCATATCCATCTTGCAAACCTACCTTAAATAGACCAAAATTCGAATTGCTCTCCAATGGCTAGTTCGAATTTCGTGTCTATATATATGGGATCAAACCTTCATAGTAAGGTTACGGAAATCATCATCAAGATCAAGCTATCCGCAATTTTCGCACGAAGAACACAAATCAAGAATATTTTTTAAGTGTTCATCCCATAGTTCTTAGCACATAAATCTTATCCTTTAGCTTTAGGCTACCCAAATACTATGATAGATTTCCAGTTGGAACACAACAAATCTTATACTCAAACCAAAAGTTAGGTTAAGTTTTTTTTAGCAAGATTTCAGACTAGGGTTTTTAGTTTCTAATTTCTGGGATTGGTTGAGTAAGAACTCTTGAAACATTTGTTGTACTGTGTTGGACTAACACATTAAACTAAGTCCAGTTGGTTAAGTTGATGCCCCTGTTGATAGGGGAGAGTGGACGTAGGACAAGTTGTCTGAACCACTACAAAAATTTGGTGTGCATTATCTGATTTACCTGTTTTACATTATCTGCACACTGTTGCGGTTATACTGGAAAGTATGTTTTCTACTTTGTATAACAAAACTGAATTTCTTATTTATGTACTGAAATAAATTATTTATCACTGTTGCATTAAATATGATTGAATGTTATATATATTTACTGCATACCCATTTAATAAATAGTACGTGTTACATTGTAGTTAATTTGGTGATACCAAATCACGGAAGATCAAATTAACAGTTCCTCGTAACTAAGTACAAATTCACAACCTAGATGGAAATGAACAAACCATCGTGAAAGGTTGAAGTGTAAGGCTCAGATTGGCCTGTCTTGACCAAGAGATTATACTAGTGCATTATAATGCGTTGAATAGGACCTATAGGAGGATAAATTCTTCAGCACTGAACATGGAAGAATTAGACCTCAGTGGTTCGTTATTTCTTAATCCCCGTTCCTTAAATAGGAGCGTGTGAAATTAATAAATATTGTTTTGACTTATGACGGGAAGAGAATCAAAGTGACTTGATACCTTATATCTTTGGCAATATTATTAGTTACACGACGATTGCTAAGATTTAATACGGAGAATCGTGAGCAAGTACGTCTTGCTTGATTTGTCCCCTTGGTGGGCTCAGAAGCTTTATCATACCAAATCTTGCAAGTGAAAATTTATTTCCGGTATGGATAATAATGTTGAGTTGTCTTTACTCCAAGTATAAAGATATTAATTAATATAAAGCTCTTTCAGTGGCTTAATTAATTAGTGGACTAGATAATCTTAAACACGGAAAATAATAACCGGGAGCCATATTATTGAAGCATCGTAATATGGATTAAGATGGATAGTTCAATATTAATTTTATAGTGGAGTAAATTAATATTAATGGACTTGAATAATATTTTGGCTTAATATTAAAGTTTCATAGCCCATTGGATGTCCAATCTTAGTTCTCCTAAAGGCCCCTCAAATAGCCCAATTAAAGTCCAATTAATGAAAAAGAGAAGAAAATATTGTTGCCTAATTTTTCCTAGATATTTTCGAAAATTATAGGAAAAGGAAGAGGAAAGATTTTCTTGATTTTCTTGAAAAGATTTTATGGAAAAAGATAAGTATTCTTGGAATACAAGATTATCCCATAAGTTCAAGAAATCAAATCTTGATTCTTGTTTCCTTGTATTTTTCGAAAATCTTGTAATAAAGGGAAGTGGGATTTTTGTGAAAAAATTTAATTATGGAGAAAAGAATATATGAGATATATTCAAGATTTCTTTGAGATCAAGAAAAAGATTTTCTCCTTATTTTTCTAGAGGAAAAAATCGGCCACCCCATATTATAAATAGAGGATGAATTTTTCATCCCCAATGCAATTCCATGTGTTGGAAAAATTAGAAATCCACAAAGGTGGTGGCATATATTTTTGGTTTTCTCCTTTATTAAAATTGTTGGGAAATTTATAGTTTTGATGAAAGTTCCAAAAACACATGTAATAGGACCAGTCAGACCTGTTAGCTGACTGATGTTTATTTTACTTGCTATAGGAGACCAGTTGATAATGATTGTATAGAACAACTGATGAAATAGATAGGTCACATATTGAGGGGGAAACTCAATATGTATAGGTCAGATCTGAAGACTCAAAGGACGGTGATATCCCGACGGGCGGAATGCAAGACAAGAATAGAAGATCAGATCGTTCTGATCTAGTCAAATATCTCAGCTGGAGTCATAAAGCTCAAACTCAGAATACTTGAAGATCAGATGACTTCCAGAAGATCAGACGAGAAGACCTACATCGGTAAGTCTACGCTGGTTGAAGCTAAGTCAACCGGCACCAGAAGACTCTATCACGTAGACTGATCAGTTCAGATTGATCAGGTTAGCTCACCAGGTGAAATCTGATGTCTCACCTAATCATACGTCGATGATCTGAACAAGAAGAATGTCAAGCTTAGTTGGAAGAACATCACTGAAAAGTGAGTCTGCTATCCAATAAGAACAAGACACCGCGTATGATCGGAGCCGCAATTGAGGGATTTGATGCTACCTCTCAAAACGGCTACAAAATCTGATTCACGCTTTTGGCCATGCTGTTCTTCGCACGTCACATCAAGCCTGCAAGTCTACCAAATATAGCCTGAAATTCAAATTGCTCTCCAACGGCTCTTTGATTTCAAGGTCTATAAATATGGGATCACACTTCAGAGTGACATAACGGAAAACGCTGAACAATCAAGAAGCTCAAGCTAATATCAGACTTCCGCACAAGAACACGAACAAGAAGATTAATTTTTATTAAGTGTTCATCCCATAAGTTCTTAGCATAGAAATCTTTTCATCTAGTATTTGTTAGGGTTTTTTATATCAAGAAAAAAGATTTCATAGTTGGAACAAACAATCTTACCCAAACCCCCAAGTTAGGTTAAGTTGTTTAGCAAGATTCGGACTAGGGTTTCTAGTTACGATCTCTGCGGATCGGTTGAGTGTGAACTCCTTAAACATCTAGTTGGTGTCTTGTGTTGGACTTACACATAAAATAAAGTCCGGTTGGTTAAGTAGGTGCCCCTTTTGTGATAGGGAATAGTGGGCGTAGGGGATTGGTTTGTCCGAACCACTATAAATCTTGTGTGCCTTTACCGCTTTGATTAACGATTACACAATCGCACAAACCTTTAAAAGCACATACATATTCCAAGTTGAGATCGATTAGCACCAAGCTTACGATCCGATCAAACTTGACACTTGATCAACCGATTAAAAGATTAACTTTGGAATCGATTTATCAAAACCGGTTTTTCACACGGGTAAAACTTAAGCTTCCGCACACATCGCTTAAACGATAGTTACCTAACTGATCGCCTTGAGCGTCGATAAGTTGGTTATCGACCCCAAACCGATTCACTCGCTTTCTGATCGGATTAACCGCCCTCACTTTGATCTGCGCAAAAAAGTTTTCGAAGTCTATTCACCCTCCCCTCTAGACTTACGCCCTCACTAAACTTCGTTCGGGACCTACAAGTGGTATCGAGGCGGTTGGTTCTCTTACGACCCTTGACTTTGTGTATCATCGATTCTTGAGGAAGAATCTTTGTGGTCGACTGAACTGATCTTGAAAAACCATTTTTAAAACTCATTCATTTTCCAAAATCACTCAGCATGGATAACACCTCGGTATGTATCATGATCTGCCGAAGTTCTCAATCGATGAGTATCTGCAGATTGGGCCATATATATGTCCAACCATCTAGGTTCGATCGGTGGCGGAATGATGGAAGTCATCGAAAGGACCCATCATCATATATTACGACAACCCCGCGGTTGGAGGAGATCGAACTTTGCCCGGGAAGTCTTGTGCGAAAAAAGCCCAACCTTGATGGATCTGCGGAGGAAAGAAAGTCGCACACTCTAGATACTATCGCAAAGGCACATTATCATGAAAACAATGGATAAGGTCACCAAGGAAAAGATTAAGTATCTCAAATCTGCGAAAGCAATGTGGGATACTCGCCGAGATATCTTGAGGAAATGAAATGAGATAAAAGACAAATGTCTACAAAAGCCGAACCGGTGAAGTTCGAAAAAGCGAAGATCTTGCCCAACCAAACCATCAACGAACTTCGATGGAAGGATTATGATGTCAATAAACAAGCTTCGAGAACTTGGTAGAGATGTGTCGATAAAGATATAAACTACAAAATTTTAAGGTCTCTCACCAAGAAATGGGACATGAAGGTCACGGTAATCAAGGATTGCCAAGACATTTCAAAAATGAAACCAAGTAGCTTGTTCTTGAGCCTTAAAGCTCACGAGTTCGATTTGATTGAAAGAGGACAAGCTGATGAAGATGGGGTGCCCGCTGAAGCCTCAACTTCAAAATCAGTTGCTTTTAAGGCAACCAGCAGCAGAACGAAGGCCAACGAACCCGTTGGGAATATAATGAGTCAGGCCGAATAGATCGCTTTCTGCTTACCGGGGAAGCTTGAGAAGTTGAACGTCCAACTTGGTAAGTATCGAAGGTTTTATAAGGACTATCAACATAAGCCGAGGGAGAGATAGGAGATCGACCAACGGATCTCCGAAAGAACCGGATCTGATGATCGGAGGGATCACAGAGATGAAAAGAAAAGAAATAATCAGACTGAGGAAGGAAGAGATAACCAGTTAGACAGAAGAAGCTCAGACTACTATCAGAAAGGGAAGTCACCTGATAGGTCATACAGACGGAGTGATTCACCTGGAAGGAAAGGTTCGGTGGATCAAGGAGCGTGCTTCAACTGTGAGAAGCCAGTCACTATAAGCAGACCGCCTGCACTGGACGCCAAGAGAAAGGGAAGAAAAGAGGAACAAAAGAGAGCAACGTTATAGGGACAGAAGAGCCATGGTTGCTGATACGTCAGGAATTGA
The DNA here is from genome assembly GCA_037126765.1 of Stenogyne calaminthoides. NCBI lineage: Eukaryota > Viridiplantae > Streptophyta > Magnoliopsida > Lamiales > Lamiaceae > Stenogyne > Stenogyne calaminthoides. The sequence goes on along the minus strand of JBBCBC010000002.1, from coordinate 12,374,945 downwards.
CGATTCCTATCTGCCCTCTGAGGACTCTGGATACTCCTCTGTAGAAGACTTCTGCCTGATCAGCTGTGCTGTTGACTTCTATGAAAATGAAGATCTGATATTCTCTTGGACGATGATGAGATCTCAATCGATGGCCAGGAGGACCAACTGAGGTAACCTCCAAACTCGCTTCGTTCGCTTTACACTGCTATCATTAGCACACTGGCCGGGAGATTGACTGCGCACTCTACTCGAGCAATTACTTGAGGATCTCTCCAATCAATGAGACACTTATGCTATAGTGGAAGTTTGAAAATGATAAGGTCGAGGACCGAAAATAATCACTTGCTAAAGAAAATGATCTCGATAAAGCCTCACGAACTTAGATCACCGAAATCGCTTTCGAAGGCAACTGAGAAATTTAAAATTCTCGAAGTTAAAGCCTCTGATCAGGAGAAGCAGATCAAAGATCAGCTGGCAATTAACAAACATCAAGCTGATGACTTCAAAATCCTGCAAGCAAAATTCGATGAGATGTTCCAAAAGCATGAAAGTTTAAAATCATCTGAGGATAATCTGCGTAAGAAAATAGAGGTTTTTTCAAAATCATCTAAAACCGCTCAAGACATGAACGCCTATTTTGAACAACGATTAACAAGAAGGACTTGGCTATGAGAACCCTTCCACATCCTCAAAAGCCCGGTGATTCATCTCAAAAAGGTGTAATCGAGACGAGTTTAAACAAAAGATACACCAAAATCCAAACATGTATCTAATAAGGAAAAAGACCGATTGAAAGGGTAAAAGGCGGTGCCTAACGAAGGGAAATGAAATGGACCCCAAACTGGTAAAAGCATCGGTCGAGGAATCAATAGAAAAAACCCGGTTCTTACGAAGAAACCTCAACTTTGATCAATGGATCGAGAATCGAAAAAAGACAACTCAGAAAAGGGAAGTCCAATCTGAGACCCAATCAAGGTCACCGCCCTAATAAGCATTCTTCGTAAAAACGCAAAATCCACCTATGCCAAAAAGATATGAATCTTTTGATGGTAGCGATCGTACCTACCCCTATATATCGAAAATCTAGGGTCACTTTTTTTTGAACCACCTTTGGATAAAAAAGAAGACAAAAGCGAGAAAAAGATAAATCCCAAGTCTTCTAAGTCATCCAAGGTTCACACTAATAATCATACAAATCGAAAAGCATATCTGAGAGACGTATGATTATGTTGATAGGTATGGGAGACAAATCGGGCCTTCGATCTAACCGATCACAATAGAAGTGCTCGCTTGTATGGATCCCCAAAACTAATCCTAACCCCTCGGGACCCAATCCAAAAAAATTACCTAAAGTCCGATTTGGCTGCAGGATCGCGTGGGTCTGGCCAACAAAGGAGGTGTGCAAGCAACTATCTGGTACATCGATAGTGGATGTTCAAGGCACATGACAGGAAGCAAGCACCTCCTCAGCTCTTACATAGAAACGAAAAGGCCCGCGTGTACTCTTCGGTGATGATAACTTTGGTTATACCAAAGGGTTGGAACCTTAGAGAATGATGATGTACAAATAATGAGTCTCAGATGTCAAAGGTCTGAAGCACAACCTACTATCGGTTTCACAATTCTGCGACAACGGATTCAGTGTTGAGTTCTCGACTGACCAATGCACTATCAAGAATCGAGCCACTCAACAGATTTTGCTAACTGGTTCAAGGAAAGGGACGATCTACACAGCTGATTGGAATAGTTGCCCAAGAAATGCATGCCTGATTGTTAAGAGCTCCAAAAGTAGCAGTTGGCTCTGGCACAAAAGAATGAGCCATCTGAACTTTAAAACTCTTAATAAGATAGCAAGGATGTCTCTAGTGGAAGGACTTCCGAATGAAGTATTTTCAAAGGATCAGACATGTACTGCATGTCAGAAGGGAAAACAGGTCAAAGCTTCATTCAAGGGAATTCCCGGACCGGCATCCAGCAGAGTACTACAGCTGCTTCATATGGATCTATTTGGACCAGTTACACCAGTCAGTCTCAACGGACGCAAATACACTCTGGTAATCGTGGATGACTATTCCAAGTTTACCTGGGTTATATTCTTACATAAGAAGAATGAGACGATAACGAAGATACAGAAATTTTTAAAAAGATTACAAAATGAGAAGGGTGTCGGTGTAGTAAAAATCGATTAGATAAAGGTCTGAAATTTACGAACTCTTTTATTCTTGATTTTTGCTCTAAGTTTGGTATCAACATGAAACATCAATTTAAGGACGCCAAACAAAATGGAGTAGGCGAGCGGAGGAAATGTAACTCTCAAAAGAAGTTGCTCACCGCGATGTTAGATGAACATGCAATACCAAGCCACAAAACACCCTATGAACTGTGGAAGGACGAGAAAACCTCGTGTTTCCTACTTCCATGTTTTTTGGGTGTAAGTGTTTCATACACAACAATGGGAAGAGTCGGTTGAAAACCTTTGAGGCCAAGTCGGATGAGGGTATATTCTTAGGGTATTCCTCATCTAGCAAGACTTTCGGGGTTTACAATGATTTAACCCTACTTGTGGAAGAAACACCCCCCATGTAGTCTTTGATGAAGCATCTTACGATCAAGAGAAATCGCCTCGAACAAAAGTACTGATCAACCAAGACGATGTTCGAGAAAATGGATCGACTAACAATCAAAGAAAAAAGAATCGAGAAATCGTAATAATTATACATTCGGATCTAGGTGATTCACCGGATCATTCGGATCCTAAGGTACGAATAATCGTTTGGTGAAGAAGTCGTCTGGTGAGATAATATCAAGCGAACCATCTGGTTCGGGGAACATCCGAAGTTCCCACGAACAGACATCAGCACATGATGAGTCCAACATCAGCTGAGACTTGTTCTTATCAAGTGGATCATAACTCTGCACCACTCCCAATCGCTAGTAATGAAATTTTATCAGAAATGGATGATGTTCTCCAAACCGACGCAAATCAGAGCGAAAGGACCTGGATAACCAGTCATCCAACTGATTTGATAATCGGAGACCCATCGATAAAAGTTAAAACTAGACATCAGTTGGTGAAAGTGCCATGTATTGTTGTTATCTCGTCATGAAGGAACCAACAACAATAGAGGAAGCTCTACAAGACGCTTGGTTTGGATTCTAGCCATGCGGGAGGAGCTTGAATAGTTCGAGAAATCAAGTTTGGGAACCGGTAGGCAGGACCAAGTCATCAAGGCGTTATTGGCACGAAGTGGGTATTCAAGAACAAGAGAGATGAGAAAAAAGCGTCATCACGAAAAAAAAAGGCAAGACTTGTTGCTAAGGGGTATTCCTGATCGAAGGAATTGATTATGATGAGACCTTTGCACCGATCCACTCGTCTAAAAGCCATTCGGTTTTTTTAAAGCATATGCTTCCCACCGAGGGTTCACTCTTATCGGATGGACGTAAGAGCGCTTTCTTAAACGGGGTACTAGCGAGAGGAAGTTTATGTCGAACAACCTCCGGGCTTTGAAAAGGGCAACCACGTGTCTTGTCTAAGAAAAAAAAGCTCTCCATGGCACGAAATAGGCTCCTCGAGCTTGGTATGATACACTCTCTCGGTTCTTGATCGAAAGTGGGTTCACTAAAGGAACGATGGGCGAGAACCTTATTGAGAATAGAAGATGGAAAAGATATTACGATGGTTCGATTCGTGGGCGACATCATCTTGGATCTCCCAACAAAAGTCTATGTGAAAGATTCACAAAAACCGATGCAAGGAAATTCAGATGTCCATGATGTGTCGGATGAATTACTTTACGGGTCTTCAAGTAAAGCAAAAGTATAGAAGGGATATTCATCACGCCAAGCAAAATACACTAGGAATTTATTGGCTAAGTTTGGAGTTCAAAATTGTAAGGAAGACAAAATTCCTATGATGATGGATTCAAGATGGATCGAGATGAGGATGGTCGAAAAACAAATCGAAAGGAATATAGGGCTCTCATTGGATCTCTACTATACCGACCGCCAAAGTGAACCGATATAACCTTCGCATGGGTGTATGTGCGATTTCGAGCAAATCGATGATAAGTCACCTAGAAGCGACTAAGCGGATTCTTAAGTATCTGAAGGGACGATAAACCTTGGTTTATTTTACCCATCGATGATAATCTAGAACTTAGTGGGTATTACGATTACGATTATGGAGGTTGCAAGATTGACGGAAAATCCACCTCGAGAACTTGTCGGTTCTTAGGAAGTAAAAGCGATCTCGTGGTTTTCAAAAGCGGACATCGATTGCAACATCTACTCTTGAAGCGAATATATACGGCTGCGGAAGTTTGTTGTTCCCAATTTCTCGCTTAGTCGGCGGTGAGGATTATAACATTGAAGCTAAGAATGTACCTATTTTCTGTGACAGTAATAGTGCTATTGCAATCACTCAGAATCCTGTTCTACATACAAGATGCAAGCATGTGGATGTCAGACACCATTTTATAAGAGATCATGTTGAAAAGAAGAATATCAGAATGGAAAAGATTCATCTTGATATCTGAAAAAATTGATATTCTAACCAAGCCACTAGTTTGAGATCGATTCGAGAAATTATGCAATGAGCTAGGGCTTCTGGATCTTGGAGAAAATGCACCTAAAATGTTTGATGGAATGATCTCCAGAACCAGCTGGTTGAGAAACTAATCAGTTCAAGTAAAATCAGTTGAATTTGGTATCTCAACTGATCAGAAGATAAGTCAAGGAACTGATATGAGAAGGTACTGATCAGATTTAAAGTTTATCAGATTAAAGGAACTGATCGTTTAAAGGATTATCTGATTAAATCTGTTCAGTTATACTTTGTAAGTCGATTAAGCTGATATTCAACAAGCAAGATTCACAAGTGGTATTCACAAGATTAAAGCTTAAAATCGCATAAGGATACAGGAATTTTACACAACAATGGAATAATAGAACTTTTCATTGATAAAGACCCGAAGGTCAGATTACATTACAAGATACAAGTACAAAGGACCCGGAGGTCAGTACATAAGTCATAACCAAAAACCCGAAAACCTTAACCCTAAACCCTCATCCTAACCCAAGTAGAAGCGGGGAGAGAGATTTTAAATCTGATGCTCTCATTTTCCCCCACTTAACAAGGGTGAGAGAGGCTTTAAAGAAATCCTAAAGCCGCTAGCTGAAGCTAAAACCAGTGGAGCGACAGCGGCCTTGATAGGATTTTTAAGCCAGGAGCCCTAAGAAAGAGTCAGTGGGCTCTCCAGCTGTTAAATGGTGAGTTGATATCTGAGCATCACCGTTGTCGATCTTGCACCGTACATCAAACCCATGTTCATTTTCGGTGAGTCTGTTGATCGCGGTTCGTCATCTCGATAGACACACAAGGTGCATACGGTTAGGAGAAGTGTCTTCTCAGTTGCGATAGCAGAACCGCCGCCATGGTGGTAGAGAAGCTTTGCAACAATCGTATGTGAAATCTTTGATGATGACGAAAAACAAAGATAAGGGGCGCCTGAGGGTTGATTTGAGAAATTTGAAATCATTGAAAAAAGGGGTAAAGGTGCTTGGGAAGTTTCACCGGAAATAAGGGTTCACCAGGACACATGATTCTACAAAGAAGATAAGTATGGTGATTGGGTTATGTTGTGTAAAACAATTGGTCCAATTTATAGAGGCCAAGCAAGGGTGCAAATGCAAATTCGAGTTCTCAAAACCTTTTAGAAATCGCACCAAAAGGACAGCGATGTAGGAATCACGCCGATGAAATTGGAGAAATTTACGGCGGATTGACATATTGAAAGATTGAGGCGATAATTACATGTCAAATCCATGACTTAGGGAATAGAGACTACTATTCTAGACTAAGTTTTGGCGGTAACACTTATTCCAAGAATTGGATTGACTTGAGAAGAATCGATTAGGTCAACCAAAAATCGATACATCTGGCCCGATCGGATGAGGAAGATCACCGAGCTTAAAACTCCAACAAATCGAGATACATCGATCTATGGGAAAAACGAAATATCGGTTGAAGGGGGAACTTCAACTGATCAAGGAGGATCAGATGCAAGTGAAGAAGATCAGTTAAAAGGATCAGTTGGGAAATTTTAAGGCTTAGGCAGAATACTAAGATCAACAAGTGAAATCAACATGGACAAGTGGTATTGACCGATTACAATATCGATCAACCGAATCTGCTTTTTCTTTTCTCTTGTTCTTTGCTTATTTATCGGATCTTATCGATATTATTTGCCTTATCTTGTACCCATTATCCTTGTGGCGTATTTCACGCCAAATCATTTAATGCGGACGTGGGAACATGTATTAACTTCTTTACTAAATGTGCTTTTAAATCCAAAAGGTTTTAAATGCGTACCTTTTCCTGACCCTACGATCAAAACCGCTTAATCTGGAGCGTCTAATCTTTTCAAACGGTTGATCTTCCAAATCTTGTCTTTTTTTCCCTCCTCGTCTTTATAAAGATCATCAAAAACATACCAGAGTTTTCCATTTCACAAACTTGCGATTTATTCTCTGAAAACTCCATTACTTCTCTCATTCAAAGTGTTCTTCCTAAGTTTAAAAATCATCTTTCCGAAAAAGCGAATCGGTAATTTATGTTTATTTGATGTATTCTTTTTAAAATCCATTGATCTTAAATGTTTTTATCTGTGTTATGCTTTATTGTTTCTGGTTTCGCATATGTGATGTTCTTATATATATATGCACAACTTTAATCGGGTTCATCCCTTTGTAGATGTGACCCACGGAATGGGAAAGATAATGTGCAATTATCTGGGCGCAACAAAAGATTGTGGATGATAAGTTAAATGCAGTTCAATATCACTCGGATCCTAATCCATGGAGGTCGAGCAAATTTCTGAAAAGCGTGCCTTGAGAAATTTTATACGCTTCAATTTGCAATCCAAAGAATGCAAAGATGAAGCACTAGAATTCCTAAGGAATTTAAGAGTGGATACGGATGTTACGGGGAAATGAACTCGCTCTCGGCAAATAACGGAGAAGAAATCGATCGATTTAATGATGATATAACTCAAATCTGTTCAACCTACCAAAAGGGCGGATCTCGCTTTGCTCATTCTGAGGGAGAACGATGATGAGCTGATCAGGAAAGAGCTCTTCAGAGAGGCTGACAAACATCATACGTCAGGCTTTGTCAGGCCAATGCTCAAGAGGAAATACCGATTGTTGTTTGACATTTTGTCAAAAACAATTATGGGTATTACATTCAGCCCGTATGCTCTTACATCCGTCAAAATGTACAAAGATGGTCGCAATAATCGATGAAGCCAAGAACATCAATTGGCACGGGTTCCTGAAGGCCATTCTGCTCCAAGAACATGAGAAATTTGGAGTCAATGAACTGAGGCAGGTATATCTGAAGAGAAAGATCAGCAATCTCAACAAGGTTGCAGTTATTCGAAAGATAAACCGCCTAATCTTTGAATGGGAACAGATTGATCAAGTCCTATAAGGCTTTTCTAACAAACCACTTCAGCCATCTTTGGGCCACACCGGACGATGATATCGCGCCAACCCCTCCAAATTCAAAGAAAGGAAAAAAGCGGAAGCAAACCGTCTACACCACGCCCCCCAAGAAGAAAAGAAAACCGGTGAAGGCCCGGAGAAGAGGTCAAGAAGGAAGCAAGCCTCCATGAATCGATGCTTGAAGATGAGTCGATGAAGAAAGAGCGCCAGATCGGTCTGTTATAACACAAAAAATCGGGTGAAAAATCGACAGCAAGGCTTCTCAAGCCGAGAGCTCGCCAGATCATTCCGAGGAAGAAGCGAGCCGATCAATCTCCATCTCCTCAAGCTCGAGTGATTCACCACTCGGACTAATGGTCTGCGAAAGCATGTCTCTCCTATTCTTCCACTTGCCCGAACCCTAAAATCGCATCGGTTTGCGAACCGAAAAGCTTACTCGATGTGGAACCGTAAGCCGCTGCTTCCCGCAATGAGAACCTCTGCGGTCAGTCGAATCGACGACCATCTTCCGCTTACTCAAGCACAACCGTAACCTTCCACATCTCATCAAACCGAATGCGATGGATAATTCGAGTCCAGATCAACAAAGATCATAAGCTGGGAAATTGATCGGGATCACGAATCGAAAAGAGAAATTGATGAGTTGTATCCGGAATCGGGTCGCCCATCCCGCCATAAGAGAGGAAGTTATGGAGATCCTCACCGGAGAGATCTTCGATTAAAGAGCTTCTCGGACTTTATAATAATTATTGAATGATGGGCGGTGCGGATGAGTTTGCGAGACTTCGATTTCGACATGAGGAAATCTGCTAAAGTGGGATCACCAAATTTGCCGATAATCGCTAAATCCGTCAAAGCTCGATCCACGAAAAATTAGGGTTGCGGAACAGACGAATCCCAGATCGGCCGACAAAGCTCTGAATCGGATGCCATCATGAAGGATCTGAGGCTGTCGCCGATGATAGTGGAGCCGGTGCCGCGATTCATGACCAACCACTAGAGGCACAAACAACCGAATCGGATCAAGTGACACTCAACATTCCAACATCACACGTCCACTACCGATCAACTACGAGAGATCAAATCTTGTCTCAAAGATCTCCCGAAAAGAAGAAGTTGAGGGATCGATAGGCGATCAAAAGGCGATTGCCATCAAAGAAATAACGGATCAAAGGAAATTGGCTATTTCCCAGTTAGGGCAATCAAAGATCGGTTCTCCCAAATCAGGTCCATCGTCACCGAATCGATAAAAGACCGTTGATGCCAAACCGACTCGGTGGATAAACAACAAGTTTCTTTTACGATGCTCAATGACAAGCTAGAATCGATGAAGAAAACTTGACAAACCGATTAAAACACTCTCTCTTTGCCATGGAATCTGTCAAGATTGAGTGATATCGAAGATTCAAAATCTAAACTCGCTCAAACTCAAGGCATATCTCATTGCAGATCTCAACAGGCGATCGCGATCAACCGGTTCTCGACCTCCCACCTCACTACTCTTTTTATCAAACCAAAAAGGGGAAGGACAGATTGAGAAACCAATGACATAACAGTGTCAGGACATCACAATCTCGAATTTCTTGAAAAAGATGTCCAAAGAGCAGTAGTGAAGAAGCCCGAAAAAAAGCCAAGAAGAAAGAAAGGCGAAAAAAAAAAAAAATGAGGCGTAAAAAATCAAGAAGAAATTCAGATTGAGAGCGAAGAAAGGAAGAAATTTGGAAAATCCGTGCGTAACCTAAGCCGCCAACAAGAGTTGATGAGATCATCCCAAAAACTGCAAGATGCTAAGAAATTTGAGGAATGGAATAAGATCGAGAGTGAATGGCTTCGGATGCCTTTGTTCTTAATCTTGTTCCACAAGAAGAATCTCGATGAAGAATTCCTCAACCGGGTTAGAAAATAAATACCGGATTTTTACAAGTATCCGGAAAATGAGGCCAAGCTTATCAATGTAAAAATATCTCGCCAAGAGTATGATCTGCTGGAGTACTCGAAGAAAGCAGATGGCTCATTTGACAGACTGGCATTTCAAAGATTCTATTTTAACATCCTGAGCAAAACGCATATAACTGATCTTCAGCAGACTAATGACGTCAAATGGAAACTTTATCAGATTTTCAACGTACCTCAAGATCAAAGAGAAATGCGGAAGGATACAAGCTAAAAGAGAAGAATCGAAAGACTACTCAGGATCAGCTGTTCTTATTTACAAAACTTTTCTGATGTAACATGTAATCAACATTTTTTAATGAGAAAAGTTTATTTTCTGATCCTAAGACAAAGTCTCATTGTCTTCTGATTATATGCTCTTAACTGTTCTATTTTTTATCAACTGTATTTGGTTTCTAAAAGTGTTTTGGTTTCATCAAAAAGGGGGAAATTGTTGGGAAATTTATAGTTTTGATGAAAGTTCCAAAAACACATGTAATAGGACCAGTCAGACCTGTTAGCTGGCTGATGTTTATTTTACCTGCTATAGGAGACCAGTTGATAATGATTGTATAGAACAACTGATGAAATAGATAGGTCACATATTGAGGGGGAAACTCAATATGTATAGGTCAGATCTGAAGACTCAAAGGACAGCTGATATCCGACAGGCCAGAATGCAAGACAAGAATAGAAGATCAGATCGTTCTGATCTAGTAAGATATCTCAGCTAGAGTCATAAAGCTCAAACTCATAATGCTTGAAGATCAGATGACTTCCAGAAGATCAGACCAAAAGACCTACATCAGCCGAGTCTGCTAGTTGAAGCTAAGTCAACCAAAGACTGAAGACTCTATCGTAGATCGATCGGTTTAGATTGATCGAATCACCACCAGTGAAATCTGATGTCTCACCTAATCATACGTCGATGATCTGAACAAGAAGAATGTCAAGCTTAGTTGGAAGAACATCACTGAAAAGTGAGTCTACTATCCAATAAGAACAAGACACGTATGATCGGAGCCGCAATTCATGGATTTGATGCTACCTCTCCTCTCAAATGGCTACAAAAAAAAAAATTCACGCTTTTGGCCATGCCGCTCAAGACGCCACATCAAGCTGCAAGTCTACCAAATATAGCCTGAAATTCAAATTGCTCTCCAACGGCTCTTTGATTTCAAGGTCTATAAATATGGGATCACACTTCAGAGTGACATAACGGAAAACGCTGAACAATCAAGAAGCTCAAGCTAATATCAGACTTCCGCACAAGAACACGAACAAGAAGATTAATTTTTATTAAGTGTTCATCCCATAAGTTCTTAGCATAAAAATCTTTTCATCTAGTCATTAGTCATTTTATACGCAAAAGAAAAGATTTCATAGTTGGAACCAAAACAATCTTACCCAAACCCCCAAGTTAGGTTAAGTTGTTTAGCAAGATTTCGGACTAGGGTTTCTAGTTACGATCTCTCGGGATCGGTTGAGTGTGAACTCCTTAAACATCTAGTTGGTGTCTTGTGTTGGACTTACACATAAAACAAAGTCCAGTTGGTTAAGTAGGTGCCCTTTGTGATAGGGAATAGTGGGCGTAGGGCCGGTTTGTCCAACCACTATAAATCTTGTGTGCCTTTACCGCTTTGATTAACGATTACACAATCGCACACAACCTTTAAAAGTGCATACATATTCCAAGTTGAGATCGATTAGCACCAAGCTTACGATCCGATCAAACTTGACACTTGATCAACCGATTAAAAGATTAACTTTGGAATCGATTTATCAAAACCGGTTTTTCACACGGGTAAAACTTAAGCTTCCGACACATCGCTTAAATCGATAGTTACTTAACCGATCGCCTTGAGCGATCAAGAGTTGGTTATCGACCCAAAAATCGATTCACTCGCACTCTGATCAGATTAACTGCCCTCACACCTGATCTGCACAAAAAGTTTTCAGAAGTTTATTCACCCCTCCCCTCTAGACTTCTGCCCTCACTAAACCCGTTCGGGACCTACAAAAATCGTTCGTGAGAATCCTTCCACCGGATTACGTTCGTGGACATGGAACATATTTGAGAAGTCACTTTGGGTTGATTCATCGTCTCAATGGTTATCTCTACATGAGGTATGTAATCTCGTAACTCCTAGATTCTGCATGCTTAGGATTAACGTGGATTACATGTACGGATGTTGTTGTTGCTTATTTAATTATTATGTTGAATTAATTTTGGATTGATTCATGCTAGTAATTTATTGAATAATTTAAATATGTATTTAAATACACCTCGAATAGATCCGGGCACCCCGTATTTCCCAACAACTTGTATCAGAGCCTCGTTTTCGAGCTCTGTATTTAAATTGTTATTTAAATTTATTGGCCATTAAATTTTATTAAAAATTGGATAGTAGAATTGTTAGATCTGTTTTGCAGGTATCCAATTGTCATGGTATTTAATGTGTTTTTTATTTCATGCGTATGATTGGTTTTAATTCGACTCTTTCGAATTTGTTTTTCTCGTGAGAAAATCCACGAGTAGATTAGGTTATTTAATTTGTTCAATGTAATAGACTAGTCTAGATTTAGGTTTATTTATTTTGTAAACTAAATTGTAACCTGATCGAAGACGAAGACGGAGATGAGAAATTAAAATGGATCCAGAACTGTACGCAGGCGACGTGCATTGCGCGGAACGTGCCAATGGAGGTACGCGCGCAATGCAGACGTCGCCAGGCATGCACTGGTACGACGCTGGGCATCGGGCAGGATCGGCCCTGGACGCACGGTGCTGGGCGGACGCCCGCACGGTGCTGGGCGAACGCACGCACGGCGCTGAGCGCGCGCACGGGCATCAACCGATATGGTCAGGCCAGATGCAAGGCATGCATCCCGACCCGGGAGCTATTCGGTACACGAGCCGTGACTTTTCGAGACGTTCGAGTGGGAGAAATTGAAGAGAGACGATTTCTCAAGATCAAGACAAGAAAAATTAAACCATGACAGTTGGATAATGTGTGTCCAATGTGTTTAATTTTGTTTTGATTTATTATTTTTTCTTATGCTTCTGTTTAAATTCGTTTAATGTGTTTGCATGAGATATTGCTTGTGAAAAAATCTCAAACTAAAAAATTACTAAGTGTGTTTTATATAATTAATTTGGTTTTGAATCAAATTAATTTTGACCTCCATGATTTATTTATTTGTGAATTCTTTTGGAGAAATTCCCCTAAGGGACGGCCAAAAGAAAGCTTTCACATGAATAAATTCTCAAAAGGATAATTGTGAATTATTACTAGTGGCGACGATGACCCTCCCAAGAGGCTCGTTCAAAATGAAATAATAATTCTGTATTTAATCATGGTTATTACTTAGGTATAAAATTGATATGCATATACTTCTCCGAAGTCCCTGTCAATTTTATATTGGTCAAGTGGGAGCCAACTATTAATTAATAATTTTTAATTAAAGGTTTGTTACTGTTTTTGTTTGTATCCTGCTTAAATGCGATTTAAATTATGACCCACCCATGTGGCTCATTTAAACTATTTTAAGATGTTGGCTGATACATGTTCATATTTTTTTGAGATTTTAATATGATTCATGTGATCGAATTATGTGATTTTCTTTGTGTTGATCCGGATATTGACACAAGATGTATGTTTATTTAAGTTTCATCATGTCACAACCTTTTAATCCACTGTTAATATACTTAAAGTCAATAGAATTGTATAGGAAACTATGTTGATTGGAAACGAAAAGTTATGATTGTCCTAACTTCACAAAAGCACGTGGATTCTTTACACACCAAAAACCAGATGAGCCAACCGATGAGTAAAAAATGCGGGGCTCGTCAGATCACCTTGAGCGAGATGTCGTAGTTGAAAATGGTAGAGGGCAACCCCGTAAGGGATTACGTCCTCAAAATTGATAGCCCATCTGAACAAACTTGAGGTTCTGGGTGCAGATTATGATCTGGAGACCCAGATCGATTTGGTACTCCACTCTCTGCCCAAAAGTTTTTGAGCACTTTGGCCTCGCTAGCTGATTTGTTGCAAGCTTTCGTCTCGACAGAGACGTTGATGGGGCACCAAACTCAAGCTTTGACGATAAGTGTTCCATCTTCATCTTCTAGGCCAAGGGAAGGCAAGAAGAAGAAGAGGACCAAAAGCCATAAGCAATCAAACTCAACTGTTGCCAAGGGCAGTGGTAAGATGAGGAATGCTGGTGGTGTCAAGGAAAATCCAAAGGGAAAGTGCTTCAACTGCGATGAAAAAGGACAATGGAGGTTTGCCTGTTCCAAGCCCAAAAGGGCCGGAAAGAAAGGTAATTCTCACGCACTAGTTGTTGAAACTTGTTTAGCGGCGTATACTTCTCATTCGTGGGTAGTTGATACGGGATCCATTGATCATGTTTGCTTCACGGGTTCAAGCTGACCCGACAACTTAGTGGGAGTGAGATCCTCATCACGCTAGGCGATGCTACGAGAGTAGCACTAAAGCAATGGGAGATGTGCACCTGTCTTTTGAAGACAGAAGTTTAATTTTAAGAGATGTTCTTTATGCTCCCGTTTTTTGGAAAATCCTTATTTCTGTTTCTAAACTATTTGCTATGGATATTTTGTTCGTTTTAATAAACATGTTACTATTTTTTGTAACAATGTGTTTATCTGTCATGGAACTTTACGGAACAATCTCTATACCATTAACTGTGCACACCACTCACAAAATGCATCATGTAACACATCGACCGTTTCAAGTACTAAAAGAAAACATTCAACTAACGTGAACAAGACACTTCTTTGGCATACGAGATTAGGTCATATTAATCCGAATATGATCCAAAGGTTGGTCCAAGATGGTTCATTGGAGTCCCTCCAGATTGAACCATTTCCAACCTGCGAATAATGTTTGGAGGGTAAAATGACCAAGAGGGCATTTGGAGCCAAGGGGCTTAGAGCTAAAGAAGTGTTGGAAATAGTTCACACTGACGTGTGTGGTCCAATGCAAATCAAAGCTAGAGGTGGCTACGAGTATTTCGTTACTTTTATCGATGATTACTCACGCTATGGTTACGTTTTCCTAATGAAGCATAAATCTGAGACCTTTGATAAATTCAAAGAATTTAAGGCTCAAACAGATAATCATAAGGAAAAGAGTATCAAGTTTCTACGATCTGATCGTGGAGGCGAATACCTCAGCGATGAATTTTTGAACTACCTGTCAGACGAAGGGATTACATCCCAGTTGACTGCATCTGGTACCCCTCAACAAAATGGGGTTGCAGAACGAAGAAATAGAATACTTTTAGAAATTGTCAGATCAATGACGAGTTACGCGGATTTGCAAAAATCTTTCTAGGGTTACGCCTTGGAAACAACGGCTTACATTCTAAACCTAGTGCCATCCAAATCGGTTCCCAAAACCCCTAAAGAATTGTGGACAGAGCGCAAGCCCAACTTGGGACACATGAGAATCTGGGGGTGTCCGACATATGTGTTGGACAAGGAAGCCGGTAAGTTGGATGCATGTTCGGAATTAAGGATGTTTATAGGATACCCCGAGGGAACTAAATGATGCATGTTCTATGGTCCCGAAGATCAAAAGGTCGTAATAAGTACGCACTTTAGATTTTTGGAAGAAGACTATATGAATGATAGAAAGCCTAGAAGTGAGATTACCTTAGAAGAACTTAGAGGGCCAACTCCTTTGCCGACTGTCCAAGTCGATATACCAAGTGTCACACCTACACAACCAGAACCTCGTCACAGTGCGAGGGTTGTTAGACAACCCGAGCGATTCTTGGGGATATGAGAGTCTTCGGACTTGATCCCCGGAGAAGAATCAGACCCATGGTCGTACAACGAGGCGATCCAAGACAAGAATGTAGATTCTTGGCAAACTGCAATGAAAGCCAAAATGGGTTCAATGGATCACAATAAAGTGTGGGAACTAGTCGAACCACTTAATGGGGTGAAACCCATTGGATGCAAGTGGGTATACAAGAGGAAAAGAGGACCAGATGGGAAGGTGGAGACCTTCAAAGCGAGACTCGTGGCGAAAGGGTACACTAAAAAAGAAGGGATCGATTATGAGGAAGCCTTTTTGCCCGTAGCCATGCTCAAGTCCATCTGTATTCTCTTATAGATTGCTACACACCTAGATTTTGAGATCTGACAAATGGATGTCAAGATAACTTTCCTTAACGGAAGTCTTGACGAGGAAATCTATATGCAACAACCCGAAGGCTTCATTGAAAAATGCCAAGAGCATATGGTTTGCAATCTAAGGAAGTCCATTTATGGACTGAAGCAAGCATCCCATGCTTGGAATGAATGTTTTGATCTGGTTATAAAATCCTATGGTTTTGATCAAAATAATTTCGAAAGTTGTGTTTATAAAAAGCGTGACGGAACTGCCTTGGTATTCTTAGTACTATACGAAGATGACATTCTACTCATCAGGAACGATGTAAAGATGTTGTTAGACGTAAGGGCATGGCTGTCAAAACAGTTTGATATGAAGGACTTGGGAGAAGCTGGTCATATCCTAGGGATCAAGATCACTCGAGATCGCAGGAAAATGATGATCGGCCTCTCACAAGCTTCATACATAGACACTGTCTTGAAGCGATTCAGCATGCAAGATTCCAAGAAAAGTTTTGTACCTTTCAGACACGGAATCCATCTATCAAAATAAATGTGTCCAAAGACGCAGAAAGAGATAGATGACATGAAGGGCATTCCTTATGCTTCAGCTGTGGGAAGCCTCATGTATGCAATGCTGTGCACGAGACCAGATATCTGCTTTACCATAAGCATGGTAGCAAGATATCAAAGTAACCCTGGGAAAGAGCATTGGACTACAGTTAAAAACATTCTGAAGTATCTGAAGAGGACACGGGACAGAATGTTGGTTTATCAATCAGACAGTCTATTCCCCATAGGTTACACGGACTCAGATTTCCAATCAGACATAGACTCCAGAAATTCTACCTCGGGTAGTGTGTTTTGCATGGGAGGAGGAGCCATGATATGGAGAAGCGTTAAGCAGAAATGCATCGCCGATTCTACCATGGAAGCAGAATACGACTGCTTGTGAAGCAGCGAAGGAAGCGGTTTGGCTCAAGAACTTCTTAGTGGACTTGGACGTTGTTCTGATTTGCTCAGCACAATCACGGTTTACTGTGACAATGCCGGAGCAGTTACAAATTCAAGGGAATCGAGAGCCCATAAAGCCAGCAAACACATAGAAAGAAAATATCATCTTATACAAAAAATCGTTAAGAGAGGAGATATAGAGGTGGTAAAGATTGCGTCGGAAGACAACTTAGCAGATTACATTCGAGAGACATGTGGAAGGAATGAGTGTCAAGAGCATTGCCAATTTGCTTTGAGTATAAGTGGGAGAAATATTATTAGGTTTGTGTGAGTGACATTAGATATCACGTAGAACACGAGATGTGTTGTAGTATACTTAAAAGTAGACTTTGAGTATTAGTGGGAGATTGTTGGGGTTATACTAGAAAATATACTTTTTACTTTGTATAACCAAACTGAATTTCTTATTTATTTACTAAAATAAATTATTTATCACCGTTATATTAAATATGATTGAATGTTATAAATATTTACTGCATACCCGTTCAATAAATAGTACGTGTTACATTGTAGTTAATTTGGTGATACCAGATAACGGAAGATTAAATTAACAGTTTCTCGTAATTAAAAATCTCACAACCTAGATGTAAATGAACAAACCATCGTGAAAGGTTGAAGTGTAAGGCTCAGACTGACCTATCTTGACCAAGAGATTACACTAGTGCATTATGATGCGCTGAATAGGACCTACAGGAGGATAAATTCTTCAGCACTGAACATGGAAGAATTAGACCTCAGTGATTCGTTATTTCTTAATCTCCATTCCTTAAATAGTATCGTGTGAAATTAATAACTATTGCTTTGACTTATGATGGGAAGAGAATCAAAGTGATTTGATACCTTATATCTTGGGAAATATTATTAGTTACACGACGATTGCTAAGATTTAATACGGAGAATCGTGTACGTCTTGCTTGATTTGTCCCCTTGGTGGGCTCAGAAGCTTTATCATACCAAATCTTACAAGTGGAAATTTATTTTCGGTATGGATAATAATGTTGAGCTGTCTTTACTCCAAGGATAAAGATATTAATTAATATAAAGCTCTTTCAGTGGCTTAATTAATTAGTGGACTAGATAATCTTAAACACGGGAAATAATAACCGGGAGCCATATTATTGAAGCATCGTAATATGGATTAAGATGGATAGTTCAATATTAATTTTATAGTGGAGTAAATTAATATTAATGGGCTTGAATAATATTTTGGCTTAATATTAAAGTTTCATAGTCCATTGGAGGTCCAATCTTAATTCTCCTAAAGGCCCCTTAAATAGCCCAATTAAAGTCCAATTAATGAAAAGGAGAAGAAAATATTATTGCCTAATTTTTCCTAGATATTTTCGAAAATTGTAGGAAAAAGAAGAGGAAAGATTTTCTTGATTTTCTTGAAAAGATTTTATGGATAAAGATAAGTATTCTTGGAATACAAGATTATCCCATAAATTCAAGAAATCAAATCTTGATTCTTGTTTCCTTGTATTTTTCGAAAATCTTGTAATAAAGGGAAGTGGAATTTTTGTGAAAAAAATTTAATTATGGAGAAAAGAATATATGGGATATATTCAAGATTTCTTGGAAATCAAGAAAAAGATTTTCTCCTTATTTTTCTAGAGGAAAAAATCGGCCACCCCATATTATAAATAGATGATGAATTTTTCATCCCCAAGGCAATTCCATGTGTTGAAAAAATTAGAAATCCACAAAGGTGGTGGCATATATTTTTGGTTTTCTCCTTTATTAAAATCATTCGTAAGAATCCTTCCACCGGATTACGTTCGTGGACGTGGAACATATTTGAGAATGCACTTTGGGTTGATCCATCGTCTCAACGGTTGTCTCTACAAGAGGTATGTAATCTCGTAACTCCTATATTTTGCATGCTTAGGATTTACGTGGATTACGTGTACTCATGTAGTTGTTGCTTATTTAATTATTATGTTGAATTAGTTTAGGATTGATTTATGTTAGTAATTAATTGAATAATTTAAATATGTATTTAAATACACCTCGAATAGATCCGGGCACCCCGTATTTCCCAACACACACTACTTGTTTGTTTATTGCATGCATACTCTAAGTCTGAATCAGTATTGCATCAAGCAAGTGATCTGATCAGTTTGACACTTTGTCATCTGATTCAAAACAGATATCTTAGAGATCTGATTTAACAAACTGGTTTTTCACACGGGTAAAACTTAGCTTTCGCACGTCAGTTTAACTGATAGACACCAACCTGATTTGTCCTCAGGCGATCAGTAAGTTGAATATCAGTCCAAACTGATTCAAACGCACTCTGATCAGGTAACCTGCTTTTCACACCTGATCTCACGCAAAAGTTTTCAGAAATCTATTCCCCCCCCCTCTAGACTTCTACCCTCACAAAACCCGTTCGGGACCTATAAGTGGTATCAGAGCAGTGATTCTACGGACCACTGGCTTTGAGTATCATCGGTTCTTGAGGAAGAACCATTGTGGTCACTTGAACAAATCTTGAAAAACCTGTTTTAAAACTCATCTGTTTTCAAAACACACATTCAGCATGGATAATACTCGGGTATGTATCATGATCTGCCAAAGTTCTCTATTGATGAGTGTGCTGACTGGACCATACTCATGAGCAGTCATCTGGGTGCGATAAGCAGCATAATGATGGAAGTTCTTGAACAAGGACCCATCATCATTTATTACAACTACCCAGCTGAAGGAGGTGATCCAGAATATCCAACTGGAGCCAGAATCAGAAAGAGTCCTTCACTGATGGATGCCGAGGAAAGAAAATTGTCCAATCTGGATACTGTAGCCAGACATATCATCATGAAGACGATGGATAAAATAACACATGAGAAGATCAAGTATCTCAAGACTGCCAAGCAGATGTGGGATACTCTTGCTGAGATGTGCGAAGGAAACGATTTGATTAAGGACAGCAGATTGCAAGCTAAACTGGTGAAGTTTGAGAAACTAAAGATGCTACCAAATGAAACGATAAATCAGCTTGATGGAAGAATCACCATGTCAGTCAACAAGCTTCGTGAACTAGGACGAGAAATGTCTGACAAAGACATCAACTACAAGATCTTGAGGTCCCTGACCAAGAAATGGGGCATCAAAGTAACTGTGATAAAGGACTAGCAAGATATTGCAAAGATGAAGCCAAGCAACCTATTTCTCAGTTTAAAGGCTCATGAATTCGACCTGATTGAAAGAGCTCAAGAAGAAGAAGATGAGTCACCTACTGAAGCTACACCTGCCACATCAAAAGCAGTTGCATTCAAGGCAGCTAGAAGCAGTTCGAAGTCTACTGAACCAATAGGAAATATCATGAGTCAGGCTGAACAGATTGCTTTGCTGACCAGAAAGCTTGAACGATCAAATGTTCAACTGGAAAAGTATCAGAAATTCTATAGAGACTATCAGAACAACATAGAAGAGATAGGAGATCTACTGAAAGATCACAAGAGAGGAATCGTTCTGATGACAGAAGAGATAATCATAGAGATGACTGCAGAGAAGATAAGATAGATGATCTTTCTAATGATAGAAGAGACAACATATCAGATAGAAGGAATTCTGATTACAGGCAAACTGGGAAGTCACCTGACAGATCCTTCAGAATAAATGATTCACCTGGCAGAAGAAATTCCGCAGAACCTGGAGCATGTTTCAACTGTCAGAAACCAGGTCACTACAGTGCAGATTTCCCTGACCTAACTCCAAAAGAAAGAGAAGATAAGCGGAATAGAAGAGAGCAAAGATACAGAGACAGAAAAACCATTGTTGTTGATACATCTGGGATAGATGATTCTTATCTGCCATCAGATGATTCTGGATATTCATCTGTAGAAGACTTCTGTCTAATGACCACTACTGATGATGTCGATGACTTTGACGATCTGATGTTATCATCTGATGACGACATCTGTCTCATGGCCAAGGATGCTGATCAAACTAAGGTAACTTCTAAATCTTCCGTGTTTTCTATTTCCACACCTGTTGTGCTGAGCACACCTGCTGGAGAGATTGACCTGCAGCTCTACAATGAGCAATTGCTTGATGATATCTCTCTAATACAGTAGACACTTATACTATAGTGGAAGCTGAGAACGATAAGCTAAGGGCTGAGAACATTCAGCTTGTTAAAGATAATGCTGCAAGTAAAGTTGCTAAACTGAAATCAGCTGAGACTGTTCAGAAGATGACTATAGAACTGGAGTATCTGAAAGCCGGCTCTTCTAATCAGGGTACACTGGTTAAGGAACAGCAAGTTATCAACAAGCAGCAAGCTGATGATCTCAAAATCCTCCAAGCTAAGTTTGATAAACTCTTCCGACTGCATGAGAGTCTAAAACAAAGTGAGGACAGTTTGCGAAAGAAAGTAGAGATTTTTGGAAAAGCTTCCAAAAATGTTGATGAAATAACAAGCTACTTTTGGAAGCCAACTGATAAGAAGGGTATTGGGTTTGATAGCCCTTCTGGATCCTCATGTGTCCAACCTGGTTCACATTCCAAAAGTGAATCTAGGAAGGTTTCTGGATAAGATACAAAATATGCCAAATTTGTATCGAAGAAGAGAAAAATACCTGCTGAACAGGAAAGACGAGTGTCTGATCAGAAAGGGAACATAAATGGACCTCACCTGATCAAGCATCAATCGAGGAATCAATAGAAGAATCATGTTCTCCTGAAGAGACCTCAACCTAATCAGCAGATTAGGAATTAGAAAGGACAATCTCGCAAGGGAAAATCTGATCTGAGACCTAATCAGGTCAAGCTGCCTAACCAGCATGCTAAGGGCAAACTGCATAAACCATTTGTGAAAAAGAGATATGAATCTTTTGATGGTAGCAGTCGTACATATCCCTTTAACTAGAAATCCAGGACATCTGCACCTGAACCCCACTGGATTAAAAGAAGATAGACTAATCAGAAAAATTCCAAGTCTTCTGATTCATCCAAGGTTCACACTCATAATCATACTGACCAGAAAGCATATGAAGAGATGTATGATTATGTAGATGCTTATGGAAGATAAATTAGGCCTTCTGATCTTGATGATTACCATAGAAGTGCCATGTTTGTTTGGATCCCGAAAGGTAACACCTCAGGACCCAATCCTACAGGGGTACCTAAAGCCTGATTTGATTGCAGGATCGCGTTTAACCAATAAAGGAGGTGTACAAGCAACTATCTGGTACATCCATAGTGGATGCTCAAGGCACATGACAGGAAACAAACATCTCCTCAGTTCATACATAGAACAAGAAGGCCCACGTGTACTCTTTGGTGACGATAACTTTAGTTTTACCAGAGCATTCGAACTTTAGTGAATGATGATGTACAGGTTACTAGAGTCTCGTTTGTCGATGGTTTGAAGCACAACCTATTATCAATTTCACAATTCTGTGACACGGATTCAGCTTTGAGTTCTCGACTAATCAATGCACTATCAAGAATCGAGCTACTCAACAGATTTTGCTAACTGGTTCCAGAAAGGGAACGATTTACACTACAGACTGGAATAGTTGTCCAAGAAATGCATGTCTGTTTGTTAGGAGTTCCAAAAGCAGCAGTTGGCTCTGGTACAAGAGAATGAGTCATCTGAACTTTAAGACTCTTAACAAGATAGCAAGGATGTCCCTAGTTGAGGGTATCCCGAATGAGGTATTCTCTAAGGATCAGACATGTGTCGCATGTCAGAAGGGAAAACAGGTTAAAACCTCATTTAAGGGGAACCCAGGACCAGCATCTAGCAGAGTACTGCAACTGCTCCACATGGATTTGTTCGGACCAGTTACTCCACATAGTTTCAGCGGACGCAAATATACTCTGGTGATCGTGGATGATTATTTCAAGTTCACTTGGGTTGTATTCTTGTATAAGAAGAATGAAACTACAACAAAGATACCTGAGCTGCTCAAGAGATTACAGAATGAGAAGGGTGTAAGTATTGTGAAAATCAGACCAGATAAAGGTACTGAGTTTCTGAACTCTTTTATAACTGATTTTTGCACTGAGTTTGGTATATAGCATGAAACATCAGCCGTCAGAACACCACAACAGAATGGCGTAGCAGAACGGAGAAACAGAACACTCAAAGAAGTTGCTCTCACAATGTTGGTTGAACATGCAACTCCAAACCGTTTCTGGGCAGAAGTTATCAACACTGCATGTCACACTCAGAAAAATGTTCTCTGACTAATATTCACTTCAAAACACCCTATGAACTGTGGAAGGGCAAAAAACCTCGTGTTTCTTACTTCCATGTTTTTGGGTGCAAGTGTTTTATTCACAACAATGGGAAGATCAGTTGAAAACTTTTGAAGCTAAGTCAGATGAGGGTATATTCTTAGGATATTCCTCAACCAACAAAGCTTTCAGGGTGTTCAACAGGCGAACCCTAGTTGTGGAGGAGACACCTCATGTGGTCTTTGATGAGACATCTTCTGAACAAGAGAAATCTGCCTCAGAACAAGCAGTACCAGATCAACCAGTACCTGATGCTCAGAAAATAGATCAGTTAAGTATCAAAGAAAAGGGATCAGATCACATAACAGTGTATGTTCCTAATCTTGATCTTAATGGTTCACCAGGTCAATCAGACCCTAAGGTACGTACAACTGTCGATGAAGAAGCTGGTACAACTGAGACAGTAACAACTGAACCATCTGGTTCAAGGGGAACACCTGATGTTCAGGCAGACAGACATCAGCCTATGATGATTCCAACATCAGCTGAGACTTGTCCATGACAAGTGGATCCTATTATTACACCTCTCCCAACTTCTAGTGACTCAATATCAGAAGAGGATGACAATATCCAAACTGATATACATCAGGGAAGAAGGACTTGGTTGAAAAACCATCTAATCGGCAATCCTAATGCCCGAGTCCAAACTAGACGTCGGGTTGGTGAAAGTGTTATGTATTGTTGCTATCTGTCTTTAAAGGAACCTAACACATTAGAAGAAGCTCTACAAGATGTCAGCTGGATTCTAGCTATGCAAGAAGAATTAGAGCAATTCGAGAGGAATCGGGTTTGGGAACTGGTAGACAGACCAACTCATCAAGATGTGATAAGCACCAAATGGGATTCAAGAACAAGAGGGATGAGAATAATGTCATCACCATAAATAAGGCAAGACTTGTTGCAAAGGGGTATTCATAATCAGAAGGGATTAATTATGATAAGACCTTTGCACCAGTCGCTCGCCTGGAAGCTATTCGGCTGTTTCTGGCATATGCTGCCCATAGAGGGTTTATTGTGTATCAGATGGATGTAAAGAGTGCTTTCTTAAATGGGGTACTAGCGGAGGAAGTCTATGTTGAACAACCTCCTGGCTTTGAAGAAGGCAACCAGGTGTACCGATTAAGAAAAGTTCTTTACGGTCTGAAATAGGCTCCCCGAGCCTGGTATGATACACTATCTCAGTTCTTGATAAAAATGAATTCACTAAAGGAATAGTAGACAAAACCTTATTCAGAATAGAAGATGGTGAAGATATTCTGGTTCAGATCTATGTGGACGATATCATCTTCAGATCTCCCAACAAGAGCTTATGTGACAGATTTAGCAAACTGATGCAAGGGAAATTCGAGATGTCCATGATGGGTCAGATAAATTACTTTATGGGTCTTCAAGTTAAACAAAGTACAGAAGGGATATTCATCTGTCAGACAAAGTAGGTGTATGTGCCAGATTTTAGGAAAATCCGATGCAAATCCACCTGAAAGTAGCTAAGCGGATTCTTAAGTATCTAAAGGGGACAGTAAACCTTGGTTTATTCTATCCATCAGATGATAATCTAGAGCTTAGTGGGTATTCTAATTCTGATTTTGGAGGTTGCAGAATAGACAGAAAGTCAACCTCAGGTACATGTCAGTTCTTAGGAAGTAAACTGATCTCTTGATTTTCAAAGAAGCAGACATTTGTTGCCACATCTACTACTGAAGCAGAATACATGGCCGCAGGAAGCTGTTGCTCCCAACTGCTCTGGCTTAGTCAGCAGCTAAGGGATTATAACATTGTAGCTACGAACGTGCCTATATTCTGTGACAGTAATGGTGTTATTGCAATCACTCAGAACCCAGTTCTACACACAAGATGCAAGCATGTGGATATCAGACATCATTTCATAAGA
The DNA here is from genome assembly GCA_037126765.1 of Stenogyne calaminthoides. NCBI lineage: Eukaryota > Viridiplantae > Streptophyta > Magnoliopsida > Lamiales > Lamiaceae > Stenogyne > Stenogyne calaminthoides. The sequence goes on along the minus strand of JBBCBC010000002.1, from coordinate 12,350,229 downwards.
GATCATGTGGAAAAGAAGAATATCAGAATGGAAAAGATCCATACTGATAAGCAGAGAGCTCATATCTTAACCAAGCCACTAGATGAAGTAAGATTCAGAGAACTATGTAATGAGCTAGGACTTCTGGACTTAGGAGAAAGTGCACCAAAAATCTTTGGTGGACTGGTTTCCAAGACCAGTTGGTTAAGAAACTGACCAAGAAAAGAAGGATCACTTGAGAAATGAAACTTCAACTGATCAGGGAGGATCAGAAGAAGCCTGATCAGAAAAGTGGGAAATTGTTGGGAAATTTCTAAGGATTAGGCTACAATCAGTAAGATCAACAATAATCAGGCAAGCCAGATCAAAACAACGTGGTAACTGACTTATTACAATATCAGTCAGTCAGATAAGTTTTTCTGATTTATATTTCTAAAAGCCTATGCTAATCTATGCTAGTTATTACTGTGCCCATTACTTTGTGACGTCGTGTCTGCAAGCATTTAATGTGGACGTGGGGTTTTTGTATTAAATGCATTTATTGCGAGTTTTTAAGTCCAAAAGTCTATTGTTTTAAATTCTTGACCGTACGATTTAATTACTTTTCAACCGCTTAATCTTGATCGTCCGATTAAAACATGGACACTCAAGTACTCTAAAAAATATTTGTGCAAATTTTTTCCCTCCCACTTATTTAAAACCCTAAAATCGTTTTTTAAAAACTTTTGGCATTTTTCATATTCAAACACTCAAACTTATCTAGAAAGTTTTTCAAACACACAACATTCATCCAGCGATTAATACTTATTTCAAAATCATCAAATCATTTTTCTGGTAATTTTGTTTATTTTGTATTTACTATTCACGAATATTATGTGTTAAAGTTATGGGTTGTATATGCATATGTTATACTGTTTATATGTTCATGTTTCATCGAATTTAATCTGCTTTATGCTTAATCTCTGGAAACTATGAACAATATGCATATTTGGGGATATTATTTGTGCAAATGGTTGACATACTGCTCTACTGCACTTTGCACTGTTTAGAATTTTACAAGTTTTGGAAAACCTAATATAGGTTGTATGTGTATTTGCATAAATGGCAACTTCAAAAGCTACCCCTGAATTTTGCGATTATGCCTCAATGGTAAAAGAGATCATTGACGAGAAATATGTGATCTTCACCACCACTATAGATCCAGAATCTCTAGAAATCTTAGACTGCTTATGTGCCAGTGGATTGGAGCAATTTTGTTACAGACACTTGGACAGTGTATGTACTATTAAATCACTGGAATTCTTGAGGAAATTAAAGGAGATGGATAACAAGGAGCTCTATTCGTTTGTTGGAGGAACAAGAATAGAAGTCTCAAATGATGATCTTCAAAGAATCTTTGCCCTCCAAGCAGGAAGGAACGCACCAAATGAGTTCAAGACTGGGATGACAGACAAAGAATACCTTCAAAAGGTGCTTCTGAGACCTGCCAACCACACAAATATCACCAATGTTAAAGCACCTTATTTGAAGAGGAAGTACAGATTACTCTTTGAAATTGTCTCAAAGGTAATCTTGGGGATCACATTCAGTCCTGATGTCGTGACCCTGCAGAAACAAAATGTGATGATAACTATAATTGAGAAGGCACATGATATGAACTGGTTGGGACTTTTCATTCACAGATTGCTGCAGGAAACAGATAAATTCATGATTAATGAGCACAATCATGTTGTGCTATCAAAGAAAGTCAGCAACATCCACAAGGTGTCTCTTATTCTAGCTGAAAAAATTCCAAACTACCATTGGTCTGAGGAAGGAAGGAAGCAGTACCTGCAAAAGTTCAAAGTTATTCTCTCCAGAAATGAAGAGTTACCAGGCCAAAGAGACGATGACCCAGTCCCCTACGTGCCCAAAACAAAGAAGATCAAGGCACAAACTTCATCTGTACAATCTAAGGCACAGGGTCAGCCCCAGAAATGAGCCGTGAAAAGGAAGTAGATGGCATCAAAGCCTGCTCGATAAACTAAGGATGTAAGTGAGAAAAGGGAAAGGAAACTCACCACAATGCTTCCAAAGAAAACGGGAATGCCTTCTGGAGGTCTGCAAGATGTAGACAGTGATGTGGAGATCACTGAATCTGCTGAAGAGCAGCCTGTGGAACAGGCTGTGGAGAAACTGGTGTGAGCTCTGAGCACACAAATTAGGATTTTAAGGGATCCGACAAGCGTAAGAGCCGGGTCGATGGAGGCTAAAATCGTTGTTGAAGAAGAGGAAGAAGGAAGTGGAGAAGAAGAGGAGAGACTGGAGGAGGCACAGGATGAGTCAGAACCATCTGATTCTGCTCACCTGAGTTCTCTGTTTAAAGGAAGAGAAGCCACACACTTACCCAGATTACCCACTCCCCCATCACCACAACCAGAAAACCCTACCCTCACCTCCCAGGCAAATCACCTTACCCACAGCTCAACCTGAAATTCCTACAGCCGAGCCAACCCCACCTGCAGAATCCACTCACATTCCCACATCCACACCCGAAAAACCAACTAATGAGATCCCACCTGGTCAAGAACCTGATCAGGAGACGCAGGAGGAAGAAGAGAGAGAAGACATGTTTGTCTCCGTCTCTCATAATCCATTCAACAAGAAGACTATCCTGGAATCACCTGAACAAGAACATTCTACAGTGTATTTCTTACAGAGATAGGTGAATGCTTTTCTAGGTAAGAACTTTTCTGATTTAATCAATCATCCGGGGATCAGAAAGCAAATGGAAGAAATTGTCTTCTGGAGAGATATCAGACTCAAGGATATTGAAGACTTTCTTATTCTGATGGAAGCCTTGGAGTCTGATTATTTTGTTGATTTGGAAAAGAGGGCCAAGCTGAATGCTAGTGTATCTAGCGTTGCGGAGTTGGCATCTGATGAATATATCAGATGGCTGGTACATCAGAAACTTGGCATTGCTGAGGAGGAAGAAGAGTTTGCTCATGAATACTTGGAGTATGAGCTAGCTGCCGATGAACCAGTCCAGGGTCCTGTGGATGAGACCCTAACTGGTGAGGTGTCAACATCTAGACAGGTTGCTGCCTTATCTACTGAATCCCTAGATCTTATTTCTAAGACTATTCAAGATGGGGTGAAGGCATCTATTGATTCACAATTCAACAGTCTGGCACAGAACCTGATGGACAGCATTGGTCGAAGCTGAACGAATGCTGACAATCGAGAAGTTGTTGCACATGCATGATGAAATATCTGCAAGAGTGATGAAGCGTATAGATCTACTATCAGATAAACTTACAGCTGAAGTCTCTATTCTTTCTGACATTGGAGTTCTTCTTAAGGGTATTTACGCATCTTTGGAGAAAACAGATACAAGCCTTGACACTGTCTGGAGGAGATTTGAAGGCTCCATCAGCAAAGCCAAAAAGTCCCTGGAGTCTGTTTTGAATAGGATTATGGGACCAGCCCCCACAGCTTCAACTGTTTAGATTACCCCCTTAGCCGTCGAAGAGTTGAAAGACGAGGTGATGAAAGAATTCAAAGCCTTAAACATACGGCTGACGAACCTTTTTGATGTAACCAAAAAGGGGCAAGAAAGACCAGAAAAATAGGCTACACTTCATCTGGTCGGGGTTTGTCACTTGTCGTTACGGAGGAAACAACTGCTGAGGCTCTAGATATGGAGCTACCTGACATGTTCTAAACAATTGAAGAACACAACAGGTTGTTGGAGATTTAAGGCAGGGCCATAGCTGAACAGAAATCTTCCCTTGGTGAATTGATTACAAGGGTTGACAAGATTGAAGATTTTTCTTCTAATGTTCAGAAAAGATTTGATTCTGAAGATCAGGCCAAGAGTCTTGAGCTGGCAAGGAAGCTGCAAGAAGAAGATACTGCTGAGACTGAGGTGAAGAGAGAAAACAGCAGAAAGCCAAACAGGTAAAGAAGCCAATCATGACTCGCTCTCAATCACAGATGACAGCTGCACAGAAAGAAGAACAACAAATGAGACAGAAAATCATTGAGGCTGCCATCAAGAAGAAGAAGCTTACTGATGCTGCAGGACTGAGTAGAACGTATGTCAGAAGACAAAACAAGAAAGCAGTTGCTGCAGAAGAGATGGCTTGGGAAGAACGGGCTTTACCTGAAGAAGCTGAGGGGATTCTGGTAGCTCGACAAGATCTGATTCCAGAATGGACCAGGATCAAAGTCGACTGGTTAAGTGATGTTTACATTCTTCAGAAGATACCAGAACACTCAGATCAAGGCGCTTTCGATGTGGAGTTTCTGAACTGGCAGGTAGACTGATCAGTCTTATCTGACCAGGTCAGCTCACACCAGGTGACAACTGAAGATTCACCAAGTCATACGAGTTAATCAGACAAGAAGAATGTCAACCTTAGTTGGTAAAGCAAACACTGAATAAGTGTACTTGGTAACCAATGAGAGCAAGACACGTATATACAGAGCTGACAGTGCGGGATTCGGCGGATCACAGTCAAACGGCTATAAAGGACAAACTTGCATGCTTTCGGCCATGCCACCTCTGTGCACGTCATATCCATCCTACAAACCTACCTTAAATAGACCGAAATTTGAATTGCTCTCCAACGGCTAGTTTGATTTCGTGCCTATATATTGATGGAACGCGTCGGTGAGGGCGGTCCGTTGCTAAGATCGATATTGGATGCCAAACGAACACGTAACAAAATAAAACCTAAACAACATCTAAAGCAAAAGGTCAGATTTTGTTACCCTTGAAGATCGAGGTGTTGATTCCACTACAGATCTTCTAATCTGTTTCCCAACCTCGTTCGAATGCCGGGTGGACAGCAGTCTGTCGAACGTGGAGAAGGGCCTGCAGTTTCATCTTCAAAAACCATAGTTCCCTGGCTGCTACGTTTGTGATCTGATTTCGTGTGCCTTAGAGTTCTGGACAAAAACAAGGTCCTTTTTATATGCTCCATAGGTTTTCGTGGGCCAGACTAGGGATCCAATAGAAAGTATAGGGTTTGGGCTTCTTCCGGACCCAAATACTCTTATGTTTAGCCCAGAACATTAATTTGGCTCGAGAACATTAATTCATCCCACTAGAGAATTAATGTTGCACTCCCGTCCTATCCTGAACCGAATCAAGGCTTCTATTGGACTTTATAATTCCCCGTGTTGAAGATATCGCACGTCCATTAATTATTAAAGCTTCTGACTGCTTTAATTAATTAATATCTATTATTCCTTGAGTAGTACCACTCAACCTTGTTGTCGTACGGATTAAATCCACCTGCAGGGTTTAATACGACAATCCTTTATGAGTTTCCTCAAGGGGACGTCATCATCCTGGATGTCTAGGACACGATGCCCCAATGACAATAAATAGATATCATGCGAGCGATGTCACTACCCAAAAGCCGAAGTGTGAGAGATCTACCAAGATTCTCACCTATAGTAAATCAAAGCAGTGCACAAGCACCCCACATATCTAAATACCACACTTAGGGTTGAGAATTACAAAAGTCACCAAGACCTCTAGTTCTTCATAACAATCAGAATAGAAGAACATATCTTATCTGTGACCCATTCAATACTGTTGTAACAGGAAATAATCTGACCTGAAGAAGGTCGGGAGTTGGCCACCTTACGGCTAACATATCATCCGACTTTACCCAGTCAGAGCAGGACTTGAGGCGACTTCAAACGATCGGTAAGTCGCTGGTGACTTGAGAAGCTACACAGGTCGCGAGAGAGGCTTGGGAAAGCAGGGAAGTCGCGAGGCGGCTTGGGAAGACGTGGAGTTCGGGACCGACCCAGTCTCGAGGTCGGGTGAAGATAAACATGGAAAAGATTCGGGTAGTTAGTGAGGCGGGTTTCACGGATCATAATCAGGGTAAGTGTATCTGGAAGCGCGACTTGCGGGACAAGAAAGAAAACCCTAGCCTGGCAGCTGAAACCCTAGGTTGGCCCGTGAGATGAAGCCCACGAAGACTGTATCCCTAGTTATGTGTCTATAAATATAACTTGTATTGTACATTGTAAATGATCGAACTTTTAGAACCCTAGGCAGAAAATATACAGTAAAATACTCATGGCTTGGTCGCCCCCAGACGTAGTCTTTTTCATAGACGAACTGGATAATCAAATATTGTATTCTTTATTGTTTTGATTATAGCTTTGATCGGTAATTTTATCACTTTTACTTGCTTGTTCGCCGGTGAACAAACCGGGTACAACAAATACGACACAGCGCACTAGTATAAACTAATGGCCAAGACAAGCCACCAACAAGTTTATACTACAACTTAAACCAATAGTTATGTCCAGAACTATCTCAGTTGTGAATACTGTTTATATCTTATAAGGAACTTGACAATGTGATCTTCTGTGCGACTACAAACCCACCACATAGTCTACAATATAAGATAAGCAGACACATAAACAATTTATAAGAATGCAATAATGTGAAAAACCATTTATTTCAGATAATAAGGAAATTGAATATACATCCACAAAAGCTCACTAAAAGTTTGTTTTACAGTATACACCAACATATATATGGGATCAAACCTTCATAGTAAGGTTATGGAAATCATCATCAAGCTCAAGCTATCCGCAATTTCCGCACGAAGAACACAAAATCAAGAATATTTTCTAAGTGTTCATCCCATAGTTCTTAGCACAGAAATCTTATCCTTTTAGTTTTAGGCTACCCAAATACTAGGATAGATTTCTAGTTGGGAACACAACAAATCTTATACCTAAACCAAAAGTTAGGTTAAGTTTGTTTAGCAAAATTTCAGACTAGGGTTTCTAGTTTCTGATTTCTGGGATTGGTTGAGTGAGAACTCTTGAAACATCTGTTGTACTGTGTTGGACTAACACATTAAACTAAGTCCAGTTGGTTAAGTTGGTGCCCCAGCTGATAGGGAAGAGTGGGCGTAGGACGAGTTGTCCGAACTGTTGGGGAATGATTCACACAGATCTATTCGGGGTGAATATTTAAATACAAATTTAATTCATTAATTATTACTAGCATGAATTAATCCTATATTAATTCAAATAATAATTGCAACAACGTATCATGCATATAAAAAACCACGTAAAACCTACGCATCACGAATCTACGGAGTTTTTCGTGAGCGTACCTCTCGGGATGACAAAGGGCTTTGGTCGGATGGACTAACCAAAAGGACTTCCCAAGTATTCCCTTAGCCCTTGCTTTCGACAATCCGGTGGAAGGATACTGCATGAACAATTAACAAAAGGAAAAAATAAACTTTGTTGCACCACTTATGTGGATTTGTTAATATTTCCAGCACATGGAATTGTACTTGGGAATGAACTAATCATCCCCTATTTATAGGAGGGAGGGTGAACAAAATTTTAGTGATTTTTCAATGTGGGAAAATACTTTTCTTGGTCACCAACAAATCTTGAATATATCCCATATATTCTTTTTCCCATAATTAAAATATTCCACAAAATTCCACCTCCTCTATTTTATGGCATTATTTTTTTAAAATTTGATGATGCAAGAATCCAAGATTTGGATCTTCTTGAATTTATGAGATATTCTTGTATTTCAAGAAATACATATCTTCCATAATATTTTTTCAAGAAAATCAAGAAAATCTTTCTTGCCCACTATATTTTCAAAAATTCGAAATTTACTATATAGATAACCAAGTGGGAGATATCTTGAATTTAATGAGATAATCTTGTATTCCAAGAATACATATCTTCATTCCATAACAAAATTCAAAGAAAATATTGCTCCCTCTTTTATCCATAATTTTCGAAAATTTAGAGAAATATTAAGCAACAATATTTATTTTATTTTAATCACCTTTTTCAGGTTATTGGACTATATGTTGGGCTACTCGGGGGCCTTTTAGGAGAATTAAGATTGGACCTTCTAATAGATCTTGAATATCTAATATTGAGCCACAATATAATTCAAGCCCATAAATATTAATTAATCCCACTACATAATTAATATTGACTATCCATCTTAACCCATATTACAATCAATATGGCTCCCGGTCATTATTTCCGTGTTTAAGATTATCTAGCCCATTAATTAATTCAAGCCACCTGAAATAGCTTTCCGTTAATTAATATCTTTTGTCCTTGGTTAGAAACGGTTCAACATTATTATCCATACTGGGAAACTAATTCCACTTGCAAGATTTGGTATGATAAAACTTATGAACCTCCCAAGGGGGCAAATCAAACAAAAGCGTTTCTTGCACGATTCTTCGTATTAAATCATAGCAATCACATGTGACCAATAATATTTGCACACGATTATACGCCTGGTTCTGGATTTCGTCCTTTAATTATACTGAAAAGTATGCTTTTTACTTTGTATAATCGAAACCCGAATTTTCGGACTTATTTATTGAAATAAATTTTTTATCATCGATGCTTTAAATATTATTGAATGTTATATATATTTCTTTGCATAACTGTTCAATAATTTGTGCGTGTTACATCAGTAGTTAATTTAGTGATACCGATCACGAAGATTAAATTAACGATCCTTGTAACTAAAAAAAAAAGTACGCCATTCACGACCTAGATGGAAATGAACAACCATCGCGAAGGTTGAGGTGTAAAAGGCTCAGATTGGTTTGTCTTGACCAAGAGATTACACTATTGCATGATCGATGTTGAATAGGACCTACGGGAGGATAAATTCTTGAATCGAACAAGGAAGAATTAGACCTCAGTGGTTCGTTGTTTCTTAACCTTCGTCCCTTAAATAGGATCACGTGGGATCGGTAACTATTGCTTTGACTTATCATGGGTAGCGAATCGAGTGAGATTCAATACTTTTTATCTTGGGCAATATTATTGGTCACATGTGATTGCTAAGATTTAATCTGAAGAATCGTGTGCAAAATGCGCTTGCTTGATTTGCCCCTTGGGAGGTTCATAAGTTTTATCATACCAAATCTTGCAAGTGGAATTAGTTTCCTATGGATAATAATGTTGAACCGTTCCTCGACCAAGGACAAAAGATATTAATTAACGGAAAGCTATTTCAAAGGCTTGAATTAATTAATGGGCTAGATAATCTTAAACACGGAAATAATGACCAGGAGCCATATTGACTTTGTAATATGGGTTAAGATGGATAGTCTAATATTAATTATGTAGTGGGATTAATTAATATTTATGGGCTTGAATTATATTGTGGCTCAATATTAGATATTCAAGATCCATTAGAAGGTCCAATCTTAATTCTCCTAAAGGCCCCCGAGTAGCCCAACATATAGTCCAATAACCTAAAAGGTGATTAAAATAAAATAAATATTGTTGCTTATATTTCCTCTAATTTTTCGAAATTTATGGATAAAAGAGGGAGAAAGATTTTCTTTGAATTTTGTTATGGAATGAAGATATGTATTCTTGGAATACAAGATTATCTCATTAAATTCAAGAAATCTCCCACTTGGTTATTCATGAGAGAGATTTCGAAATTTTTGAAAATAGAGGGCAAGAAAGATTTTCTTGATTTTCTTGAAAAGATATTATGGAAGATATGTATTTCTTGAAATACAAGAATATCTCATAAATTCAAGAAGATCCAAATATTGGATTCTTGCACACTATATTTTTCGAAAATCATGCCATAATAGAGGAGGTGGGATTTTTGTGGAATATTTTAATTATGGGAAAAAGAATATAGGAGATATATTCAAGATTTCTTGGTGACCAAGAAAAGTCTTTTCCCACATTGAAAAATCACTAAAATTTCATTCACCCTCCCTCTTATAAATAGGGGATGATTAGTTCATTCCCAAGTACAATTCCATGTGCTGGAAATATTAGCAAATCCACATTAAGTGGTGCAACAAAGTTTATTTTTTTCCTTTTGTTAATTGTTCGCGAGTATCCTTCCACCGGATTATCGAGCAAGGGCTAAGGGAATACTTGAGAAGTCCTTTTGGTTAGTTCGTTCGACCAAAGCCACTGCCATCCCGAGAGGTACGTTCACGTAAACCCGTAGATTCCGCATGCGTAGGTTTTACGTGGCTTTTTATATGCATGATATGTTGCTACAATTATTATTTGAATTAATATAGGATTAATTCATGCTAGTAATAATTAATAAATTAAATTTGTATTTAAATATTCACCCCGAATAGATCTGCGAATCATTCCCAACAATCGCATCGAGCCACTTGCTTTTGGGCTCAATTTTTTAAATTGTAATTTAATTAAGTGGACATTAAATTTGAAATCGATAGTAGAACCATTAGATCTGCTTTTGCGTATCCAATTGTCATGGATTTTAATGTTTTATTTTGCATGCATATAAACCGTGGTTTTTTTAATTCGATTAGGATTTGTTTTGCCTCGTGAGAAAAATCCACGAGTAGACTAGGATTTGTTTGATTTGATCAATGTAATAGACTAGTTCAGATCTAGGTTTATTTATTTTTTATAAATAAATTGTAACCGGATCGGGAATGAAGAGACGAAGAATTAAAAGACGAAATCCGTAACCAGGCAAAAGCGCGCGCTCGGTACGCTTGGGCGCAGGGCGAGGCCGGGCGGCGAGCGCTGAGGGATGAGGGCGCGCAAGACGGGCGGGCGCGCTCGAAGCCGAGCGGGTGGGGCGGAGGTTGCAGCGCGGGCGCCATATACGGAGTTACCGCCGAGGTCACGAGCGGCGCAGAGGCAGCGAAAGACGCGCTGGATGCACGCTGCCGCCGCCGAAACTACCGACTCTCGCCGACACTCGCCGAGGCGTCTTGAGGCATCGGGCGGTGGCAATCGCATCCGAAATCGCCGAGGCCGCCCCAGCCAAGGGCGTGGGATCTTTCCCCTAGGCGAATGCCATGGCGGTTCGAGACGAAGTATTTTTTCAAGACGAACAAGTGGGAGAAATTCGAGACGTGTTTCTTCAAGATCAAGCCAAGAAAAATCAAACCATGACAATTGGATAATTTGTGCCCAATATGTTTATTTTTCTGCTTTTGCTTGATTTTATTTGTCTTATCTTATGTTTTATTTAATTTGTTTAAATGTGTTTGCATGAGGGTTGCCAAATTAAAAATCTCAACTTCAAAATTACTAAGTATGTTTTAAATAATTAATTGACAATTTTATTCCGGATAATAAAATTGAATTAATTTTGACCTCCATGATTTATTTATTTGTGAATTCTTTTGGAGAAATTCCCCAACGGAGACGGTCAAAAAGATAGGTTTCACATGAATGAATTCCAAACGGATGATTGTGGGTTATTACTAGTGGCGGCGATGACCCTCCCAACGAGGCTCGATCAAAGCGAAATAGTAATCCTCAGATTTAATCATGGTTATTACTTAGGTATAAAATTGATATGCATATATCTTCTCCAAGTCCCCCGTCAATTTTATATTGGTCAAGTGGGAGCCAACTATTAATCTGGATATTAAGGGTTTGTAACTGTTCTTGTTTGTAACCCGCTTGAATGTGTTTAAATAATGACTCACCCAACGTGGCTTATTTAAACTGTTTTGAGATGTTGGCTGATGCATGTTCATATTTTTTGAGATTTTAATATGATGCATGTGATCAAACCTTGTGATATATTTGCATATTATTGTTTATTTCAGTTCATCATGTCACAACCTTTTAATCCACTGTTCAATATACTGAAAGACAATTTGCTCACTTTGAGAAAATTTTGTTGATTGAATCGAAAACTCACTATTGTCCTCATTTTGCACAAAGCCATAATCGGGTTCTCGACCACACCTAAACCGGATAAACCATCAGATGAGTCCACTAAAACAGTTAAGAAAGAGTATGCTGACTGGGAGCGGTCTAATGAAATGGCTAAGTGTACCATCTTGGCTTCTATGTCGATGTGTTTGCAACACCAACACCGTAAACGTTGAGACCGGCCAGGAAAATCATGACTAGTCTTAAAGCGATGTTTCAACATCGTAAATCGTGTGGGCTTCGTCAAATCGGCATGAGGGACTTGCTCTCTATGAAAATTGTGGAGGAACGCCTCGTGAAGGGAGCACGTTCTCCCGGATGATGGCTCACCTTAATAAACTTGAGGTACTTGGCGCCAATACGATATAGAGACCCAAATCGATTTTCAGTTGCTCCATTCTCTGCCGAAAAGCTTTGAACAATTCAGTTTGAACTACCGATGAATAATCGAAGTTCTCGATGCCCGATCCAAGGCAAGCTTTAGTCTCGGCAGAGGCGATATTAAAGCGTAAAAAGCCAAGCCTTGGTGGCAAACGGACCTTCTTCTTCTTCTAGACCAAGGGGTGGTAAGAACAAGAAAAGGAACAAAGGCCACAAGCAAGTGAACTCAAGTGTTGTCAATGGCAAAGATAAGGTGAAGAAGGGTGGTGGAGTGAACAAGCCACCCGAAAGGGAAGTGCTTCAAACTATGGTGAGAAAGGACATTGGAGGTCACTGTTCCATAACTAAGAGGATGGAAAGAAAGGTAATTCTCACGCACTAGTTGTTGAAACTTGTTTAGCGGCGTATGCCTCCCATTTTGTGGGTGGTGGATCACGGGATCCACTAATCATGTTTGTTTCACATTCTGGGGGGTTCAAGCGGACCCGACAACTTAGTGGGAGTGAGGTCCTCATCACACTGGGCGATGCTACGAGAGTGGCAGCTGAAGCAGTGGGAGAAGTGCACCTGTCTTATGAAGACAGTGCTTTAATTTTTGAGATATTCTTTACGTTTTGGATTTTTAGAAAGAATTCATTTTCAGTTTCTAAACTTTTATGATGGATATTTTGGTTACTTTTTTTAATAAAAGTTGTTACCATTTTTTTTGATAAATTTATCTGTCATGGAACGTTGTTGAATGATCTCTATACAATTAATTGTGCACATCACTCACGAAATGTATCCTATAACACATCAACTATTTCCGAGAAAAGAAAACGTTCATCAGACGTGAATGAGACACTTCTTTGACATCTAAGATTAGGGTCATATAAATCCAAAGAGGATCCAAAGGTTGGTGAGAGACGGTTCACTAGGGTTTTCTCCAAGTTGAACCGATTCCAACCTGCGAATCATGTTTGAAGAGTAATATGACCGAGAGGGCATTTGGAGCCAAGGGGAATATGGCCAAAGAAATGTTAGAGATCGTTTACACAGATGTGCGTAGTTCAATGTCAACCAAAGCAAGATGAGGTTATGAGTAATTTTATTGATGATTACTCAAGGTACATTTTCCTTATGAAGCATGAATCTGAGACCTTTGAGAAATTCTAAGAATTTAAGGCTCAAGTAGAGAATCATGTGGAAAAACGTATCAAGTCTCTACGATCTGATCGTGGAGGCGAATACCTCAAATGATGAGTTTTTGAACTACTTATCCGATGAAGGATTGTATCCCACTCACCAAGACCTTAACCCCTCAACAAAACGGGGATTGCAGAGCGAAGCAACATAATTCTTTTGGAAATGGTTAGATCAATGATGAGTTATACGGATCTTCCCGAGTCGTTCTGGGGTCATGCCTTGGAAAACATCGACTTGCATTCTGAACTTGGTGCTATCCAAATCAGTTCCCAGAACCCCAAAGAATTGTGGACCTAACGCAAGTCTAGTATGAGACACATGAGAACTTTGGGGTGTCCGCCCACGTGTTGGACAAGGAAACCGATAAATTGGATCCTCGATCAGAATTAAGGTTGTTTTGTAGGATACCCCGAGGGAACAAAAGGGTGAATGTTCTATAGTTCCGAAGATCAAAAGGTGGACATCCGCACCCACTTTAGATTTTGGAAGAAAACTATAGAACCAAAGAAAACCCGTATGAGATTACCTTAAATGAGCTTAGAGGGCAAACCTCGGTCTTATTCGTATTAGATGATACACCAAACGATACGCTTTCAAACCGAGCCTCGTTATAGTGGGAGGGTTGTTAGACAGCCCGAGGGTTCATGGGAATAGGAGAGTCCTCGGACTTGATTCCCTAATCGCACCCATGGACATATAACGAGGCACTCCAAATAATGATGATGCGTTTCTTGGCAAACAACAATGAAAGCCGAAGTGGGTTCTATGTTTCATAATAGAGTGTGGGAGCTAGTCGAACCACTTAATGGGGTCAAACCCATTAGATGCAAGTGGGTATATAAGAGGAAAAGAGGATCGGACGGGAAGGTTGAAACCTTTTAAAGTAAGACTAATGGCGAAAGGTTATACTCAGAAAGAAAGGGATCGATTATGAGGAAACTTTTTCGCCCGTAGCCATGCTTAAGTCCATCCGTATTCTCTTATCGATTGTTGTGCATTTTCAACTTTGAAATCTGGCAAATGGATGTCAAGACAGCTTTCATTAACGGAAGTCTTGATGAAGAGATCCATATGCAACAACACCAAGGTTTCATTGAAACAGGCCAGGAACACCTAGTTTGTAAGCTCAAGAGGTCCATTTACGGACTCAAACAGGCATCCAGAGCTTGGAACCAAAATTTTGATCATGTAATAAAGTCTTATGGGTTTGATCAAAACAAGTTTGAAAGTTGTGTGTATAAAAAGCGTTTCGGAACTGCATTGGTATTCTTAGTACTGTACATAGATGACATTGTGATCATCGGGAACGATGTGAAGGTGTGATTAGACGTAAGGGCATGGTTTCAAAACAGTTTGATATGAAAGACTTAGGGAAAGCCGGACATATCCTTGGGATCAAGATAACTCGAGATCGCCAGAAAAGGATGATCGGGTTATCGCAAGTTTCATACATAGACACTGGTTCTTAAAATGATTCAGAATGCAAGATTCCAAGAAAGGATCCGTACCTTTCAGACTTGGAATCCATCTATCCAAGAAAATGTTCCCTAAGACGAAAAAGAGATAGATGACATGAAAGGTATTCCTTGTGCTTCGGCTGTCGGAAACCTTATGTATGCGTTGCTGTGTACGAGACCGGATATTTGCTTTGCTGTAGGCATGGTAGCAAGATATCAAAGTAACCTAGGGAAAGCGCATTGGACGACAGTTAAAAACATTCTGAAGTGTCTGAAAAGAACTCGGGATAGAATGTTGATTTATTAGTCAGATACTCCAATCCCCATCGACTACACAGACTCGAATTTCCAATCAGATATAGATTCCAGAGATTATCTGCCTCAGTTAGTGTGTTTCCATTTGGGAAGTGTAGCCATCAAATGGACGAGTGTGAAGCAGAAATGCATCACTGACTCAACCATGGAAGT
This sequence comes from Stenogyne calaminthoides, assembly GCA_037126765.1. Taxonomy (NCBI): domain Eukaryota; kingdom Viridiplantae; phylum Streptophyta; class Magnoliopsida; order Lamiales; family Lamiaceae; genus Stenogyne; species Stenogyne calaminthoides. The sequence continues at coordinate 12,335,041 of JBBCBC010000002.1, read as the reverse complement.
CGGGTAAGTAATTGCTTGTGAAGCAGTGAAAGAACCGATTGGGCTCTAGACCTTCTTAGTGGACTTGGATGGTGTTCTGAATTTGTCTAACAATATCTGCTAGGGGCAGTTGCAAATTCAAGAGAACCAAGAGTCCACGAGTCAAACAAACACATTAAAGGAAAGACATCTTATACGAGAAATCGTTAAGAGAGGAGATATAGATATGGCAAAGATAGAGTCTGAGGACAGCCTAGCAGATCCATTCACAAAGCGTCTGCCTCTGAATACATTCGACAGACATGTGAGTGGAATGGGTGTCAAGACCGTTGCCAATCTGCTTTGAGTATAAGTGGGGAAATTATTAGGTTCGTGTAGGTGACATTAGATGTCACGGACTACTCGAGACGTGTTGTAGTATACTTAAAAGCAGACTTTGAGTATAAGTGGGAGATTGTTGGGATTATACTGAAAAGTATGCTTTTACTTTGTATAATCGAAACTGAATTTCCAGACTTATTTACTGAAATAAATTGTTTATCACTAATACCACTATAAAAATCTGGTGTGCATTATCTGATTTACCTGCTTTACATTATCTGTACACTACTTGTTTGTTTATTGCATGCATACACTAAGTTTGAATCAGTATTGCATTAAGCAATTGATCTGATTAGTTTGACACTTTGTCATCTGATTCAAAACATATATCTTAGAAATTCGATTTAACAAACTGGTTTTTCACAAGGGTAAAACATAGCTACCGCACGTCAGTTAAACTGATAGACACCGAACTGATATGTCCTCAGGCGATTAGTAAGTTGGATATCAGTCCAAACTGATTCACACGCACTCTGATTAGGTAACCTGCTTTTCACACCTGATCTCACGCAAAAGTTTTCAGAAGTCTATTCACCCCTCCCCTCCAGACTTCTGCCCTCACAAAACCCATTCGGGACCTACATTATGCTTAGGCTGTCGGAAGCCTCATGTATGCAATGCTGTGCACGAGGCCAGATATCTGCTTCGTCGTTGGCATGGTGGCAAGATATCAGAGTAATCGGGGGAAAGAACATTGGACTGCAATTAAAAACATTATGAAGTATCTGAAGAGAACTCACGATAGAATGTTGGTTTTTCAGTTAGACAGTTTGATTCCCATCGGTTACACAGACTCGGATTTCCAATCAGACTTAGAGTTCAGAAAATCTACCTCGGGTAGTGTGTTTTGCAAGGGGGGAGGAGCCATGACATGGAGAAGCATTAAGCAGAAATGCATCGCAGATTCTACCATGGAAGCAGAGTATGTAGCTGCTTGTGAAGCAGCTGAAGCGGATTGGCTCAAGAACTTCCTAGTTGACTTGGACGTAGTTCCGAATTTGCCCAGCACAATCACGGTCTATTGTGATAATGCCGGAGCAGTTGCAAATTCAAGGGAGCCAAGAGCCCACAAGGCCAGCAAACACATTGAAAGGAAATATCATCTTATACGAGAAATCGTTAAGAGAGAAGATATAGAGGTGGCAAAGAACGCGTTCGAGGACAACCTAGCAGATCCATTCACAAAGGGTCTGTCTTAGAATACATTCGAGAGACATGTGGAAGGAATGGGTGTCAAGACCGTTGCCAATCTACTTTGAGTATAAGTGGGAGAGATATTATTAGGTTCGTGTAGGTGACATTAGATGTCACGTAGATTCTACACGAGACCTGTTGTAGTATACTTAAAAGCAGACTTTGAGTATAAGTAAGAGATTGTTGGGGTTATACTGGAAAGTATACTTTTTACTTTGTATAACTAGACTGAATTTCTGTCTTATTCGCTTAAATAAATTATTTATCACTGTTGCTTTAAATATCATTGAATGTTACATATATTTACTGCATAACTGTTCAATAATTAGTACGTGTTACATTGTAGTTAATTTAGTGATACCAGATCACAGAAGATTAAATTAACAGTCCCTTGTAACTAAAAGTACAAAATTCACAACCAAGATGGAAATGAACGATCCATCGTGAAAGGTTGAAGTGTAAGGCTCAGATTGACTTGTCTTGACCAAGAGATTGCACTAGTGCATTATGATGCTCTGAATAGGACCTACAGGAGGATAAATTCTTCAGAACTGAATATAGAAGAATTAGACCTCAGTGGTTAGTTATTTCTTAATCCCCGTCCCTTAAATAGGATCATGTGGAATTAATAACTATTGCTTTGACATTTGATGGGAAGAGAATCAATGTGATTCAATACCTTGAATCTTGGGCAATATTATTAGTTACATGACGATTGCTAAGATTTAATACGGAGAAACATGTGCAAGTACATCTTGTTTGATTTGTCCCCTTGGGAGGCTCAGAAGTTTTATCATACTAAATCTTGTAAGTGGAATTAGTTTCCGGTATGGATAATAATGTTGAGTCGTTCCTGAACCAAGGAAAAAGATATTAATTAATGTGAAGCTATTTCAGTGGCTTAAATTAATTAATGGACTGGATAATCTTAAATACGGGAAATAATAAACGGGAGCCATATTAACTGTAATATGGGTTAAGATGGATAGTGTAATATTAATTATGTAGTGGGATTAATTAATATTTATGGACTTGAATAATATTGTGGCTCAATATTGGAAATTCAAGGTCTATTAGAAGGTCCAATCTTAATTCTCCTAAAGGCCCCTCAAGTAGCCCAAAGATAAAGTCCAATAACTGAAAAATATGTTTAAAATAAAATAAAATATTGTTGCCTATTTTTCCTTTTTTTTTTAAAAATAAATAAATAAAAGAGGGAGAAAGATTTTATTTGAATTTTTGTTATGGAATGAGGATAAGTATTCTTGGAATACAAGTTTATCTCATTAAATTCAAGAAATTTTCCACTTGGTTATTTATCTTATAATTTTCCAAAATAATGAAGAAAATAAGGAAGGAAATATTTTCTTGATTTTGTTGAAAAGATATTATGGAAGATATGTATTTTTGAAATACAAGAATATCTCATAAATTCAAGGAGATCTCAATCTTGGAAATCTTGGTCCCTTATTTTTCGAAAATTCCTTAACAAGAGAAGGTGGGATTTTTTGTGGAATATTTAAATTATGGAGAAGAGAATATATGAGATATATTCAAGATTTCTTGGAGATCAAGAAAAAGATTTTCCCATATTATTTTTCCCTAAAAATTTTGACCACCTCCCTCTTATAAATAGGGGATGAACGTTTCATCCCCAAGCTATTCCATGTGTTGGAAAATTTAGAAATCCACAAAGGTGGTGCAACATAATTTTGTTTTTCCTTTTGTTAATTGTCCGCGAGCATCTTTCCACTGGATTGTTGAACAAGGACGAGAGAATACTTGAGAAGGCTTTTTGGGTTTGTTTGTGCGAATGGGATATCCATCTTCTCAACGGTTGTCACTCCAAGAGGTTAGTTCACGTAAACTCCTAGCAATTCCGCATGCGTAGGATTTATGTGACGAATTTGTGTGCATGATTTGTTGTTGAATTATTATTTGAATTAATATAGGATTAATTCATGCTAGTAATAATTGTTAGAATTAATTTATATTTAAATATTCACCCCGAATAGATCTGGACAATTAATTCCCCAAGAGTGTCAATCCTTCTAATGCTCCACTATTTGCAAGGACTTATTTGCCTTTATCTAAGCGAGATGAAAGCAGTTCTCTTTCAGCTTTCTCAACTTGTTCATCCTTACTTTCACTTTTAACGGTCTTAGCTGCGTATGCATCTTGGAAGTAGTACTTAGCATTGGCATGATAAGATTCAGCTTCGATGAAGGGTTTAGCGTCGCACAACACCCTTTTTATGTGGCCATCTTTACAATACTTTAAGCATTTATGCATCGTTTAAGGTATCACACCATTCTCGTGCAACCATGGACGCCCTAGGAGCATGTTGTATGACGTCTTTGCATCAATAACATGGAACAACATGGTAGAAGTCATCTCGTCAATTAACAAATCTAACATGATCGTGCCAATCCCTCTTTGACCCTCTTGGTTAAACCCTTGGATCATTAAATGACTGTTTTCGAGCTCGTCTGTTGGTACACCTAACTTCTTCATCATCCTTAGAGGTAGTATGTTTACTCCAAAACCTCCATCGATCAACATCCAGTTCACCTTTTGTTCTCGAGTATAGCCGGTTACAAACAACAGTTGATTGTGGGGTTGTGAGCCGAGTAGAAAATCATCTTCAGCGAAAGTCATTGCCAAGACACAACTATTATCTTCACCACAAGATTTCACCCTGGATGTAGATGCTTGATCTTTCTTGCTATTCACCGTATGACATGAGATTTTTCCATAACCACCATCATCATCTTCAATGGTGACCAAGTTCGCCTCTGATTCATTTTCCAAGATGATTGTGCTTTGCTCAACTAACTGCATAACTTTATCCTTGAAGACAAAGCAATCTTGAATTGGATGACCCATGAGCCTGTGATACTTGTACGTTCAGTTTCTTCTGGTCGCTTCATTTCTGGCAAGTCGATGAACTTTTTCTTCATCAAGTAATCGATGGAAAGTATGGACTTTACTGTAGATGATCTTGTAAAATCTCTTACAATGGTCGAAGAGGACATTGAGCGCAAGAAAGTGAACATGGTTACAAAAGGGTATTCTTCTCTTTCTAGGCCAATTGATGGTAAGAATAATGAAGAGACAAAAAGGGTAAACCAATTCTATTCAAACTTCAAAGATGAAAGTCTAAGTACAAGGATTTGTTTGGAATGTGGCAAGAGAGGACATTGGAGGTGGGTCTGTTCCAAACCCAAAAGGAATGGAAAGAAAGGTAATTCTCACGCACTAGTTGTTGAAACTTGTTTAGCGGCGTATGCTACCCATTCGTGGGTAATGGATACTGGGGTCCACTGATCATGTTTGTTTCACATTACAGGGGTTCAAGCGGACCCGGCAACTTAGTGGAAGAGAGATCCTCATCACGCTAGGAAATGCTATGAGAGTGGCAGCTGAAGCAGTTGGAGACGTGCACCTGTCTTTTTGAAGACAAGAGTTTAATTTTAAGAGATGTTCTTTATGTTCCTGTTTTTTGAAAAAACCTTATTTCTATTTCAAAACTATTTACTGATGGATATTATGTTCGTTTTAATAAATATGTTACTATTTTTTGTAACGATGTGGTTATCTGTCATGAAACTTTACGGAACAATCTCTATATTATTAACTGTGCACATCACTCATAGAATGCATCCTATAACACAACTGCTATTTCAAGTAATAAAAGAAAACGTTCGACTGATGTGAACGAGACACTTCTTTGGCACCTAAGATTAGGTCATATTAACCCGAAAAGGATCCAAAGGTTGGTCCAAGATGGTTCATTGGAGTCCCTCCTGATTGAACCATTTTCAACTTGTGAATCATGCTTGGAGGGTATTATGACCAAGAGGGCATTTGGAGCCAAGAGGCTTAGAGCAAAAGAAGTGTTGGAGATCGTTCACACTGATGTGTGTGGTCCAATTCGAATCAAAGCTAGAGGTGGCTACGAGTATTTCGTCACATTTATCGATGATTACTCACGCTATGGGTATGTTTTCTTAATGAAGCATAAATCTGAGACCTTTGATAAATTCAAAGAATTTAAGGCTCAAGCAGAGAATCATAAGGAAAAGAGTATCAAGTTTCTACGATCTGATCATGGAGGCGAATACCTCAGCGATGAATTTTTGAACTACCTGTCGGATGAAGGGATTGCATCCTAGTTGAATGCACCCGATACCCCTCAACAAAACGGGGTTACAGAACGAAGAAATAAAATGCTTCTATAAATGGTAAGGTCAATGATGAGTTATGCAGATTTACCAAAATCGTTCTGGGGTTATGCCTTGCAAACAACAGATTATATTCTAAACTTAGTGACATCCAAATCGGTTCCCAAAACCCCTAGAGAATTGTTGACAAAGCGCAAGCCCAGCTTAGGACACATGAGGATCTGGGGGTGTCCGGCATACGTGTTGGATAAGGAAGCTAGTAAATTGGTCGCACGTTCGGAATTAAGGTACCCCGCAGGAACAAAGGGAAGCATGCTCTATGGTCCCGAAAATCAAAAGGTCGTAATTAGTACGCACTTTAGATTTTTGGAAGAAGACTATATGAACGATAAAAAGCCTAGAAGCGAGATTACCTTAGAAGAACTTTGGGGGCCGACATCGTTGCCAACTGTACAAGAGGACGTACTAAGCATCACACCTACACAACCAGAACCTCGTCGTAGTGGGAGGGTTGTTAAGCAACCCGAGTGATTCTTGGGGATAGGAGAGTCCTTGGACTTGATCTCAGGAGAAGAATCAGATCCATGGTCCTACAAAGAGGCGATCCAAGATAAGGATGCAAAATTTTGGCAAACCGTAATGGAAGTCGAGATGGGTTCAATGGATCACAATAAAGTGTGGGAGCTAGTCGAACCACTTAATGGGGTAAAACCCATTGGATGCAAGTGGGTATACAAGAGAAAAAGGGGACCGGACGGAAAGGTTGAAACCTTTAAAGCGACACTCGTGGCGAAAGGGTACACTCAGAAAGAAGGGATCGACTATGAGGAAACCTTTTTGCCCGTAGCAATGCTCGAGTCCATCCGCATTCTCTTGTTGATTCCTGCGAACCTAGACTTTGAGATCTGGCAAATGGATGTCAAGATCGCTTTCCTCAATGGAAGTCTTGATGAAGAAATCTATATGCAACAACCCGAAGGCTTCATTGAAAAAGGCCAAGAGCATCTAGTTTGCAAGCTAAAGAAGTCCGTTTATGGGCTAAAGCAAATATCACGTGCTTGGAATCAGTGTTTTGATCAAGTTATAAAATTCTACGGTTTTTATCAAAATAATTTTGAAAGTTGTGTTTATAAGAAGCATGATGGAACTGCCTTAGTATTCTTGGTACTATACGTAGACGACATTCTGCTCATCGGGAACAATGTAAAGATGTTGTCAGACGTAAGGGCATGGCTGTCAAAACAGTTTGATATGAAGGACTTAGGGGAAGTCGGTCACATTCTAGGGATCAAGATCACTCGAGATCGCAGGAAAAGAATGATCGGGCTTTCGCCTCATATATAGATACCGTTTTGAAGCGATTCAACATGCAAGATTCCAAGAAAGGCTTTGTGCCTTTCAGACACAGAATCCATCTATCCAAGGAAATGTGTCCCAAGACACAAAAGAAATATATGACATGAAGGGCATTCATTATGCTTCGGTTGTAGGAAGCCTCATGTATGCAATCTTGTGCACGAGACCGGATATCTGCTTTGCTGTAGGCATGACCAGTTTGACTCTAAATCTTCTTAGTGGACTTAGATAGAGTTCCGAATTTGTCTAGCAATATGTGCTAGGGGCAGTTGCAAATTCAAGGGAACCAAGAGTCCACAAGTCAAACAAACACACTGAAGGAAAGAAATCTTAGACGAGAAATTGTTAAGAGAGGAGATGTGGAGGTGGCTAAGATCGCATTGAAGGATAACCTAGTTAATCCTTTCACAAAGTGTCTTCCTCTGGAAACATTCAAGAGACATGTGGAAGGAATGGTTGTCAAATGCGTAGCCAATCTACTTTGAGTATAAGTGGGAGAGATATTATTAGATTCGTGTAGGTGGCATTAGATGTCACGTAGAACTACACGAGATGTACTGTGGTATACTTAAAAGCAGACTTTGAGTATAAGTGGGAGATTGTTGGGGTTATACGTGAAAGTATGCTTTTACTTTGTATAATCTATGTATTAAACACTTATTTACTGAAATAAATTATTTATCACTGTTGCTTTAAATATGATTGAATGTTATATATATTTATTGCAAACTTTTCGTAGCACGCGTTACATTGTAGTTAACGTGGTGATACCAGATCACAGAAGATCACGTTAACAGTTCCTTGTAAACGAGTGTGTGTTTCACAACTTAGAAAGATCCGAATAATCTATTGGTAGAAGTTGATGTGTAAGGCTCAGATTGGCTTATCTTGACCAAGATATTACACTAGTGCATTCGATGCACTGAAGCGGACCTATAAAGAGGATAAACTCATTCGCACTGACTTAATGGATGAAGAGTTAGACCTCAGTGGTTGTTGATTTCTTAATCGCTGTCACTTAATAAGGACTGTGTGTGATTAGTAGTTATTACTTTGACTTATAAATGGGAAGAGAATCATTGCGACTTCGATACCCTATATCTTGGGCAATAATATTAATTGCACGACAGTTGCTAAATTAATACAGAGAATCGTGTGCTTGCAAAAGTCTTGCTTGATTGGTCCCCTTGGTGGGCCCGGAGCCTTTATCATACCAAATCTTGCAAGTGGAATTAATTTTCCGGTATGGATAATAAAGATGGGCTGTCCTTACTCCAAGGATAAAGATATTAATTAATATAAAGCTTTTCAGTGGCTTAATTAATTAATGGACTAAATAATCTTAAACACGGAAAATAATAACCGGGAGCCATATTACCGTAATATGGGTTAAGTTGGATAGTGCAATATTAATTATATAGTGGTATTAATTAATATTAATGAGCTGAATTATATTGTGGCTGTTGTTGGGGAACATCTCAATATTGAAATTCAGAAGTCCATTGGAAGGTCCATCTTAATTCTCCTAAAGGCCCCTAAAGTAGCCCAAATTATAGTCCAATAAATAAAAGGTGCTTAAAATAAAATAAATTATTGATGCAATATTTCCTCTAATTTTTCGAAAATAATTAAAGAAAAGAGGGAGAAGAATTTTCTTGAAAAGATTTTATGGAAAGGAGATAATGTATTCTTGGAATACAAGATTATCCCATAAATTCAAGAAAACTCCCACTTGACTTCTTTAATAAGAAATTTTCGAAAAATATGTATAAGAAATGGAAGAAAGATTTTCTTGATTTTCTTGGAAAGATTTTATGGAAGATATGTATTCTTGGAATACAAGAATATCTCATAAATTCAAGAAAGATCCTATCTTGAAATTCTTTCTTGTATTTTTTGAAAATAAGGGCCAAATAAGGGTGTGAGATTTTTGTGGAAAAATACGCATGGAAAGAAGAATATATTGGATATATTCAAGATTTCTTGGAGGTCAAGAAAAGATATTTCCTAGCCCTAATTGTGGTTGAAATTTTCGAACCCCCTCATCTTATACATAGGGGATGAATTTTTCATTCCCAACTAGTGTTCCATGTGTTGGAAATATTAAAAATCCACAAAGGTGGTGCAACAATATTTTTATTTTCCTTGTTTTATAAATCGTTCATCGGTGAACCTTCCACCTGGGTTATTGGACGAGGACTTGGGAATACTTGAGAAGGACTTTTGGTGGGTATCCAGTTACTTGATCCTATCTGTCTCAGATCGTCTCTTCAATGGGTACGTTTACATAAACTCTTAGAAATTCCGCATGCTAGGATCTTTTACATGAAATATTATTTGCATGTTGTTGTTGGTTAATTATTATTTGAATTCACTTAGGTAAATTCATGCTAGTAATAATTGTTAATTTAAATTTATGTTTATGAGGTCATCCCGATAGATCCTGGCATATGTAATCCCAACAGTGAGATGGTTTATTGAGAAGAAGTTGTTTTCTCTAACTCTTGATAACACATTTGCAAATGACGTTTGTGTTAAAGATGTTATTTCTGGGCTTGGAAAAATATGCCCCCTCATTTGTGATGGTATGTTCTTTCATGTGAGATGTGTTAATCACATACTCAATCTTGTTGCTAGAGATGGTCTTGCTGTAATTGCAAGTGCAATCAAGAATATTCGTGCTTTTGTTGTAGCTATAAAGAGCTCTCCATCATAGTGGGAGGAGTTTATGAAGTGTGCAACCGAATGTCAATTGGATACAAAGAAAGGTGTTGCACTAGATGTAGCTACAAGGTGGAACTCCACCTATCTTATGTTGATGGATGCTTTATATTACAAGAATGCTTTTCATAGGCTTCACAGGTATGAGAAGATTGCACCATCAAATGAAGAATGGGGTAAAGATTTATCTCTTTGCAAATGATTGAAGAAATTCAATGATATTACTGAGCTTTTGTCTGGCACGTTGTATCCAACTGCAAATCCGTTTTATCGGAACTTTTGTAAGATTAAGCTTTTGCTAGGAGAGTGGCTTGTTAGAGATGATATCACCATTAAGACAATGGCAATGCCTATGTCTGTCAAGTTTGATAAGTATTGGAAGAAGTCAAATGTTGCTCTTGTTGTGGCTAGTTTTCTTGATCCTAGATTCAAGAAAAGGATCATAGAATATTTCATGAAAAAGTTTCATGGTGAGCTCGCATATGAAGCTGAAACGGAAAAGATAATGAAGATTGTGAGAAAACTATATCAACTGTATGCTTGTGATACACGAATGTCACAAAGAGCTCTGTTATTGTTGCTAGTCATGGTGAAACTTGTGAAGTAAATTCTATATTTATGGAAAAAGACAATGATGAATTTGAGAGTTACTTATACGACAGTGAGGAGGCTGGTGCAACAACAAATGACTTGGAGAAATATACGGCAGAACCTCCGTTAAAGATGCCTAAATCTGAATTTTTTTATATTTTGTGTTGGTGGAAGGGTCATCAACAGGAATACCCTATTCTCTCACGACTTGTTCATGATGTGTTAGCTATACAAGTGTCAACTGTTGCTTCCAAATCTGCATCCAGTGTCGGTGGTCTTGTTATAGATCCATTTCGTAGTCGTTTGGATCCTGATATGGTAGAAGCACTAGTTTGTACTAAGGATTGGATAGCTGCATCCAAACGAGGTTATTTTCTTAACTTCTTGTCATTTTATATTATAATTATGTATCTATAATCCTCTTATGCATTTTCTTATAAAAATTTCAGGTTCTCAAAAAAATATTGCATCCATTGTTGCTGATTTTGAAGTTTTGGAAACACTTGTTGCAAATATGGGGGATGATATTTATCATTATTACTTCTTAAATTATAATTGGTTTCCAAGAGCAAACTTGAAATACTAACTGCTTATACAAAAAAAATGTAGGTTGAAGAAGAAATGGACAATGATGAGGATCCGAGAGTTGAGGCCTCCATTTGATGTTCCCTGCTTTGTTTTTTATTAAGGAATTATGTTCTAGACTTGTGTTTGATGGTGTGCTTTATTCTTCATTAATCATTAATCATTAACATTAGTTAAAACTTAAAAGAAAAGTATGTATGTTGCGTATGGTTTAATGTTTTCATGAGTGGATGATTCTTTGGCTTAGGAGTAGTTTATTGATTGCTTTATTCATGCTTGAGTATAATATTATATATGTCTTCTTAGACCTTATGTTGTGCTGGAGTGGTGATGGTTACGAAGGATATATTTTGATGATTTCATGTTTGTTGATTTTTTATGTGTTTCAACCAAATTTTGATGATTTCCGTTTGAAATATATTATCCGATTATAGTTATTCAAATCCGGTCCGAATTCGTCCGATATCCGTCCCATATTCATATACCGAATATTCCAAATTCGTATCCAAATCCGGCTTTTTTGTATCCGAATTCGAGAAAAAAAATATGGTTTAAGATACGGTATAAGGATTATCCGTCATTATCCAATCCGTTTTCACCCCTAGTTTGTCCATACTTGCTACATTCTTTATTTCTTGAAAATTCCATGTTGATTGCGCTCTTTCTGTTTTACAACAATTCAATACACAAAAATCTTATTATTAGAATATAAAATTAATTCTCAATTAAGTATGTAAGTAAATTAAAATTGTACCCAATTGAAAAGTGACACATGGATATTACGTGTTAATTAAATTCATTATTGAGAATATAAATAAAATCAATTCCTAAAATAAATTAATTAATGGCGTCATCGACCCATTAAATTAATTAGGCCCAACTCAAGTCACATGACCTAAAAAATTGTACTGGACCTCTAAAGTCCAATAAATGAAGATTTGACCTCTAAAGTCCAATAAATGAAGTTGGGCCTCAAAAGTCCAATAAAACGAATTGGGCTTCTAAAAGTCCAATAAATTAAATTGGACCTCTAAAGTCCAATAAATTCGATTGGGCCTCAAAAGTCTAATAAATGAAGTTAGGCCTCAAAAGTTCAATAAAACGAATTGGGCTTCTAAAAGTCCAATAAATTAAATTGGGTCTCTAAAGTCCAAAAAGATAAATCAAGTCCAGCCCGGATCCTAAAAGCCCATCAGATATTTCTAGAATATTCTGGCCCACCAGAAAAAGCATGTTAAGCTAAGACCTAAAACCCTATTCTACACCTATAAATAGGGGTCTTCCTCATTCACATCAACAAGACACAGAGATATCAAGGCAACAACAACAACAGAAGATTCAAGACTTCAGAATTCTCTACGAAGATTTGAAGATGTTCTTCATCGGCTTCAAGCGTTCTTCGTGCAAGTCATTCGGAAACGACATCCGATCAGAGATCAAGCTGCTAAGCCCTCCGATCAGACGTTTCTTCTCAAAGCTTCCTGAAGATTCACAAGCGTTCTTCGTGCAAGTCGTCCAGAAATGACATTCGATCAGAGATCAAGCTGCTAAGCCCTCCGATCAGACGTTTCTCTTCTCAAAGATTCGAAGATCTTCCTCCTAGACTCTCGAAGATTCAAAGACGTTCATCATCAAGTTCACAGACGTTCGTCCAAAAAATCTTCAAAAGCCATGTTCGAATCAAAACAAGACTGTTGGGAGATGAATTTAATAAAGATATATGATTTTGATTAAGATCCCAAAACCCCTAAGTATGACATGTTCAGAATGATCTTGATAGTTGAGTCAGGATTCAGTTTTAGAGTATTCAGGATGTTATCTGCGAAATGTATAGTCAGCAGATATAGTTTAGGATAGGTTCTGAAGACTCTGAAGAACTCAGTATGTTTCTGAAGTATCCGAAGTTTCAGGATGAAACTGAGATACTGAAGACTCAGTATGATACTGAGTAACTGAAGACTCAGCACGAAGACTCAGTACATCAGTCAGTATAAACTACAAAGATTTAGAAGACCCTGAAGACTCTGAAGACACAGAAGACTGAAGAACTGAAGATCAAGAGTACTGAAGGCACAGTAATTACTGAAGACTCAGTAATGTACTGAATGCTCAGTATGAACCTGAGTGTTCCGAGGCACTGATAATATCTATCTGAAGGATGCAATACTGAAAAGATCGCGATTCCTTAAGAAGTTAGATATTGCCAAGACATTCAAATGCAGACAAAAGGAACTAAGTTAGAAGTGTTGTTAAGGTTATATCAAACTCAGAGTTTGTAACCAAAAGAGCCGTTGAAGGTGTCTACCTTTAACTGGAGACAAAAGTCAAAAAGAGGAAGACGACACTGTACCATACTGACACTGACAGTGACAGGTCGCTGAAAAAGATGTCAGATGTACAAAAGTTCCAGACTGCAAAAAGTGAAGACCGGCTACATGAAAGGCTATTGCCTAAAACGTGTTAGGGAGTTTCAAACCCTAAATATAGTCGTTTCACACACCACAAGAGGGAACTCACGAAGCTATCTCTCCAACGGATAGTTTTCAAAAGTGACCTTGGTGTATGCCTATAAATACTGGTGACCCTCTACATTGTAAGGTTAAGGGAAATTTATACGCAACTCAAGAGCTCAAACTTATTCTTGCAAAAGTGAAAGCACTCGAAAAACTTAGAATTTCCCAAGTGCTTCTATATTGAAGAGAGCTCACTACACTAAGCCTAGCTTGATAAGATTTATCCAAAGCTTAGTCTAGATATCCTAACCCTTTGCATTGTGCTTCATTGTAAAGGATATCTCATCCTAGTTGGAAACCAACCGAGAAACCCCCAAAACCCTTGAGAAGGTAGTTGGAGTGTGTTTGTTGGTGAGAAAGAGTTTTAAAGAGTTAGTAAACTACGCGGAGTAGTCAGAAAACTCTAGAGGAGAAGTTAGTAAGCTACAGGGGTAGTCTGAAAGCTTGTGTGTGATTTAGTAAGTAAACTACGGAGGTAGTCAAAAAGCTCAAGGTCGGGTTGAGTAAGTAAACTACGTGGAGTAGTCAGAAAACTCAGGGCCGAGTTGAGTAAGTAAACTACGCGAGGTAGTCAGAAAGCTCAGAAGTTGATAGTGAATTTCTCTGAAGAGTCAGGGAGAGTGGACGTAGGAGCTTGAGTCTCTGAACCACTATAATTGTTGTGTTCTTTATTACTTTACTTATCTGTACTTAACTGTTGCATTGACTTGTTTTGAAAGCATACATTTCACTGATATTCAGTTGGAATCAATCCACTGAAGTTGCATAAGTGAATCACAGCCTAATCACTATTTCATAAAGGGAAAGTTTTTTTTTTCAGCAAAGCTTAAAACGAGTATAATCTAAAGGGCCAACCATTCCGCACGACTGAGTAGCTAGAACAGATAGTTATCAAACTAAACTCTCTTCTGAGGATTCAGTAAGTTAGTTATCTGATCCAAGCAACTCAGGATCTCTGACACTCAGGACTCAGTTGGGATTATCTGAGGTATCTGAAAGCAACTTTCAGATCACTGTCTCGATGAGACTTTGACTCGAGCGATCTCAGGCTTCTCGAGAACCTAATCTTGAGGATTATCGACCCAAGTGACCTCGAAGAAAAAAAGTTTTAAAAACACCGAACACATGTATTCCCCCCATACACGTAAGACTTCGTTTGCACCGGACCAACAAGTGGTATCAGAGCAGTGGTTCAACTTGACCACCTGCTGTGTTGACCTAAGTTTTATTTTCAAAAATACTTGTGGTCTATCTGAACTGATCTTATTTGTTGAAACTTTTTACTTTTCAAAAGATCAGAAAAATATCTTCTAAAAAACTTCCCATGTTCTCAGTGGAGAACTATGATCTATGGAGACTGAGAATACAGGCTCATCTGTATTCCAAACATGAGCGTATGTGGAGAGTGGTCTCTCAAGGATCATTCCAGTTCTTTGTGGTGAATCCCAGGAGGAAATGTAAGATGAGAGAATTGATCCTAGAGCGAGAATTTCCTAAGTCCGATGACCAACCGACTCTGAGGAGAGAAAGTTAGTCAATCTAGACTACATTGCTAAAGACACACTATACAAAGATTGATGATGGTGTGATGGGAATGATATCTCACCGTAATATCTTTGCTAAAGAGATTTGGGATACACTAGTTTTGTTATGTGCCAAGGCACGATCATATAAAAAGAAAACAAACTTTCAAAGGGCAATTGGAAAGTTTGACAGGTTTTGAAATGGATGATGGTGAATCAATAGACAAATTGGAAGTCGATTCACTAAATCATGAATGATCTAAATGCACTTGGAAAGAAATACCCACAGAGAGAAGTTGCATTGAAAATTCTTAGAGGTCTTTCTAAGAAATGGGATATTCATGCAGTGGTGATTGAAAACACCAAGAACATTAGTTCAATGTCTTACCAACAAGTCTTCTCTGAGCTAAAAGCCTATGAATTTGTAATTGATAAGAAATCCAAAAAAATTTAACAAAGAAAGATGATTCTTCATTGAGTAAGAATGTGGCTTTAAAAGCCAAAGATAAAACTCAGAAAAACTAGAGAGTCTGAGAATCCCCATGCCAAAAATCAGGATGAGCTTGAGGAAAAGCTAGCACTGATGGCAAGAAGGTTTGATAGACTCAATAGTAGATTTGGAAAATACAAAAACTATTACAGGAACCACAGGTAAAAGAAGAAACCTGAGGACAGATCAACTGAGAAGAAGAAATACCTGAAAGCTGAAGGATCTTCATCCAAGAGAAAGGACTCCAAGTCCAAAGAAGAAAATGATCAAGATGATGATGACAACATATGTTATAATTGCCAGAAGAAAGGTCACTTCCAGTATGATTGTCCAGATTTGAGTGCTAAGGAGAGAAGAGAAAGGCAAGCTAAAAGAGACCAGAAGTTCTCAAGCAAAAAGGCCATGGTAGCAGAAGAAGAAAACTCTGAGGAGGGATCTAGCTCTTCAGATGAGATATTCTCAGACAGCGAAAGTGATGACATATGTCTAATGGCCATTGAGGAGGAGGAAAACAAGAACTAAGCTGATGAAAGATCACATGGCACTGATGAGCAGAGACGAAAAAGCTCCTGATGTATGGTATCTTGATAGTGGATGCTCAAGACATATGACAGGATTCAAGAAGATGCTCAGTGACTATGTTGAACAAAGAGGCCCATAGATCACTTTTGGAGATAATTCCAAGGGACAGAATGAAGGATATGGAACTTTGGAAATTGACTCAGTTCATATCCATGGTGTTTCATATGTATCTGGATTGAAGCATAACTTGCTGTCAATTAGCCAATTCTGTGATAAGGGTTTCAATGTTGAGTTCTCCAAGAACTTATGTTTTGTGAAAGATGATACATCACGTAGAAAGTATTCTTGACCGGGTACAAGAAAAGGGAATGTGTATCTTCTTTCGATTGGATTTCAACTCCTAAAGATACATGTTTAGTTGCTAAAAGTTCCACATATACCTGTTGGTTATGGCATAAAAGAATGAATCACCTAAACTTCAAAACCCTGAACAAGCTTGCAAGATTAGCTCTTATGAGAGGGTTGCCTAATGAAGTGTTCAGTAAGGAACACATTTGTGATGCGTGCCAGAAAGGAAAACAAATTAAAGCACCATTTAAAAACAAAGTTGAAGTTTCTCTTGAAAGAATACTTGATTATTGCATATGGATCTCTTTGGTCCTATAACACCGTGAGAGCACGAATGGCGGAAAATACACATTGGTAGTAGTTGATGACTACTCAAGATATACTTGGGTCATATTCTTACTCGAAGAAGAAAGAGACTCGAGATAAAGTTGCGCTGAATTCATCGAAAAGGCTCAAGAATAAGAAAAAATCGAGTGTGGTCAAAATCGATCCGACAAAGGAACTGAGTTTATAAATCATATCATATCGATTATTGTGCGAGAGAATGGAATTTTACATGAAACATCAACAAGAAAGGACCCTCAACAAAAACGGTGTTCTTTGAGAGAAGAAATGAACTCGAAAAAGAAGTTGGAAGGACAATGATAATAGTGATATTCCTAAAAGATTTTGGGTTGAAGTCATCAACACCGCATGCTACTCTCGGATAGATCCATCTTGACCAAGAGTCAAAGCAAAACACCCTATGAGCTTTGGAATGAAAGGAAGCCTCTTGTTTTCTTTCTTTTCGTGTGTTTGGTTGCAAGTGTTTCATACACAATAATGGTAAAGATCGATTGAAAACATTTGATAGTAAAGGCGATGAAGGAATATTCTTAGGATATTCAAGTCAAGAAAGCTTTCGAGTTTACAAAATCTGTAGG
Source organism: Stenogyne calaminthoides (assembly GCA_037126765.1). Taxonomy (NCBI): domain Eukaryota; kingdom Viridiplantae; phylum Streptophyta; class Magnoliopsida; order Lamiales; family Lamiaceae; genus Stenogyne; species Stenogyne calaminthoides. The sequence goes on along the minus strand of JBBCBC010000002.1, from coordinate 12,317,731 downwards.
ACTCTTATTGTGGAGGAAACACCTCATGTTGTTTTTGATGAATCTACTTGTGTTCGGAAGAAACAGAACATGATGCGAGATGAACCCCCGACCAAGAGGATCACCAGATTAAGCCTGAAACAGAAAGATAAATCATCCACTGAACCTGAAAAGAAGAAGTCAATCACTATCTATGATTGGAGTGACTCAGACTCAGATAAAGAAGTTCATGATGGAAATCAGGATGGTGAGACTCAAGAAAACCAACACTCCAAAGGTGACCAATCTGAACAGACACCAGTTCAGACTCAGGTATGTGATGCCAATGAAGATGTGGTCACAGCTGAGGCAAATTTTGAATCTATCAACCAAAGGGGAACAAATGTCTCTAACAATGTTCTGAATAGAATTTCCCCTAAGGAAGATGATTCTCTTTCTCCTGTTCTGTTGTTCCCTGAGTTTACTGATTTAACTGAACCTAACATTTCAAATGTTGAGGATACTATTAAAACAGGAACATCAAGAAGGAAATGGTTAGATAGTCATCCTACAAGTCAGATTGTGGGTGATCTAACTGAAGGTGTTAAAACAAGAAGGTTCCATGGTGAGAGTGCACTATTCTGTTGCTTGCTATCAGAGAAAGAACCTACTGAGATTGGTGAAGCTCTACAAGATTCTCATTGGATTTCTGCTATGCAAGATGAGTTTAATCAATTCTCAAGGAATGAAGTATGGGAGCTGGTAGATAGACCAGAAAGGCACAATGTCATTGGAACCAAGTGGGTTTTCAAGAATAAAAGAGATGAAAACAACAACATTGTAAGAAACAAGGCAAGGCTAGTTGCACAAGGTTATTCCCAAGAAGAAGGCTTGGATTATGATGAAACCTTTGCACTTTTTGCAAAGACTAGAAGTCATCGATTGTTTCTTGCATATCTTTGCCCACATGAAGTTCACATCTATCAAATGGATGTGAAAAGTGCATTTCTGAGCGGTGTGCTTAAAGAAGAGGTTTATGTGGAACAACCTCCTGGTTTCAAACAGAATGACCAAGTTTACAGGCTCAGAAAAGCTTTGTATGGTCTTAAGCAAGCACCCAGAGCATGGTATGATACTCTTTCTCAGTTTCTTACTGACCATGGTTTTGTCAAAGGGACTGTTGATAGAACTCTGTTTAGGATAGAGGATGGGGGAGATATCTTAATAGTTCAGATATATGTTGATGACATCATTTTTGGATCTCCAAACCATCAGTTGTGTGAAAAGTTTTCAACACTTATGAAAGGCAAATTTGAGATGTCAATGATGGGAGAGATGAATTTCTTTCTAGGTCTTCAAGTGAAACAATCAAAGAAAGGAATATTCATCAACCAGGCAAAGTACACCAGAGATCTGATTGCTAAATATGGTGTACAGAATTTCAACACAGTTAGGATTCCCATGAATACTAACTACAAGATGGATCCTGATTCTGAAGGCAAATCAGTGAGCCATACTGATTATAGAGGAACCATTGGATCATTGCTCTATCTCACAGCAAGTAGGCCGGATATAACATTTGTTGTTGGGATATGTGCAAGATACCAAGCTAATCCTAAGGCTAGTTTAGTCATGGAGGTCGCCAAAAGATCTTGAAGTATCTTAAAGGCACGAATAATAGAGGACTATGGTATCCAAATGATGATAACCTTGAGTTAAGTGGTTACTCGGATCTTTGATTATGGAGGTTGCAGATTTGATGAAAAGTCCACCTCGAGAACTTGTCAATTTCTAGGAAGTAAGTGATATCTTGGTTTTCGAAGAAAGCAGACCTCGATGAGAACAAGTACTACTTTGAAAATTTGAATATATGGTCGCGAGAAGTCTTTTGCTTTCGATTCTTTGCCTCGCACAACAATTAAGGGATTATAAAGTTGTAGCCAATGAAGTACCAATATTTTGTGACAATAATAGTGCCATTGCTATTTCACAAAATCCCAGATTACACCGGATGCAAGCATGTGGATATCGACATCACTTCATCGAGATCATGTCGAGAAGAAGAAGGACATAAGGATGGAGAAAATTCATACTCGATAAGCAGAGAGTGATATCTTGACTAAACCTTTGGCGGAATCAAGATTTCGAGAACTTTCGGTTGAATTAGGGATGTTAGAACCGGTGTATAGAGTAAAAAATCAAAAATTGAAGATTTTCGTAAGCATGAAGTTTTCTCGATTCTACCGAGAAGCTTAGGATAAAGTGGAAATATTGAATCGAGTCTCGAAAACTCAGATTCTTCAAGGTCGAGACTCGAGAGCAAATCGAACCATTTTAGTACTCGAGATATATCGACATTTTATCAAGGTCAAGATTTTCGAAGAAGACTGATAGAGGAAAATTAGTCTGAAGAAGTAATGACTCATGCAACCCATTTATTGCTTAAGTGAAGCTCAGAAATCATTCGCAATAAATACAAAACACCGAGGAATGTTTTTTTTGATCGTTCTAAATTCGAAGAAGGTCAATAAATCATTTAATGCTCGCTACATTAATGACCAATGAGGATGTTTTGGTCAAGCACTTTTTCGGAGATCATCGGTTCAGATACCCGATTAATCGGAGATTAATCTCAACCGTTGTTTTTCACCTAACCAACACGATTCCCCACGATCTTGAAGCTATATATACCCTAAGAAGCCTTTCAAGCCAAAATTTTATCAAACCCTTCGTTCTCAAATCCTCTGCAAAATAAATCCCTTTGCTAGAAATTCTCCAAACCCTAAAAGCTTCATCTCTTCAATCAATCTCTAAAATGGCTCCAACCCCGCTCGAGATTAGCCAAACCAACAAGCCGCGGTACGAAGTTCGTTGTTTCACTCGAAAAAGCACAACCAACTCAAAGCCGGGAAGAGGAGGCTCTGCGTATGATTCGATCGGCTAAACTCACTTAACTAGTCGCAAAACCCACTGACCGGGAGTTTGCGAAAAGAGGTAATCGAATTCATCTATAACTTGAAGGTAGATGAAGAGGACTCATATGCATTCTTCGATTCTTCATCATCACACTTAGAGCATTCGGCCAAATACGCCGATTTTGAAAGGGATTTGTACATAACCCCAAAAAATCAATGATGTTTTTGAGCTCGTGGATAGAGGAGAGGATCCTACGATGTATATGTCGGGGTAGAGAGCAGAATACTTATATAGGATTGCCGAGAATCTGTTAAGTTTGAGGCGACAATCGCATAAAAAGGCACCTCGGCCACAATATCGTGTTTTGATGGATATTGTGAGCAAGTGCATCATGAGTCTTCTGGGAGTTTTGAGCGGATCAAGACCAAAGCTCGGATCGATGGCGGCGATAGAGGCCTCACCCACCACCGACTTCAACCGGCTGAAATTCTGATTCAGACGGTGAGTGAGCGGAACCACCAAAGTTTTGAGGAAGGTTGATTTATCTCAATAAAAGGCAAGATCCACCATGCCACCAAAATTGCTTACATTTTGGAGATGTGCGAGAGGAGGATGATATCTTCGCCAATTCGACCCCATTCCCTAAATTCAAAATTCTCTTTAAACCCATTCTTTGCAAAAAAGCAGGTCATCGGGGAAGAGAGAAAAGAAGGTTGAATCACCGATTCTTGCCGAAAAAAAGACTCAACAAACCAGGGGGGAAGGTTTTGTTGGAAGCAAAGATGGAGCAAGGAGCAAAGATGTTGAAATCAAGGATCTTGCTCCAAAACGCAGAAAGATTGGTGGTTCTCACCGATGAAGATGAAAGTGATTCTCGACGAGATTCAACCCGAGCGCCAAAATGCTCGAGTTCACCATTACAAGTGTTGGCTCAGTTATCTCTAGGACTCGTGGATCGATCGGAGGAAGCGGTCTTCTCTCGAGGTGCTCGAGACATCGCTCGATTCGGAAAAATTTCTCGAAATTTTTAAAGGAGCTCAGACCTCGAGATGCCTACCTCGGATATGCAGCTCGACGAAGAGGAGCCACCTCAGAGTCGATCCAAGATGTGCGTGCTCGACAAACAGAAGAGCCAACTCAGATTCAAACCGAGGATATGCCACCAAAGCCTAAGAACCCACTCGATTCAAATCTGGGACTGACCGCACAAACTTCAGATATCTTTGAGGCTCGGGAGCGTAATATTCTTGATGAGCTCCTGAGTGATCTACTTCTTGATCCCTTAGCAGAAGCTTCAAATGAACCAGAGAGCCCTAGATGGAAGAAGGGTGAGGCTGAAGAAGGCGAGTGGAGGAGCAAGGGGGAACAGTTCATTCTTGACCATTACCACCGAGCTCAAATTTCATAAACCTCGATCTGCAAGATGTCTTCTTCGATTAAGGATGATCAGATTCATCCTCAATCGACTCTTCCCGATGCTTGATATTGCGGCATTCGGAGGGAAGATCGGTGGAATGAGGAGACAACCTTCCCCGACCGACTTCTCGGGGTTCAAGAGGACAAAGCTCAGGATGAAAAACTCCGATTTTGATGAGCTGGTTCAGAAGAAGTTGGCTGAAAGGAGAGCAACTGAAGTTGTTGCCCCGGCAAAGGGAGACAAATCCAAAGATGGAGATGGGGACCAACAGGAGATGTTGAGAAGCGATCTCGAGATGGAAAAGGAGACTTCGTTGTCGATCAACTCCGAAATTGGTCAACCTCAGATCGAGCTAGAACTCTTTCAGTACCTTTTGGCACTATTAACAATTATGCCAAAGTTAATTGAAAAGTCCTATCTTTAACTCAATTGTTCGATAAATAGACCGAGGCTCGGGCTTGGAGACCGGAGCTCGGATTTAAGCCGAGGCACAGATGATCGACAAAGACAAGAGGTGCGAAGATTCTCGAGATTGATCTTACTCCCTTGATGGAGAAACTTGAGAAGGTTGAGCCAATGATGATCAAAATTGCTCGGATGGAAGAGACGTTGGCCAATCAAGCTCAAAAGATGGAAAGTCTTAGTCACTCTTCGTAGCCGGTGCAAATTCAAAACACTCGACCACCCGATGACCTCCATGGAAGAAAAGCCGAATGAGAAGTCGAGAGGAGTCAAGGCCGAAGTTAAGTGATGAACCAAGCGTAAACACCGGGAGAGTTCTGATTTCTAGAGGTGAAACCGCGAGAAAAGAATGAGGTGCCGATAAAGTCTCTGCTTGTTGAGGAAATGAGCTCAATGCTCATGACCAAGATGACAGAGATGTTCAAGGAAGCACTCTTCGCCGGTTTGCCCACTTATCTCAAGAATTTTCGTGGGCCAAGAACCATCTAAGGAGGCCGAAGACGAACAAGATCGAGATAGCGGAGAGAGATTCATTTGTGTGAGCAAAGAGCAATATCACATGGACACAAAGATTCTCCAAAGCTTCTTCCAAATTACGGTGCCAAGAAGGGGGAAAAGGAAGCTGAAGATCTCAGAAAGTTCATGGCACGTACTTTGGAGAAGAAGGTTCAAAAAGATGTTGAAATGTATAATTTAGCCAAAGCCTTAAAAGAAGTCAAGCTTCAAAAAGTTAAAGTTTGCTCGATAGAGAAGTTCTATCTACACTCGAAGTTTCTAAGCAAACCATGCTTGATGTTTCAAAAGAAAAAAGCTCGAAAAGCTAGAGCAAAGGTTGGAACAAGCCAGGCTGCTGCTGAAATGCCTATGAAGAGGAAAGCCTCGGGTGTTGTTCAACCTGAAAGCAAGCGTGCAAAGGCTTCTAAGCCAATCCAGAGAAAGCTGATTCTGGATGATGAAGAGAAAGAAGAATCTGAGTCTCAACCTCAGATGAAAGTCTTCAATACTAGAAATGCTCTGAAGACACTCCAAATGGAACAAGCTAAGAAAGTTGCTGCTTCGGTCTCAGGAGCATCTGTGATCAGAAAGAAGATAGACGAAGAGCAGAAGCGAAGGAGTGAATTCAGGAAGTTTGCGAGCAAGAGGAAAGGAACATCAAAAACGCTAAAGTGGCCCCACGTTGATAAATGGATGCCCATTAAACTCAACGATATGTGGGAAGAAGTCAAGAGAACCTTCTGGTTCAATTATGATGTTCTCAGGGAATGGAGAGGGGAAGGCTCAGATCAGAATGAAGCATTCATTGAGTATCTTCTTACCTTCTATCCAAAGTATCTACAGAGCTGGATTAACCTTGCGGATGAAGGAGAGGTACAGATAGTAGCCCCTGGTCCATATTCCTATTCTCCTCCAAGACTTGATAATGGCTTGGTGAATGAGAAGGTCATTACTCAAGAGATTGCTCAAGATATCTTTGGGTCATTGGGTCTAACAGAAAAACAAATCCAAACATCATCAAGGAAAGAAATGAGCTGAAGAAGATATTCTTCGGAATGTTCGATCTGGAGGTGCCCACTGATGAAGTTGAGAATGAAGCAAACTGAAGAGCAGAAGACTGAAGAGCCAAATCAGAAGACTGAAGACTCAGAAGATTCTGTAATCTTTAAATTTTTTGTCTTTTTGATTTTGTTGATAAACTCATTGTAATCTGTAATGGTATACTCATCATCAATGAAGATTTATCATTATGCTCAAAAGATAATATCCCATTATCTTATTTACATGTCTTTTATTTTGATATGCCTGAATGAATGTCTCTGAACTGATTGTATGTTCATATAAGGAGGAAATTGTCTGAATATGGGAGAAATTGTTTAAGTATTTGGTAATGAACTATTTAAAGAGATTCATTACTGAAGAAATTGCTGAATGATTAAACTGCTGAGAAACTCTGAAATTGTTGGGAGATTCTCTGATTTAAGAAATTGTTGGGAGACAACCAATCTTGTAATAGGATAAACTGAAACCTGAGTATAGGTTATATGTTTGTAACAAGATAGGTTTTGGCATCATCAAAAAGGGGGAAATTGTTGGGAGATGAATTTAATAAAGATATATGATTTTGATTAAGATCCCAAAACCCCTAAGTATGACATGTTCAGAATGATCTTGATAGTTGAGTCAGGATTCAGTTTTAGAGTATTCAGGATGTTATTTGCGAAATGTATAGTCGGCAGATATAGTTTAGGATAGGTTCTGAAGACTATGAAGAACTCAGTATGTTTCTGAAGTATCCGAAGTTTCAAGATGAAACTGAGATACTGAAGACTCAGTATGATACTGAGTAACTGAAGACTCAACACGAAGACTCAGTACATCAGTCAGTATAAACTACAAAGATTTAGAAGACCCTGAAGACTCAGAAGACTGAAGAACTGAAGATCAAGAGTACTGAAGGCACGGTAATTATCAAGACTCAAGAATGTCTTCAATGCTCAATATGAACCCGAAAGTGTTCCGAGGCATCGATAATATCTATCCAAGGATGCAATCTCGGAAGATCGCGATTCCTTAAGAAGTTAGATATTGCCAAGACATTCAAATGCGCATAAAAGGAACTAAGTCGGTGTTGTTAAGGTTATATCAAACTCGAGTTTGTAACCAAAAGAGCCGCTGAAGGTGTCTACCTTTAACCGGAGACAAAAAGTCAAAAAGTGGAAGACGACATCGCACTACATATCGACAATCGACAAAGGATGTGTCAACAAAAAAGATGTCGATGTACAAAAGTTCGATCGCAAAAAAGTGAAGAAGACCGCTACATGAAAGGTTATTGCCTAAAACATGTTAGGGAGTTTCAAACCCTAAATATAACCGCTTTCACACACCACAAGAGGGGAACTCACGGGTTATCTCTCCAACGGATAGTTTTCAAAAAGTGACCTTGGTGTATGCCTATAAATCTTGGTGACCCTCTACATTGTAAGGTTACGGGAAATTTATACTCAACTCAAGAGCTCAAACTTATTCTTGCAAAAGTGAAAGCACTCGAAAAACTTAGAATTTCCCAAGTGGTTCGATATTGAAGAGAGCTCACTATACTAAGCCTAGCTTGATAAGATTTATCCAAAGCTTAGTCGAGATATCCTAACCCTTTGCATTGTGCTTCATTGTAAAGGATATCTCATCCTAGTTGGAAACCAACCAAGAAACCCCCAAAACCCTTGAGAAGGTAGTTGGAGTGTGTTTGTTGGTGAGAAAGAGTTGTAAAGAGTTAGTAAACTATGCGGAGTAGTCAGAAAACTCTAGAGGAGAAGTTAGTAAGCTACAGGGGTAGTCTGAAAGCTTGTGTGTGATTGAGTAAGTAAACTATGGAGGTAGTCAGAAAGCTCAAGGTCGGGTTGAGTAAGTAAACTACGTGGAGTAGTCAAAAAACTCAGGGCCGAGTTGAGTAAGTAAACTACGAGAGGTAGTCAGAAAGCTCAGAAGTTGATAGTGAATTTCTCTGAAGAGTCAGGGAGAGTGGACGTAGGAGCTTGAGTCTCTGAACCACTATAATTGTTGTGTTCTTTATTGTTTTCCTTATCTGTACTTAACTATTGCATTGACTTGTTTTGAAAGCATACTTTTCACTGATATTCAGTTGGAATCAATCCACTGAAGTTGTATAAGTGAATCACAGCCTAATCACTATTTCATAAAGGGAAAGTTTTTTTTCCAAGCAAAGCTTAAAACGAGTATAATCTAAAGGGCCAACCATTCCGCACGACTGAGTAGCTAGAACAGATAGTTATCAAACTGAACTCTCTTCTGAGGATTCAGTAAGTTAGTTATCTGATCCAAGCAACTCAGGATCTCTGACACTCAGGACTCAGTTGGGATTATCTGAGGTATCTGAAAGCAGTTCAAGATCACTGTCTCGGTAGACTTTGACTTAGAGCGATCTGTGCTTCTCAGAACCTAATCTTCAGGATTATCTGACCTAAGCTGACCTCAGTAAGAAAAAGTTTTAAAAACACTGAACACATGTATTCCCCCCCCATACACGTGTAAGACTCGTTTGCACCGGGACCAACAAAGACATTTTGTCCTTGAATCAACGTTCCTGATCCACAACTTCAACTCCAAACAAGATTAAGGAGAGGATCACTCTAAAAATTCATCCGAGTCAAAGTCAAAGTCAACGAAGAGAAGAATTCAGTGGAATATCCCCGAAACATCGGAGTCTAGGAATGGGTATTCCCTCTGTTGCATTTCTTTCAAGGTCCTTCTTCTTTGCCCCTCTTCTTGGTTGATATCTTTTCATTTATCGGTCCTATCTTCTCGGCTTTTTTTATATGTGACAGTCCTTGCATTCGTCTGCATGGACTCTTTGTTTGGAGTTTTAACAAAGATTCTACCCCCTTTCTTGAATTCTTGCTTGTCTTTGAACTTTCGAGGTTTCTGAATTGGTGGTCCATCGGCTCTGGTTGCAGTCATGCTTAGATCAATGCCATGAGCTCTTGTGGCTAACTCTTCAAAGGTCCTTGGTCGTATTCCTTGAAGAATGTAGCGGAGACCCCATTGCATGCCTTGGATGCACATTTCGATTGCAAAAGTCTCAGTTAGCTGGTCTTTGCAGTTCAAGCTCAAATTCCTCCATCGATTAATATAATCGATTACGGGCTCCTCTTTCCATTGGCGAGTGTTGGTTAGTTCAATCATGTTAACCGTTCTCCTTGTGCTGTAGAAGTGATTCAAGAATTCTTGCTCCATCTGGTCCCAGCTGTCGATGGAGTTTGCCTCTAAGTCGATGTACCAGTCGAAGGCATTTTCTTTCAAGGATCGTACGAACTACTTGGACAAGTGATCGCCATAAGTCTCGGCCTTGTTGCACGTTTCAACAAAATGAGCCACGTGTTGCTTCGGATTTTCTTTGCAGTCAAAATGTTGGAATTTTGGAGGTTGGTATCCAGCTAGCATATTCAAGCCATCGATCCTCTTAGTGTACGACTTGGTGTAGGTGAAAGATGACTTGGAAACTTCTTCGTAATGCCCTTTTACTGTTCCCAAGATGAACTCCCAAAATTCGTCTTGTTCATTAAAAGGGCTATCTAGGAGTCCTGGCTCTGGACTTTCGTTGCAAGTCCTTTAATGACCTTGGTTAAGTTGGCGAGTTGTTCTTCAACGGTGGTAGCACACGCCATCATAACTAAAGTTGTGCTTGAGTTTGAAGAGGATCTTGATAAGGATCGAGGAGTGGAGTCACTTGGGTTTTCTTCGTCACTTTCAGCAGTTGGATGAGGCATGTTCATTGTGGTTCCAACCAAAGGATTGGCTCCTGAAGATGTCCCAAAGCTCAATCTTCTGGACATGCTTCGAGTAACAACATTGGCTTCTTTAGTGTCAGATGGACCGAACTTGATGTAGAGGATCCTACGAGAAGACATGTTGATGATCTTGACGCTTTTCTTTGAAAGAGAAGAGATGAGAGGTAGAGATGTCCCACTGGGCGTGCCAAATCTGTAAACACAAATTTCGTGAATTCAATATAAAAATACAAAAATGGAATTACAAGTTGAATTTCTTTGAATTTGAAGCTGGAACATTGCGGGTTCGATCTCTAATTTGTTACTACTTCACAAGCAGCTACTTACACAGCTTCCATGGTTGAGTCAGTGATGCATTTCTGCTTCACACTCGTCCATTTCATGGCTACACTTCCCAAATTAAAACACACTAATTGAGGCAGATAGTCTGGAATCTAGGTCTGATTGGAAATCCGAGTCCTTGTATCCCACTGGAAATAAATTGTCTGACTGATAAACCAACATTCTATCTCGAGTACTTTTCAGATACTTCAGAATGTTCATAACATCGGTCCAATGTTGATTTCTGGGATTACTCTGATATCTTGCCACCATGCCTACGGCGTAGCAGGTATCCGGTCTCGTACACAACATTGCATACATGAGGCTTCCCACTGCCGACGCATAAGGAATTCCTCTCATGTCATCTATCTCCATTTGTGTCTTAGGGCACATGTCTTTCGATAGATGGATTATGTGTCTGAAAGGTACAAAACCCTTCCTGGAATCTTGCATGTTGAAACGCTTCAAAACGGTACCTATGTATGAAGCTTGCGATAAGCCGATCATTCTTTTCTTTCGATCTCGAGTGATCTTGATCCCAAGAATATGACCGGCTTCCCCTAAGTCCTTCATATCAAACTGTTTTGACAGTCATACCCTTACGTCTGACAAAACCTTTACATCATTTCCGATGAGCAGAATATCGTCTACGTATAGTACTAGGAATACCAAGGCAGTTTCGTCACACTTCTTATAAACACAACTCTCGAAATCATTTTGATCAAACCCATAAGATTTGATTACATGATCAAAACATTGGTTCCAAGCCTGAGATGCTTGCTTCAGTCCATAAATGGACTTCTTGAGCTTGCACACAAGGTGTTCTTGGCCTTTTTCGATGAAACCTTCGGGCTGTTGCATATATATTTCCTCGTCAAGACTCCCGTTAAGGAAAGCTGTCTTGACATCCATTTGCCAGATCTCAAAATCTAGATGCACAGCTATAGCCAAGAGAATACAGATGGACTTAAGCATGGCTACAGGCGAAAAGGTTTCTTCATAATCGATACCCTCTTTCTGAGTGTATCCCTTTACCACAAGCCTAGCTTTGAAGGTTTCCTACCTTCCCGTCCGGTCCTCTTTTCCTCTTGTAGACCCACTTGCATCCAATGGGTTTTACCCCATTGGGTGGTTCAACTAGCTCCCGCACCTGATTATTATCCATTGAGCCCATCTCGACTTCCATCGCAGTTTGCCAGGATTCTGAATCCTTATCTTGGACCGCCTCCTTGTAGGACCAGGGGTCTGATTCACTATCCCCGGGGACCAAATCCGAAGATTCTCCTATCCCCATGAATCTCTCAGGTTGTCGAACAACCCTTCCACTACGACGAGGTTCCGATTGTGTAGGTGTGACGCTTGGTATATCAACCTGTACAGTTGGTATAGGAGTTTGCCCTCTTATTTCATTTAAGGTAATCTCACTTTTGGGCTTTCGATTGTTCATAAAGTCTTCTTCCAAAATCTAAAGTGCGTACTTATTACCACCTTTTGATCTTCGGGACCATAGAACATGCACCCTTTCGTTCCCATGGGATATCCTATAAACAACCTTAGTTCCGAACGTGCATCCAACTTACCAGCTTCCTTGTCTAGCACGTATGTCGGACACCCCCAAATCCTGAGGTGTCTCAGACTGAGCTTGCACCCGGTCCACAACTCTTTGGGGTTTTGAGAACCGATTTGGATGACACCAGATTCAGAACGTAAGCCGTAGGCATGACCCCAAAACGACTTGGGTAGATTTGAATAATTCATCATGGATCTGACCATTTCTAAGAGTGTTTTGTTTCTTCGTTCTGCAACCCCGTTTTGTTGAGGGGTTCTGGGTGCAGTCAACTGGAAAACAATGCCCTCGTCTGACAGGTAGTTCAAAAACTCATCGCTGAGGTATTCGCCTCCACGATCAGATCGTAGAAACTTGATACTCTTTTCCCTATGATTCTCCACTTCGGCTTTGAACTCATTGAATTTATCAAAGGTTTCCGATTTGTGTTTCATGAGGAAAATGTACCCGAACCTTGAGTAATCATCGATGAAAGTCACGAAATACTCATAGCCACCTCTAGCTTTGGTTGACATTGGACCACACACGTTAGTGTGAATGATTTGCAACACTTCTGTGGATCTATTCCCCTTGGCTCCAAATGCCCTCTTGGTCATTTTACCCTCCAAACATGATTCGCAGGTTGGAAGTGGTTCTAACTGTAGGTCCGACAGCGAACCATCTTTCACCAACCTTTGGATCCTATTTAGATTAATATGACCCAATCTTAGATGTCATAGAAGTGTCTCGTTCACGTTTTCTGAACATTTTTTCTTATTGCATGAAACAGTCGATGTGTTATAAGATGCATTTTGTGAGTGGTGTGCACAGTTAATAGTATAGAGATTGTTCCTTAAAGTTCCATGACAGATAGTCACATTGTTACGGTAAACAGTAACTTGCTTAGAAAAATGAACATAATATCCATCATTAATTAGTTTAGAAACTGAAATTAGGCTTTTGCGAAAAATTGGAACGTAAGGAACATCTCTTACAACTAAAATTATGTCTTCAAAAGACAGGTGCACGTCTCCCACTACTTTAACTACTACTCATGCAGTACTGCAAAAACTGCTACTTCACATAGCATTACAGTAATGCTACTTTCATTAACAGTGGATTAAAAGGTTGCGACATGCTGAACTGAAATAAATAACAATTTGTGTAAGCACAAAATTATCACTCAATTAGATCACATTGTTCATATCAAAATCTCAAAACAATATGAACATGCATCGGCCATCTCAAAACAGTTTAAATAGGTCACGTGGGGTGAACTGTCTATTTAAACACATTCAAGCAGGTTACAAACAAGAACAATTACAAACCTTTAATTCAAAATTAATAGTCGGCTCCCACTTGACCAATATAAAATTGACAGGGACTTCGGGGAAGTATATGCATATCAATTTTATACCTAAGTAATAACCATGATTAAATACAGAATTATTACTTCGCTTTGAACGAGCCTCGTGGGGAGGGTCATCGTCGCCACTAATAATAATTCACAATCATCATTTTGGAAATTTATTCATGTGAAAACCATCTTTTCGTCGTTCCGTGGGGGAAATTTCTCCAAAAGAATTCACAAATAAATAAATCATGGAGGTCAATTTGACGTAATTTTATTATCCGGAATAAAATTTGTCAATAAAACATACTTAGTAATTTTCGAAAGTGAGATTTTCTTTTAGACAATTCTAAATCATGCAAACACATTTAACAAATAAAAATTGCACGAATTTAAAAACAAGCATCAAGACAAAATAAATCACGTTGGGCACATATATCCAACTGTCATGGTTTAAATTCCAAATCTTGATCTTGAGAAATCGTCTCTTCTTTTGCTTTCATCGTTCGTCTCGAAAAGCTTCCACTTAATCCGCAACAATTCTTTAAAACGTCCTCCGTTTTGGGTTAGGCCGACGTCCGAAAAACTAGTAGCTCACGACCCGAATCGAGTTGCATGCGCCTAGGCGCACGCCCCGGTCCGGATCGGCCATCCTGCCCCATCGCCCGAAGCACATTCTCACGGAGCATCGCCCGGACGCGCCCGCATCCGGGATCCCGTGCCCCGCGCCCGAAACAACCCCCTAGGCTTGCCCGCATGCCCGGCGTGCACCATGCGCATGCCGCATGCGTCGCCCGGCGCCCACGTCCAATAGCCCCATGCGAGTCCCCTTTAGGTCTTGTGCGGTCGCTAGGCCTTGGCTGAGTCGCGTCTTCGCCTTTTTTGGCTCACAGACGCCCAGCACATGTACGTCCGTCTTTAATTCTCCGTCTCCATCTTCGTTCACGATTCGGTTACAATTTATTTACGAAAAATAAATAAACCTAGTTCTAGACTAGTCTATTACATTGATTGAATCAGATAAATCCTAATCTACTCGTGGATTTTCTCACGAGGCAAAATGAATTCGAACGAATCGAATTAAAAACCAACAATTTATTTGCATGTAAATAAGCACATTAAAATACCATGACAATTGGATACCGCAAAAAAAGATCTAAATAGGTTCTACTATCCAATTTCAATTTTAATGAACAACAATTTAAATTACAGTTTAAAAGATCAGAGCCCGAACCAGGCCTTTGATACCAGTTGTTGGGATTACATATGTCAGGATCTATCTAGATGACCTCATAAACACAAATTTAAATTAACAATTATTACTAGCATGAATTTACCTAAGTGAATTCAAATAATAATTAACCAACAACAACATGCAAATAATATTCCACGTAAAAGATCCTAGCATGCGGAATTTCTAGGAGTTTACATAAACGTACCTGTTGGAGAGAGACGATCTGAGACAGATAAGATCAAGTATCTGGATACCCACCAAAAGTCCTTCTCAAGTATTCCCAAGTCCTCGTCCAATAACCCCGGTGGAAGGTTCTTCGATGAACGATTTATAAAACAAGGAAAATAAAAATATTGTTGCACCACCTTTGTGGATTTCTAATATTTCCAACACATGGAACACTAGTTGGGAATGAAAAATTCATCCCCTATTTATAAGATGAGGGAGTTCAAAAATTTCAACCACAATTAGGGCTAAGAAAGATCTTTTCTTGATCTTCAAGAAATCTTGAATATATCCAATTTATTATTCTTTCCATGTGTATTTTTCCACAAAAATCTCACACCCTTATTTGACCCTTATTTTTGAAAAATACAAGAAAGAATTTCAAGATTTGATCTTTCTTGAATTTATGAGATATTCTTGTATTCCAAGAATACATATCTTCCATAAAATCTTTCCAAGAAAATCAAGAAAATCTCTCTTCCCTTTCTTATACATATTTTTCGAAAATTTCTTATTAAAGAAGTCAAGTGGGAGTTTTCTTGAATTTATGGGATAATCTTGTATTCCAAGAATACATTATCTCCTTTCCATAAAATCTTTTCAAGAAAATTCTTCTCCCTCTTTTCTTTAATTATTTTCGAAAAATTAGAGGAAATATTGCATCAATAATTTATTTTATTTTAAGCACCTTTTATTTATTGGACTATAATTTGGGCTACTTGAGGGGTCTTTAGGAGAATTAAGATGAACCTTCCAATGGACTTCTGAATTCCAATATTGAGCCACAATATAATTCAGCCCATTAATATTAATTAATATCACTATATAATTAATATTGCACTATCCAACTTAACCCATATTACAGTAATATGGCTCCCGGTTATTATTTCACGTGTTTAAGATTATTTAGTCCATTAATTAATTAAGCCACTGAAAGTTTTATATTAATTAATATATTTATCCTTGGAGTAAGGACAGCCCAGCTTTATTATCCATATCGGAAAATTAATTCCACTTGCAAGATTTGGTATGATAAAGGTTCCGGGCCCACCAAGGGGACCAATCAAGCAAGACTTTTGCAAGCACATAATTCTCTGTATTAATTTAGCAACTGTCGTGCAATTAATATTATTGCCAAAGATATAGGGTATCGAAGTCGCAATGATTCTCTTCCCATTTATAAGTCAAAGCAATAACTACTAATCACACACAGTCCTTATTAATTGACAGAGATTAAGAAATCAACAACCACTAAGGTCTAACTCTTCATCCCTTAAGTCAGTGCGAATGAGTTTATCCTCTCTGTAGGTCCGCTTCAGCGCATTGAATGCACTAGATTGTTCGGATCTATCTAAGTTGTGAAACACACACTCGTTTACAAGGAACTGTTAACGTGATCTTCTGTGATCTGATATCACCACGTTAACTACAATGTAACGCGTGCTACGAACGGTTTGCAATAAATATATATAACATTCAAACATATTTAAAGCAACAGTGATAAACAATTTATTTCAGTAAATAAGTATTTAATACATAGGTTATACAAAGTAAAAACATACTTTCACGTATAACCCCAACACTCACAACACTAGCAACGAATGCTTCCGACAACTTAGCACATGTATGTCGTCCTCCTACATGCATGAATTTGATTATTCTCTTCTGAATGTGTCAATCTTCATCAATCCAGTGTACAGTGACACACATATAGCCTTTGTTTTGATTTGATGTCCACATGTCCATAGTTGTGCTAAAGCGACATTTCACGATTTTGAAATATTCATAGATCTTTTCCTTTTCTTGTGTAAAGATCTCCATTAGTTCTTTCCTAACGGTGATGCGGCTCTTCATTGGAAAACTTGGACGCAAAGACTTGATGAACTCAACAAAGTATTCATGCTCAACTATATTGAAAGGATACTCATGCATGATTATTGCTATATAAAATTTTCTCAAGCTAGCTTCTTGATCGTACCTATAAGGTTCAACAGTTGTGACATTGTCTTTCTTTTCCACTTTCAGTAGTTGTTGACCCGGCAAAATATTGTGTTTGTTCTTCAAGTGTGGTTCCATAATGTTGTTGTTCCATTTGTACTCTCACCTCTAGCTTTGTGTTTGCATCTATTGCAATGTGCCCAAACTATCTTAGTCTTCTTGCCATCCTCCTCTTTGGTTTCCTTGGCCCTAGCAAAGTGATTCCAAACCTCCGATGTAGTCTTCTTTTGTTTCTTTGCTTGAGGCTCGTCATGCACTTCTTTATCACATGCATCAACATCAATAGGATTTTCTGTTGTAGATGATACAACCACACTTCTTGCAATTTCCCTACATAAACCATTTTCAAAGAATATTCTTGAATTAATGGGAAATACTATGAAACAAAGCAGAAAAATTAATGAGTTCTTGAATTAATTCAGATTAAATTAAAGTGGAGATCTAACACAATTTCTTGGATGGATGTGCTAGGTTTGGGAAGGACATTCAGAGACTGTGAAGAGGCGGCGTCGGACATCTCGCCGATGGCAAGGTTGATCGATAGCGGTGGATCTCCTTCCATTTGTCCACAATTTTTTTTTTCCTACATTAAGAAAAAAGTTATACGTCTTTAATAATAATAATCTTCAGATTTATGTGATTAGGGTTGTTGGGCCAAGTAATTTAACAAAGGCTGTTTGAGAAGCATGCAAAGAAAAGAAGGGGTGGTGGACCTGTAGTAAATATCAAAATCCTAAACTATGCATCTATTAATTCAACAATCTTAATTGTAGTAAATACCATACTAATTCATTTATGCAAAGCCACAAACATACTCATTCAGCAATACATCTATTAATAATATGCTCATTCAGCCACAAACATACTCATTGTAGTAAATATCCAAATCCTAAACTATACATCTATTAATTCAGCATATATACTGATACATCTATTAATTTCAGCCTTATATATTAATAGATACATCTATTAATTCAGCATATATATTAATAGATCCAGTTTGTGGCTTTCAATTCAACACGCCCCAATCAACATCCGCAGCTCAACCATATTCACAATTCTACTCAAACAACATAGCATCTTTTGCAGAGAACTATTAATCATAAACCCCCAAGAGATAATCAAAATTCGCCACTAAATCTGCTCTAATAGTCAAATGCTAATGCTCTTCAAATAATTTATTTCCAATTATTATACCTAAAAACTAATTTGGGAATTGAACTCTACTAACCTCTAGAGGCAGTAATCAGAGCGAGATATGCTTCTTCAAGTTCCGACAAGATACGCTTATCCTTCTGATTGATGCAGAATTTTATTCTTTTATAGGACTCGAAAACATTGCGAATTTCCTCTTGGCTCCTCCACCTCTGGACGATTTCTTCCTGAGACAAGGGCGGTGGCGTAGGCGGCTGCGGAGGCTGTGGTGGTGATTCTTGTAGTGGAGGAGGTGGTTGAGGCAGCGGAGAAGGCGGTGGCGGATCGTAGAGCAATCGCCGGGTGGGGGTGCAGTGGCCGGGCGGTGAAAAGTGAAAACGAAAGGGAGAAGGAGAGTGGCGGCCGAGAGTAGGGACTAGGGAAGGGTTTTGGGAAGGATATCCGGATTTATTAATTATTATCAATTCAAATGTTTAATTGTTTAAGTTTAGTCTTAATAAAATTAGTATAAATTTTTTTAAAAAAAATGGATATCCGGATTTATTATCCGGATAATATCTGATAAAATATGATAAAACTCGAATACGGTCGGATATTATGTATTCCTAATCCGAATCCGAAGTCAACTATCCGTATCCGGATCCGTATATGCCCGGATACCAGTTTTTTATACCGAATTCGATACCGACCGGATTCGGCTCCGGATCGATCAAGAAATATTCGATCCGTTTTCACCCCTAGGACAAACAGGGCACAATAGATTAGCATGTCGAGATCAATTAACCATGGTTGACAAACAATGACTAAGTTAGTGTAGTATTGTAATTTTTAGATTAAATTGCATTAGTTCATGAACACTAGGTAATTTTTAGATTAAATTGCATTAGTTCATGAACACTAGGTGTCCCATTTTATTTTATGTGAACAATTAACTTGTCTTATGAATCTTATTTTGTTAAAAGAAATATGTTAAATTGCTTATGTTGTTTAAGTTGTCTAGCTCATTTAGGTTTTAATCTGTTTGTGCTGCAACAACTTAAAAAACTTAAACCACCTTATAGTTGATATATACAAATAATTTATGCTATTATTCTAATACTCAAAAGTAAAGATTGAACAACCAAATATTAAACAACCTTATTATTTATTATTAAATATAAGTTAAACAATCTATGAGAAGACTTGAAAGCTAAAATTGAAATTTGTAAGCTAAAATTGAGATTTTATCACTCAAAAAAATGTAATTCATACTCCATTTAACCTTTAGTGAGAAAAATAACGAAGTAAAAACAAACTAATATTAAAGTCCTAAAGCAATCACGAGTTGTTTAAACAACCATATTTATAACAACCTTATTTATTATTAGATGTAAGTTAAACAACCTATGTCAAAAACTTAAAACCTAACATTGAAATTTTATCACTTAAAATTATGCAGTTCATACTCCATTTAATCTTTCAGGTGAACAATATCAAAATATATACAACATTGAAGTTTTAAACAATCAAATTTTAAACAACCTCGTTATTTACTACTTCCTCCGTCCCATGGTATAAGTTTTTCCTTTCTTTTGGATGTTTTAATTAAGAAATAATAAAAATGAAGGGTAATTTTGGGTATTGAAAGAGAAGAAAAATGTATGTGGAGTAATGAGTGGAGTATTGAGTGTCATTTTTTGTAATATTGTGTGAAAAGTGAGAATAAAAAGTATGGGTTATGGAGTTACTTTTTCTATTTATGGAAGGAGAAACTTATAGCGGGACGGATAGAAAATAAAAGAGGAAAATTTATAGTGTGACGCAGAGAGTATTAAATATACATTATATATATCATTTTGAAGACTTAAAAACTAAAGTTGAAATTTATCACTTAAAAGTATGTAATTCATATTCTGTTTGACATTTCAAGTGAACAATATCAAAGTATATATGTTGGGATATTTTAGTTTTGATGAATTATGCCAAAACATTATCAACTTGTGTTTTTGAAGCTAATCTACAGATAACAAGTTGAGGGGGAACGAGAGAACAAATTGAGGGGGAACTCACGAAATCAGACGTAGATGATCGAGATCAGACGAGGTTTCGCGAGCGAGACGGTCGAGATCGATGAAAGTTAGATGAGTTCCGAGTTAACCGATGAGTTTGCAAAAATCGAAGAGAAGAAAAAAATTAAGCCGGTGATCGTAAGATCGGATGACCGGATGACTTTCGATCGATGACTGTAATCCAAACGATCGATGACCGTAAGAATGATGAGCCGATCCTCCGATCGAAGAGGCATGTCGATCGGAAAGAAACCCACCGTAAGATCGTAAGAGAAGGTTACGATCAAGAGGAGTGTGATGAGATCGACGAGATCGACGTGATCGAGATCGATATGAAGATGAGCGATGATCAAGATCGACGATTGAGATCGATGTTCTAAATCGACATGCTAACCTAATATGCTAACCTCGATGTACTAACCGATGCGATAAACCGATATGTCGACTGATAAAGTTATACTCGATCCGATCATGTGAGCTGATCGATCAAAGTAGAAGAAATCGATATCTCGATAACCGTAAATCAGCATACCGCATCGTGAGAGAAGTCATCGTAAGAGAAGTCATCTCAAGTCATGTTCAATGAGAATCGTAATCGCCGGCGATCGCTTAGCCTCGAAAACAGAATGACATGAGGGGTCGATGTCCAAGTCAAGAGCTGAACTCGCTAGCCCGAAAATCGAGATGCCGATCGAATAAGGTCCGTGAAGAGAAGTCAAATTTGAAGGCTCGAGATAGACTGAAGACACCGAGACTCGAGAATTCTCAATGATTCCAAGGTGAGGAATCGAGGAATATAAATGTTAGAATCACCGACGTGGACCAATGAGAGGAAGACAACCCGGCCTGGAAAAGTCGCAGAAGAAGTTACGAATAGTATGGATTTGAATGTGACTCCATCCAACGGTAACATTCAAATCCACACTATAAATACAAGTTCTTCCTTCATTATTCGTGTGGAAAATTGTGTGAAACATCCATCAAGCCAAATCATCAAGCATTCCCACCATAGAACACTGAGCAAGAAATACACGCATATATTCAAAGAGTGTTCTAGAACCCAATCTAAGCAACCCACGATGTATCCTAAGCTTAGAGAGATTTTCCCATCCTTAGCATTGAGGCTAAACAAATGTAAGGGAAAATCTCAACCTAGTTGGAAACCAAACAAACCTTACCCAAATCAGTCGGTTAAGTTTGTAGGTGAGTGTGAACTCGGTAAACATCTAGCAATCCCGAAAGGGAGGGTAGGCAATCCCGAGTGAGGGTGATAAGTCCCGTTGGAGTGTGAGCTCGTTAAATATCTAGAGGCGAACCCGAGAGGGTGATAAGTCCAGTTGGAAGGAATTTCCCTAGGAACAGGGAGAGTGGATGTAGGAGCTTGAGTCTCCGAACCACTATACTTTGTTGTGTTCTTTATTGCTTTATGTTCTTATCTTGACATATGCATTCGATTATAAGCAAAACACAACACATGAGCTTAAAACGCAAAAATCTAGAATCACTCTGCCCTCACCCCTGTTTTATATGCACCGCTTTTAAAATGTTTTGCTTCCGCACGCGCAAAATGAGTTTTCCACCGGGACCAACAATATACAACACTTAAATTTTAAACAACAAAAAATTGTTTAAACAACCCAAATTTAAACAACTTTGTTGTTTATTATTAAATATAAATTATCTGTATCATTTAAACAACCACGGGCAGACTATTGCTCTTTTTGGCATCGTGCTCTTTTTTGCCTCGGGTCTTTTTCTTTTATTTATAATTAATTTTAATTAAATTATGGTGGAGACTTTGCATGCCACATAAGCGGTGAACATATAAATTTGTACCCGTGAGCATATGATCAAATATGTTCTTTTTAAATGTCATTTTGAATTTTTTCCAGACAAATTAAAGATATTTTTATGTCAAAATTAATCTTAATTAATAATAATTAAATACACACAACATATTTATAGGAGATTTAAAAATTTAAATAACCATATCGGGGGAGAAAATGCCAAAATAATATTTATTATACGAATATTTTAAAGGACTAAAATGACATTTAAAAACAATTGAAGAGAGTATTATTTTATAATATAACTTTATTTCCAACCCGCGTAATACGCGAAGTTATAACCTAATAATACTATAAATAACTTCTCATATAAATAAATAAAAATTAAAATAAAGCAACTACATGAATAAGAGGTGACTCACAATTAATAGATAATAGATTTTTCGCTTTAAATTAGCCAAAACAGGAGTATTATTTTTGGGCCAAGTCTTGTATGCATACATGTGCACCGTGCACTCATAGTGCATTTTAAAATTGTGCAACTTGTTATACTGAAAAATGTAACTTATTTACACTGAATCGTGCAACTATTAATATGAAATAATAATTACACGATTCAGTGTAAAAAAATTATATTTTCAATATAACAAATTGTACAATTTTAAAATACGTTATAAATGGTCGTGCACCTAAGTGTACATAAGACCCACTCTTATTTTTAACTTACATCCGAAGACATCATTCCTTCCGTGTCATTTCTATGCAAGATTTGTTTGCTTATCCAACAAATAAATAGTAACTGAATATACATGTGATTTGGCAAAAAACTTTCTTGTGTGACACTTGTGTGCATCAATTGTACAAGATGCAATTGGTGCAATTGAATTCAATTTCAATTTGAATGAATCATCTACACCCTAAACACTAAATAATGAACCATAAATCATGAACTATTCGAGTCGAGTGAACCATGAACCTCTCGGGTCGGGGTTGGTCCGGGCCAGATAAAAAAAAATAGAATTGAAATCCAATTGCACCAAATCAAAATTGGTGCAAACGGTGCGCAAGAAAATTGCCAACTTTCTTTAGTGTGTTTGAGATTTTTTATTTTTTTTACTTTTTAATCAGTTTTAGTAATCCTTTTGCTGCTTCAGATTTTTTAGGATTAATTAAAAGGCTAACTTTTTTTTCGAAAAAAAAAAGCGTTTTAATTTTAAAAAAAAACGCTCACTTTTGAAAATTAACAAATAACGTAAGTATTAATTTCTCCTAGAAAAGAGTTTGGGTCGTGAAGTTTGTAAACACTCGACAAAATTAATTTCGAATTATCAAAGTTAGGTCGATGGTTCAATCATTTCATGTCGATTTTTTTCCAATTTTTTAAATTGAACTTAATAAATGATTTTATATTCACTTTGAATTCCAAATATTTCAAGATTTTGAAATTTGAATAAACTGAATATTTTAAGAAAGTGGGTTGTCAGCCATAAATTCGAAATGGGGATTTTTCGTAATTTAATAAGATACTCAACTTAGAAAGCACATCGGTAATTAGTCCACAGGTATTACGGTGTATTAAATAATGGTCGAATTTTAACATTTATATACCATGTATTCAAAATTTAAATTGCATAAGAAGCGCTGAAAAATTAAAGCATTAAAAGTAGATGGAAATTTAATATGCCAATGCATTTGTTATTAACTTTTCAAGATGTTGTACTTGAAGGCGACGGATTTACCCTCCCATGAATATGGTCTACCAAAAAGTAATTCTACCTTACATTGTTTTGTTTAAGAAAAAACATATAAATAATTCTGAAAAGGGATTGTGCAATATATAATACTTAATTTTGAAATAAGAACTAATAAGTTTTTTTTTTTTTAAAGAAGAAGTAATAAGTTTTGATTGATAGTATGCTATATATATACTCCCCTGTCTAAAATATATAGATTTGTTTGACTTTTCACACTTATTAAGAAATTATATTGGAAAAGTAAATTAAACAAGTCAAATTTCTATTATACATCTATTTAATGATTGTTATAGTTTTCAACATAATTAATGCATAAGGTTATACTATTACTAAATTAATTAAAAAAAGTTAGTTTATATAGAAACAAGTCTATATATTTGGGACATCCATAAAAGGAAAACAAACTTATATAATTGGGACAGAGGGAGTAGTAAACAACACATCAATAAATCAGGTATATACATGAACACTAACATTGTTATGCACAAAAATTATCATTGTTATGTATAAAAATAATCACTATTTAAAAATATTTTATTTTTTAAACAATGATAATTTTTATGCATAATAGTAATACTTTTTATGTATTTATTATTATTTAATAATTTTTTTAATTCATGAGAAATATTATTAAACGACAATATTTTTTTTTCTATCGGAGGGAGTACTTTTTTATATTTATTGTTGTTGTTGTTTACTTAATTTGATAGTATAAATTAGGGTATAGAGATGTTAAAAGGGTCATGACCCATAGAACCTACTCTTTTAAAACAAAAGAATTAAGATTTAGGATTATATGTAGGTAACAACGCCACCTTGTCATTTAATTCAATAGTACCTATCTTCATTATTATTGGTTAAAGAATTTATTTCCTTACTTTTTGGTTAGGGTGACTAGACTTCAAAGGTGACAGCACCACCTTGTCATTTAATTCAATCAATTCAATATATTTATCCGTCTCAATTCATCTTGCACCCTAAGATTTGCACATATATTAAAAAAAAAATTGTTTTTGTGTGTTTTTTTACTTTTCAAAGGGGATGAAGAGTGTATATTGTGGGGTGGAGATTGTGAGATTTTTTTCCATATTTGAGGTATGCAAAATGAATTGAAACATACCAAAATAAAAAGTGTTTTAAATGAATTGGGACGGAAGGAGTACATAACTAAAAAAGAGATGGAAATTATTTACAACAAAATGTACATTTAAAATGAATCTACGAGTTATAGTAATTTCACAGTCTAATAATGCATATAGGAAGTCAACGAGTAATCGTTACACATGAATCTATACGTATTAATTACCTATAAGTAATCAATAATTTTTTTCGAAAACTATAAATAATACTCCCTTCTTATTCAAAATATAAATCACTTTAGAATAATGTACACATATTAAGAAAATTAATGATTTCCTATTTTATCCTTACTAAATTGGCTTGAAATTCTACAATACAGATTAAAAGACATATAAATTGCAAATAGTATAATAAATATGTAAAGACTTATATTTTGAATAAGGGAAGTATTAGTAATAATGATTTGAATTTACAAAATCATATTGATAACTAAAGTAAAATATCTATACATATCTAATAACAAAATATTGGGTCAAATATTGGGCCAAAAAATTGTTATAATTTTCTAATAAAATTTTAAACATCTTAACAAATTTGATATTGTAACTCAAATGGTATAACAAATATTTTTCTATCTTCTTCGTATGCAAGAGATACAAGGTTCAATTCCCCATATCTACCACATATATATACTAATTATTTTTTAAATAATTTCTAAATTATTAATATTATTTTTGAATTTTTTGAACTTGATCTATTTATATATATATAATAATAAAATATTATACCAAAAAAAGAAAATAATTCAACAAAAAAATTATTACAATTTTTTAACTAAATATGTTTATACATATATAATAACAAAATGTTATACCAAAAAAGAAAAAAATCAACAAAAAAATTATTACAAATTTATCATAAAATTTTAAAAGTGGCACATTAATGATCAATAATATAAAATGTTATATTTTGTAGTTGATATGGATATATTTTTTAAAAAATATGTTACTCCTTCTATCTTTTTTTAGATTGCTCACTTGATTTTGACACGGGTTTTAATGAAGAAATTCTTTATTAATATTTGAAGGTAATAAAATAGCTTTTTGATAAGGGTAATTTGTCAATTTTAGTGAATAAAATAAAAAATAAATTACTTTTGTATATAATTATTAGTGACATGTGATGTAATTTAGTGATGTTTGTAACGGGTAGCATGAAACGTATAGTTACTTTATTGCTATTTTGAGTATTTGATAAAGGATGAACTTTTTGAATTTTGAGCAATCTAAAGACGATGAGTAATATATATATATATATATATATATATATATATATATATATATATATATATATATGAAAATGTATAATTTATATACTTATTTGCATGATAATATTGCATGATATTGGATTTAAATTAATTAGTTCAATCACCATAAATTAGTTGCATGAGCTATTGATATTAGACTTGAATTGTTAGTTGAATAATTTTTAATTAAATTATTAGTTAACGTTATTAGTTGAATTGTCAAATGATACTAGGAATTGATTGTGATAAAACTCGTTTGTTTACTTATTTGTATAATTCGTTTACAGAATATAATATTTAAATTGATTAGTCTAATCATGGACGGATCCAAAAAACTTTCATGACGGGGCACAAAAATAAATAATATAAAAAGTAGATTTTCCTGTGAATCCAGGTTCACGTGAATTCTATTTTTTTAGTGTTACGATTATGCATATACACTATCACTATCTTAAAAAATATTTGTTTTTTTTAATAGTGATAGTGCATATACATAACAAATCTACAAATTCTTTTAATTGAAATATTTGCATGATTAACTCATTTAACACTGGTAAAAAACCCATTTATACTGGGTTGGTTGTGATGAAGCTCGGTACCCATATTTTGAAAAGAAAATATTAATCGAGACTAACTTAGGACAAAGAGTGTTGATTTCAGGAATTATACTGACATCATCAGATAGTAGACTCTCTTAAACATCTTAGAAAGACAATTTTGACTAATGATAACCTATGATATGACCATTAATAAGAATTATAAACAATTATTAAAATCTTTGACTTTCTTAAGGAGGTCAATTTCAATCATTGGTAGTTATATGTTATCATGTTCAGAGTAACTAGAGGGACAATTTAAAATTTTTGACATGCAATGGGAATTGAAAAAACGATAACAGGTGACAATCAAAGTGGTTTAGAATGAAATAATTCAAAATTGTAAGAAAAAAATACCTTTAAAATTGCATTATTTAACAATATAAATTTTTTAAGTAATTGGAGTGCCACCCGTTTTCCATGCCTGATTGCAAAAGCAAAATATGTTCATCAATTGTATATTGCATCGAAATGAAAAAAAAAAGATAAACAATATATTAAAAAATGAAAAAAAGATTCTTATTATTATAAGTAAAATATTTTTTTATAATTTAAATAACACAAAAATGAATACTTTTCATATCATGTTTATTTTATACTCACAAATCGTGCAACGCACGAGTGATATACTAGTGATTATTAACAATATAAAAATGGAAAAGAAAAGAAATTATACAAGCAAAAAAAGGGGAAAAAAAGTGAGCAAGTACAAAAAGGCAGGCGCTCATAATCCGCCGTTTGTCTCCATGTGGAAACTCAGTGAATCCGATGATATCAGTATTTTTTATTTATTTTACTAATTTATTTTATATTTTATTATCATTAATACTACTACTATAAATTAATATTTATTGAACAGAGCTGATAATTCAATTCATGCCAAATTACGAAATAAATTTATCTACAAGCGTAATTTGTGCATTTCAAAATTTTCCTCAAATCCAGGACAAAATAGCGTGTATTTACTATTTAGAGGATCAAAGTCAATATAAAATTAAAAAATAGAATAATAGATTGATTTTAGAAAATCCCAACTCCAAAATAAAAAGTAAAATATATAGATATATATATTGAAGGTATGAATTTTCATTTTCAAAGGAGAGAAAAATTAAAAACAAGAAAAGGAAGTAAAACCACCACGCGGCCACTGCGAAAAATTGAAAACAAAATTCAAAACATTTTCTATTTCTTCAAACTTTTCACAGTTCATCTTTTCTTCTTTTCCAAAAGTTTATAGGGGTTCAAATTGATGATTGATTTTAGGCGGGAAATCTGAAAAAATGATTGATTCGTCGCCGGAATCTAGCTTCCGTGAACTCGATGACGTTTTTTTACAGGTCCGTTTTGCTCTTACACAACAAACTCATAATCTTCTGCCATATGATTTTCGCAATGTTTCTGTAAATAGGAAGTTTTGCTATAGTTGATTTTGTTAAATATATTTGATATTGTGTTTATATGTGTGTAGACTCAGACGAGAATTTGGCTTGGAGAACTTCTCAACATGAGATTGGATGAAGATTTACCTTTATCAGATTTGCTTCAAGATGGGGAGATACTGTTAGCTTTCGGTTCTCTTGTTATGCCTTAATTTTTGAAAGTCGATTCTGTTATTAGCATTAATTTCTTGTTTCTTGCTTTTTACTTGTTAATTGGATTTAATTTTGGAATGTTTCTCGATTAATAGTACCTTATTTATGATATGGTTTTAATTGCAAGAATTTTGTTGTATTCATTGCTCATGGATTGGGGAAGGCTTTGGATCCCATAATCATCTCTGTAACAAGAATCTATCCATATCCAAGTGTAGTAATCACCACACATTATGTTGATGCAAGAAATTTCTTGTGATTTCTACACTGGGTATGGCGGTGTAATACTCAATTTACTTGACTTGGAAGATCTTCTACTTTCGTTCTGTTTCGTTTGGGGAAATATGTGCACTGGTTACTGAAGCAATTTGACTTAATTTTGGCCAAAGTTTTGACCCATTCACAAAAAAAAGCTGAAATAGTATATAAAGAGCAGTATTAGTTCATATTAAGGAAAGCATTAGTTCATATTAAGGAAAGTATTAGTTCATACGACAGAAAAATGTTAGTTTGTATGTTGAATATTATTAGTACTTTTCAATATACAACTAAACTTTTCATCATATGAGCTGATACATTTCATCACATGAGTTGATACTTTCCGGCTGTTTTTTCTATGATTCACAAATAAATATAAAAATACAACAGTTTGTTGAAACTTTTTGGTAAAAATTGGGTCAATATTGCACCAGTTGCACGGTGCAACTGGTGTGCCAAAGTGTTACACTTTGTTTGGTCTTCGACTCTTCCGTTAGTGTTCAAAAGACGAGTTGATACAAGGATGCAGAGCAAGAGACCCGGAATGCTTAGTTTGATTATCTCTCTTTGTTGAATGTTTGCCACTGCTTCTGACAGAATAAGAACTTTCACTCTGCGTGTCAATTGGTGAAGTGAAACAACATGACATGCTGGAGATAGACATTAACATTCTCTTATTCATTGACTTAGTTAGTAGTGTACTCACATCTTCAAGTTAAAAATTTGTTTTTGTCTTACCCAACAAACTGATTTGCTAAATTGTTTGACTCATGTTGGAAGTGTTTAATATCCTATGTTCTGCTGTAAAACCCGTTCTATTGCATCCACTGATAATCTTTATTTCATGTCTCTGGCCTTTTAGGTTTGAAGTTTCTAAACTAGTGTGGGATATGTTGTTGACCAAATGTATGGAGCTTAGGCATTTGAAACATAAGTATGGTCCATTTGGTTCTAAAAAGAGCAGTGGGAGGTACAGGCCTTATTCCAATGTTGATTCCTTTCTCAAGGTAATTCATCATTATCATATCAAATATTTTTCTAACTATGTAATGCTTCTGTAATTACTAGAGCTTTGTTTCTTATTAGAGTTCTCTTTTGTGTTAGATATGCAAAATTATGGGATTGAGTGGGATTGATCTCTTTTCACCTTCGGATATTGTTGAGAAAAGAGACATTCGAAAAGTTTGCATTTGCATAAGAGCTCTCTCAAAGAAAACCAGATCTAAGCAACTAAGTGTAAGTTATTACTTAATCAGATACATCTTCGTTTTATTCCCTACTATTTCCATCAAAAGTGATCACACAGTTTTCTCGTCATTCCAAAATTTTCGATCAAGTCTTGAATTTGCTTTTGAATCAGGTCCCAGATTTTGATATGGTTAGATACTCAGTAACCATGCCAACAGATATGGTAGGAATAATTCGAAAGAGCTTGGAGTTGTCCCAGTGCACCTTTTCAAGCTCATCCAGTTATGGTTCACAATTGAAGCTGAAACAGGTGAGCCATTGGTATTTTCACCACATTAAATGGTTACAACTTACAAGTGATAAGTACTTATTGTGCCCAAAAATTAGTGACATTTTCAAAAACTAGATTCCAATGTCATGTTTTACTGATTGATCTTTTGGTGATATAGAAAAACCTACACACACCATCCAATCGAGACGATGGTTTTAGTAGCTCAGAGGAGTCAGATGAAGCAGAAAGCAGTTATATGGGTGAAAATTCTTTTTCTTCTGGTGGAAAGCTTGAATATGCTGATGGAATAAGTTCCGACTTAGAAAACCTACCTGAAACACGTCCTACATCCGGACAAGATAGGAGACAAAATGTCGAGAATGATGGATCCTTCATGGGGGATTCTTCATGCGTCGATGTAGGAGAAAATAATTACATCTCTGATTACTTGGCATTTTCAGATTTAATGGTCCACGCAACTGATGCCAGCAATTCTGTAGTGGTTGATGGAGAAAATAACATGTTTGATTTCTTTTTGAATGTTGATTCTCAAAAAACTACCTCAGGTAAGAGGAGTTTCCATTCTGAAGATGAAGATATGGAGGTTTCTTCCACCACTAGTATGAGCTCTGTGTTGTGCCGGTTACTCAACTTGGAGTTTGAAAACCAGTTTGATGAAGAAGATTCTTTAAGTTCAAACGTTCACCCTTCTGTATCAAAGGAACATGATGATCACTATGGAGATTCATTTATATTATCCAAACCTCGAGAGGACACATATGACAGCCAATCACACAATATAGTATTTGATTCTGAAAAGACTCAATGTGATATGGGTCCAAGATTATTGAATTCTAAGGATAAATGTGAAATGTCGAGCATGGAATCTCTAAAAGGAGAATCATATGATGCTCAACTGGGCAACAAAAGTGTCGTTGATAATCAGGATGGAAAGACTTTTCATGAAGTTAAGGACGAAGAGACTGTTAGGACTACCATGCTTGGTTCAGATAGCCAATTTGCCCCTGTTGAGACATACACTCATAGTTGTGTAGTTGAAACACGTTTAGGTCAAACTCTGGCAGAAAATCATCCTAGTTTGCGTCTCGAGGACAAGAACACAGCTCAAGAGGATTCTCATGTAGCCTTAACCAGCCAACATAATATTTCTTCCGATGCTGAAAATGGTAGTCAGGTGATTACGAATATGTTCTCCTTCAATAGATTATTAATGGAGCACTAAATTAGTCTGCTCATAATGTTATGTAGCCCGACAGTTGGCTTCTTATGGAGCCAAATATTAGCATAAAACACTTGTACATGTAGCATGGTCTAGTTTATGCTGATGTTGGGCTCCATTAGAAACCCGCCGTTGGGCTCTATATCTAAACGGAATGTTGGATTATGATTATTAACTTTTATTCATTTCTTCTCACTCAGGATAAAAGGAAGCATGATAGAAGGCCACTGCTGAAAACAGTTGTCAAAGGCACAGCCATTGCTGGTCTCTTATTTATCTTGCTGCATATCAAGTAAGAACCTTACCTCATGTTTGTGCCTTAATTTATATGGGAAAATTACTAATAGGTACAAATTTTTTATGCAAATTACTAATAATTATAGCCAAAGTTGCACTTATTGTACCTACGAATATACAACTATTTTGTACCTAAAAGTAAGTTTTAATCAAGAAATGTACCTATTAGTAAGTCTCTCAATTTATATGCTTATTTATTATTTTGCTGATGGAAAATTCCTTTGAAAGCAGCAAACCCAAAGGAAATGAAACTACAAAAAATGCTCAGATTTCTAAGTCCTCCTTCACAAAGCTACAGGTGAGAAGAGGAGGGAACGGGAGATATCCAACAGAAAATTATCAAGTTTTGAGAAATCTTTTAAATTATATACATGCAGTAAATGTAATTGTTCAACAATTACCACAATGGGTTGATGTAAATTTTTTTAAAAATAATTCACCCAAGGTGGAAAACTGTTGTACATGATTACATGGGGTAAGAAGTCTAATGTTAGATAGTTCTCATTTATGTGATCATTTTGTTGTCCTGTAGATGAGTAAAAGTTTTAAGGTATTTTGGAATAAGCAATTCAATATCCTTTGATTTTTACATTCTAATCATGATTTTTTATTTTTATATTGTCATGCATAATTTCTTTGACAAAAATTTGTGTGAACTCAAATTCACTGTGAACTCTATTTTTTTAATATCATTATTACATACAAAAAACTATCATTATTACGTACAAAATTTATTATTGTGCTTTATTTTTAAACAATGATAATTTTTATTTATAAAAGTAATAGTGTTCATGTATAGATTTGATTCCCATGAATTACTTATTTTCTTTTCCATTCAATACGTGAGATTATTTTTGGACAACTTACTGCTGATGTGACAATTAAAGCTTTCCCACCGTAGTTGAAAAATAGTACTGCATATGCAATTGCAAAAAATGTATGACATAATAAAATGCCAGGATAATTCTAAAAATATCATGATAAGTGGGATCGATGCAGTCTTCCAGAGTCTAAACTCCAAACATTTTAAAATAGTAGCAATATCATTAAAAGAAATACTTTCTAAGTTCATATTAAAACCTTTTATAAGCTCATATTTTTTGTGAAATTTTAATTTTAAAGGGTAAATTTTCGTAAATTTGTGTAAAGAGTGACTATTTATCATTTATTTTCAACTATATATACAAAATTATTTACTTTTGATTATTTTACAAAGACCAATTCAAATCATTTCGCCACAATCAATTGCAAACAATTCCTGCAAACTCGTTAAATTGAATGTTGAAACTAACAAAACACGCCAGACAAGAGAGGAAAAGGCCGATGAAGCATAGTCTAATCACATCATTACATATAACTTCAACCCAGATTAATGAGACAGAAGCACATATTACTTTATAGTATAACAACTAACACTTTTGAATGAAACAACTAACACTGTTTAAAAATACACACAAAACGCATACCAGTTTAACATGAGACTTTGCTCAATTTTAAAGCCTCACTTTTTCCCACCAACATAAAGCCCTTGTACACAATGGACCTCACTAAATTGGCTCCACCCCAAGCAGCCTCCAGCTCCTTCACCGCGCCATCTGATAACAAATCAACTCCCTGTTCCTTGGCAGTTGCAACGGCTGACCACGACCTCATCATTCTCAGATACCCCGCAAACGAAAGCTCTTTAGGTATATCAACGTCGATGGGATTGCCCTCCGAACCTAGGCCTACACTCTCGAAAGGAAATGGGAGCGCTTGGTACCCTCCGAAGAATGACTGAGTCCTTGAGTTCCAATACGGAATGCTCGTCTCAAACCAACGTTTTCCAGCAGCATCAAACTCGGGACTAACTTTGACGTCCTTGTATCCCCAAATGGCAAGTATGCCGCCTGGCTTTCTGAGGAGGCGATTAACGACAGAGTAAAATCTTGGAAGATCGAACCAGTGGATTGCTTGAGCTACTGTGATCAAATCGATGGAGCCCTCGTTTCCGATCAAGCTCACTAGTTCATCATCTGATAAGGATAATGGTGTATGCACGTAACGGATACGAGGATGCTGGATTGCGTCTTTAAGCTGGGGCTCACTTATATCTGTTGCTATCACTTGTTTGTAATGCTCACCTACCTGCTTTAAACAACTATGGATCAGTCCAAATATCAAGAAATTATCCTGTAAATTTGGTGATTCAATTGCAGTTTTGTATGTCAATTACGGTCATTTTGGTGTTAATTTTAGTCCAAAAAGACCAAATTTGAGAAAAGTAAACACACAAAAACCCCTCAGTGGTTTGAAAATGTTGCGCGAAATCCTCTAGGGTATGTTTGTTTCGGGACTCGCCCGGATGAACTTAGAACTTTGTAATTCAAGTCACATACTAATTGAGAATTTCCACATCCAGCTTTCAAATTCACTCCTATAAAATATATATATACACCTATTTTTGACAAAGTTCAATACAATCATATCACCACTTTTCTTCCACCCACTTATTCTCTCTCCTATTTTTCTCTCACCCAATACAATATAATAATACAACATCAATCATTATTACATATTGATTTGACATAAAACAAGAATTTCACCCTACTAAAATCTCAAAATAAACACATATTTTTACTATTCATCAGGATTTTCAAATCCATAAATTTCGAAATCTGACTTTCCTCGCACACCTAAATCCTGAAACAAACATACCCCTAGTGATTTAGAAATTGCACGAAACCCCCTTGTGGTTTATTCAATAAAGCGAATTCTCCCTTTTTCTGAAAAATGAGTCAACAGTTCTCTCTATTTCCTCTATTTCCTGTATCTTGTTTTTCCAAATATTGAAATCTTAAGATTATACTATGAAGGACATAACTTGAAATAGAAACAAATGAAGATAAAATTGTTAACTCATTTTTGAAAAAAGGAAGAATTGAATAAACCACAGAGGGGTTTCGAGCATTTCCAAACCACGAGGAGATTTTGCGCAACATTTTCAAACTACAAGGGGCTTTCGTGCAATTAACCCCTAAAATTGGATAAAAAAAAGACCAAAATGGACACCAAAATGACCAAAATTGAAAAAAGGTAACAAAACACGGGACTAGAATTGAACACAACCTAAGTTATAAGACGATTCTTGATATATCAAAACCTATATGGATAGAATGTGTTTGTAGTTTACATACAGTGTGAGGATGCCCACACTTTGATGTCTAAAAGTAGAAACAGGGGAAATCAAGGGATTATAAACTGTTGGTATAAACTCATATTGCATCTTATCAGTTATCAGGAAGCTCATACATATATTCACTGAATTTCATCAGAATGATCCCAAACAAGTTACCTATTTCTGCAGCAAGATTTAAATATTCCCTGAATATGACGTGTATTATCTTTACAAAGTCCCCCAAAGAATAAATCTATTCAACTTCACCCTCTCTTAACCATGCCGTTAATATTTCAATAAAGAGATGGCATTATGAAAACCAATTTTAAAGTGCATCTGTTTTGCAACTAATACTTTATAATAAACAACCAATACATTTTACTGAAACAACTAATATTAGGGAACTATATACAAATGAATTAATTCTTCACCTCTCTACAAGCTTGAACTTTTAGATGAGACGGGATTCTTTCATGGTATCAGAGCCATCAGGCTCACGCCCTCGTCCTGGGTTCAAACCCCGCTGACAGTAAAAACTCTACCCACATTTTATTATACACTTGTTGGACCTCCTCTTTCTCCCAATGATGGAGTTGACAACCCAGAGGATAACCCAGCCCACAAGTGAGGGAGAGTATTAGGGAACTATATACAAATGAATTAATTTATTGAGCTTTTAGATGAGACAAGATTCTTTCAAACTATTAACCATTTGCACTATGAAACTGGTTTTACACAAGACTTTGTCAATTAAGAGTTGATCTTATGCATACCAGTTTCGAAGTTCACCTATTTTGAAACTAACACTTTATAGTAATACAACCAATACCTTTTATTCAAACAACTAATACCATCAAACTAGTACCTTTCATTGGAAGAACCAATACCATCAAACTAATACCTTTAAATGAAACAACTAATACTGCTAAAAGATACATAAAAAAATGCAAACTAGTTACACAGTAAAATGGGTTACCCAAGACTTTGCTTTCAATTAATAGCATTTCTTATTAAATCACAATCTATCTTCCATTGTGGCTAGGGAAAATTTGAACTCTACATAATAATAATTTTATTTATTTTTCAAGTGGGAAAGGGGGTTTCCCAAATTTGATACAATGAAATGTTTGTGAATAGATATAAGGAAAGACAACTAACACCAAGGGCAGCCTGGCCGTTGCCGGTGGCGACGTCCCAAGCAAGAGAGTGGTGAGGGGTGAGCGCCGCCAGAATGTTGTACCACTCCGGCGGATAAGTTGGCCGCGCATCCGCGTATATCTCCGCCTGCTTATCGAACAGTCATAATCTCCTCTCTGCAAATTCGATTTCTACTAATTCTAAACTCGTGTTACATCTTCTGATGATCTGTATAGTTGACTTCAATTATTGATTATCGTTCCCATCGATCACCACTTTGGAGTGTTTTCATTACGAACTAAAAAAAAAAAAAAAAATGGCAATTTTAATATTCTTCTTTCATTTGAGTTGTTGGGTGTTTTAATTAAGGAATAATAATAGAATAATAAAAATAAAAGGTAGTTTTGAATATTATTTTTTAAAAAATGTATGTAAAGTAATGAGTGGAATAGTGAGTACTATTGTTTAAAAAATGAGGATAAAAATAATGGGTATTTGAGTTAATTTTTCCATTCATTTAATGTGAAATTTATAGTGGAACGGATAAAAAAAGGAAAAGTGAGATATTTATAGTAGGACAGGAGGGAGTACTATATTTATTCCTTAATATTTGAGGCAAAAAATTGGGTGAGACGTCATAAACATATGATTTAACTAGTTCGTATCCCCGCCTATTACGAGGGATTGAAAAAAAAAAGTAAATTATCAAATGAAGAAATTAGAACTTTAGAATGTTTAAACAAAGATTACATTTAAAATATAATATAATAATTGAAAGAAGAAGAAAAGTGACAATTGGTTTTTTTGATTTTTTGGGTGGTTAAGAAAAGAATAGATGTGTAAGATTTAATTAAAATACAAAATAAAAAGTATAGAATAATGAATAAAATTTCGGGCGGGCGATTAAGTTAAGGAGAAATAAAAATGTAATAAATGCAGAAAATTGAGAAAATCAGAGTTTTAGGAGGATAAGAAGAGATTTGAGATATTAAATTACAAATTAAGAAATATAGAATAAATAAGAAAATTAGAAATTTGAATAGTGAGAACTGGTAATGCCACCAAGGAGAGAGGAGATTCACTAATAGATGTAAGGAGGTTTTATAGAACGATTTTCACTCAATTAATAAAAAATCCGATCCAATTAGTAGAGAATCTAGATAACGTTGCTCACTAGCAGAACACCTTGTATTAGCGTGAACCAAAAAGTGATAATATTATAAATGAAAAGTAATAATGTTTTAAGTGAAAGATGATATTTTCTAGTTCAAAGTTATATGTTTAGAAGATATATTATTAACAATTGTGATAATATAAGAGAGACACTTTTGTAAAATATTTTAGTTGAAACTTTGATACAAATTGGGAAGACACTGAAAAATTATGAATCTTTGACCGGTCGATCGGGTCAAATGATTTTTTTTATTTAAAAATTACAGACCTGCTCTATTATAAAGATAAACATGTGCTTTTGTATGACAAATGTGTGTTACTATAAAGAGATGAATACATACTTGCCCTTTCTCGGACACATACTTGTCGTTATAGTAAAACATGAAAGGTGCTAAAAATTTAATTACTATATGACACATGTGTTATTGTAAGGAGAAAATTGTGCTATTATATGAACAAAATGCTGCTCTTTCTATTTCATCCGCTTCCCCCTCTATTTTTATCCGCTTCTCTCTCTGACTAGACCAAATTATGCTAGTGATTTTGCTCATCCAAATCTTATTAACATTTTACAGATTAAGAAGGAGTGCGGTGGAGGGACAGTGGCTAAATTCCCATATCCTAACCACCCACATCGCCCGCCTAGCAATGCAGATGACATGATCATTAGTTTTTTAGTATGATGTTTTATTTGTAATAATTATCTAACTTGGAAACATATATATATATACATATATATATATATATATATACATATATATATATATATATTTTTTCTCTGCTAAATATTAGATAA
This sequence comes from Stenogyne calaminthoides, assembly GCA_037126765.1. Taxonomy (NCBI): domain Eukaryota; kingdom Viridiplantae; phylum Streptophyta; class Magnoliopsida; order Lamiales; family Lamiaceae; genus Stenogyne; species Stenogyne calaminthoides. The sequence continues at coordinate 12,280,162 of JBBCBC010000002.1, read as the reverse complement.
TTTACATCTGCTAAATATTCCAGTTAAATGTTAATTACCTCTGCTAAATATTAGATAATTTTAAGAAGTCCACTTCTCATAAAAAGTACAAATCGTGAGCCTATATTTACAAATTTGATTAGTATTATTTGTAGGGAAAATTTATAGTGTTGGTCCCGGTGCAAACGAGTCTTACACGTGTATGGGGGGAATACACGTGTTCAATGATTTTAAAACTTTTTCTTCACTGAGGTCAGATAGGTCAGGTTGTCCTGATGATTTGGCCCTGAGAAGCACAAGTCGCCCTGAGTCAAAGTCTACTTGAGACAGTGATCCTGAGCTGCTTTCAGAAACCTCAGATAATCCCAACTGATCCTGAGTTATCAAAGATACTGAGCTTGCTTGAAAAGCTACTCAGATGTGCGGAATGGTTGACCCTAAGTTTATACTCGTTTTATGCTTTGCTGAAAACTTCCTTTTTAATGGAATAATGATTAGGCTGTGATTCAGTTATATGCAATATCAGTGGATTGATTTCAACTGAGTATCAGTGAAAATATGCTTTCAGTTTAAAGATATGCAATAGTTAATCAAAGTAAAACAGAAAGCAAATAACACATCAAGTTATAGTGGTTCAGAGACTCAAGCTCCTACGTCCACCTCCTACGTCCACTCTCTCTGACTCTTCAGAGAAATTCACTAATCACTTCCTAAGGTTTTCTGACTACCTCTGTAGTTTAGTAACCTTTCTACTTCCTAAGGTTTTCTGACTACCTCTGTAGTTTACTAACCTTTCTATTTTGAGCTTTTACGACTACCCTCATAGTTTACTTACTCAAAACACACACAAGTTTTACACTATCCAAGATAGTTTACTCACTTTCTTCTCTAGAGCTTTTACGACTACCTCAATGTAGTTTACTAACTCTTTACAACTCCAACTCACCAACAATCACACTCAAACTACCTTACAAAGGGTTTGGGGTTTCTTGGTTGGTTTCTAACTAGGATGAAATATCCTTTACAATTAAGTACAATGCAAAGGATATGATATCTCTACTAAACTTTGGATATATCTTATCAAGCTAGGCTTAGTGAATGAGCTCTCTGCAATATAAAGCACTTGGGAAATTCTTGGGTTTTCGAGTGCTTCAACTTGCAATAATAAGTTTGAGCTCTTGAGTTGCTTACAAATTTCCCGTAACCTTCAATGTAGATGGTCACAAGTATTTATAAAGCGGCACCAAGGTCACTCTTGAAAAACTATCCGTTGGAAGAGATAAACCGTGAGTTTCCTCTTATGGTGTGTGATGAACGACTATATTTAGGGTTTGACACTCCCCACTAGCATGTTTTAGGCAATAGCCTTTTCATGCGACCGATCCACCACTTTTTGCGATCTGGAACATAAGTACTCTTGACATGCTTGATGACTGTCGCTTTTCGATTATCGATAAAAAATCTGATCTTTGTCTTCTTCGATTGGTCATTGTCTTGATTAAGTAGAACAAACACAACGACTCTCTTTGGTCAATATCTACGGTGATATAACCTTAACAACACTTTGTTTTAGTTCCTTTTTTGCCGCGCATATGAATGTCTTGGGCAATATCTATTTTTCTAATTAATCGCGTTTTTCTCGAGTTGTATCCTTGAGATAGATATTTTTTCGATGCCTCGGAACATTCGAGGTTTATCTTGAGCATTGATGCATTCACGAGTCTTGATAATTCTTGTGCCTTGATATCCTTTGTCTTGATCTTGATCTTGATGTCTTGAGTCTTGAGTCTTGATGTCTTCTTGAGTCTTGAGTCTTGAGTCTTGAGTCTTCACGGATATCTTAAGCGATATCTTTGAGTCTTCATCTTGAGTCTTGATTTCTCGATTTCTCATCGAGTCTTGATTTCTCGATTTCTCTTTGAGTCTTGAAACTTCGATTTCTCGATTTCATCTTGATTTCTCGAAATCTTGAAACTTGATTTCTCGATTTCATCTTTGAAACTTGAAACTTCAATTTCATATCAAACTTTCTTGAGTCTTCGAATCTTGAGAATCTAACCCGATCTATATCTGTGACTATACATTGTTGTGCAGATAACATCCCGAACACTCTAAAACCTCAATCTGGCTCAATCACAAGATTATCCTGAACATGTCATACTCAGGGGTTTTGGGATCTAATCAAAATCTTCTTTTATTAAATTCATCTCCCAACATATAGTTTTGATGAAAGTTCCAAAACACATGTAATAGGACCAGTCGAACCTGTTAGTCAACTGATGATCAGATAGGAAACCAGCTGACCATGTTAGACATCCAACTTAACTCAATAAAATGTTTACAACTGAACTCTTTAAATAAGAAAACCCTAACACTAATTACGAAAACATAATTAATGATGGAAATGGGATCGCGATAAAGATCTTACTTTATTATAATTACTATTTGATTAAGAAATTAATCATTAATGTAATTAATTTAATTTATTAGTATTTGTTGGGAAATTTATAGTTTTGAAGAAAGTTCCAAAAACACATGTAATAGGACCAACACATTAGGTATGATCGATGTTTATATTACCTCGCTATAGGAGACCAAATTGATAATGATTGTATAGAACAACTGATGAAATAGATAGGTCACATATTGAGGGGGAAACTCAATATGTATAGGTCAGATCTGAAGACTCAAAGGACAACTGATATCCGACAGGCCAGAATGCAAGACAAGAATAGAAGATCAGATCGTTCTGATCTAGTCAGATATCTCAGCTGGAGTCATAAAGCTCAAACTCAGAATACTTGAAGATCAGATGACTTCCAGAAGATCAGACCAGAAGACCTACATCAGCCGAGTCTGCTAGTTGAAGCTAAGTCAACCGGCACCAGAAGACTCTATCGGTAGATCGATCGATTCAGATGATCGATTCCAGATCGATCAGTCACCACCAGTGAAATCTGATGTTCCACCTAATCATACGTCGATGATCTGAACAAGAAGAATGTCAAGCTTAGTTGGAAGAACATCACTGAAAAGTGAGTCTGCTATCCAATAAGAACAAGACACGTATGATCGGAGCCGGCAATTGCGGGATTTGATGCTACCTCTCTGAAACGGCTACAAAATACAGATTCACGCTTTTGGCCATGCCGTTCCTGAAGCACGTCACATCAAGCCTGCAAGTCTACCAAATATAGCCTGAAATTCAAATTGCTCTCCAACGGCTCTTTGATTTCAAGGTCTATAAATATGGGATCACACTTCAGAGTGAAAAAAACGGAAACGCTGAACAATCAAGAAGCTCAAGCTAATATCAGACTTCCGCACAAGAACACGAACAAGAAGATTAATTTTTATTAAGTGTTCATCCCATAAGTTCTTAGCATAGAAATCTTTTCATCTAACATAGGGGTCGCTTATACTGTGAAAAAGATTTCATAGTTGGAACCAAAACAATCTTACCCAAACCCCCAAGTTAGGTTAAGTTGTTTAGCAGATTCGGTAGTGTTTCTAGTTACGATCTCTGGGATCGGTTGAGTGTGAACTCCTTAAACATCTAGTTGGTGTACTGTGTTGGACTTACACATAATACAAAGTCCAGTTGGTTAAGTAGGTGCCCCTTGTGATAGGGAAGAGTGGGCGTGGGGATGGTTTGTCCAACCACTATAAATCTTGTGTGCCTTTCTTTGCTTTGATTAACGATTACCTGTCGCACACAACCTTTAAAAGCGCATACATATTCCAAATTGAGATCGATTAGCACCAAGCTTCGATCCGATCAAACTTGACACTTGATCAACCGATTAAAAGATTAACTTTGGAATCGATTTATCAAAACCGGTTTTTCACACGGGTAAAACTTAAGCTTCCGCACACATCGATTAAACCGATAGTTCTCGAATCGATCTGCCTTGAGCGATCGATGAGTTGGTTATCGACCCAAATCGATTCACTCACACTCTGATCAGGTTAACTGCCCTCACACCTGATTTGCACAAAAGTTTTCAGAAGTCTATTCACCCCCTCCCCTCTAGACTTCTGCCCTCACAAAAACCCGTTCGGGACCTAACAGTATTTATTAATTAGTGTTAGGGTTTTCTTATTTAAAAATCAGTCATGTAACATTTTTATTCAGTTAAGTTGTTTATGAATTAAAATATTTGTTAAGAGTGTTTTCTCTTATATTCCTCTTTGCCCGTATTCCTATGGGAATCAATGGAGATTAAATAGATTGTTTCATATTGTTCACGCTTCTCCCTGCATCACTAGTGTAGACAAGAAGATTCGAAGAACACAAGACAACTGAAGATCAGAAGACCTACCTAATTGAAGATGTCAGCAGAGTCTCAAGATTGTTTCTTAAGTCAATCTTGAACCAGACTTCAGATCAGATCAGTTCAGCAGACCGATCTGATGCTCAACTGGCAAGGTCAGATGACTCATTTGTAGTCAGCTCTAGTAAAATACTATGAAGAATTTATATCAAGTCATACGAGATCAGATCAGAGGAATGTGAAGAAAAGATTTGACTAAGTGCCATATAAGTGTACTTGTCAACCAACCAGAGTTTGACACGTATATACTTTGTCTGAAAGAGCAAGATATGAAGTATCAGAGTAAAACGGCTAGAAATGACAAATTTGCATGCTTATGGCATGGCCGCCCCTACAAACACCACTTCATACCTGACCTCCTACCTAACATAGTTTGAAATTCGAATTTCTATCAAACGACTCATTGATTTCAACTCTATAAATAAGGATGAACCCCATCAGAGTTCATTACGGAAATAATCAATCATTCAAGCCTTCAAGTCATTTCCGCATGAACACTTAAGCAAAACTCAAGATTTATTCTTAGTGTTCATCCTTTACAACTTATAAAGAAATATTTTCATTCAGCATTCAGGATGATTTATTGTTAAAGATATTTCCTTTGTTGGAACTTAAACACCCCCACCCCCCCAAAAAAAAAAAAAACAAACTGTTAGGAAGTTAGTTAGCAAGTTTATAAGTTAGTTGTTTCTAGCTTGTAATATAGGATAGAGGTTGATTTTTGTAAAAATCTAGTTTGGTTGATCGTGGAGATCATTGTAACGTGTGTCCAACACTGAAAACTAAGGTATTTGTTAGTGTGTGGCCCTGCTGATAGGGAAGAGTGGATGTAGGAGGAGTTCTCCGAACTACTATAAAAATTATGTGTTGTTTACTGCTTTGATAATCTGTCATTCATACTTCTGCATCAAATCAACCTACAAACAGTTCACCAGATCAGACTACATCAAGTTATCTGATCTGATTTGCAAAACTTGAGTTGAGTTTTCTAAAAGATTTTCACACGGGTTAAAACAGCTTCCGCACATCAGCCAGACAGATAGATGTCCAACTGATAAGCTTCAAAAAGTCAAAGATGGGTTGGATATCGCACCAGATGATTTTCGCTCACTTTTTTACAACACTTATCTACCTTTTTTTACACTGTATACAAGAAAAGTTTTGAAAGTCTATTCACCCTTCTCCTCTAAACTTTCCACTTACTTTCCACTCACAGTAACTCATTCGGGATCTACATTATTAAATTTAAATTAGTTATAAATTTATAATCATGATTAAATTGTCAAAATATTATGAATTTATATTTACAAGTTACCTGCTTTTATTGATTTACTGTTTCAATAAAATTATCTTAATATTTTCTTCAATATCTCTAATTATAAATGCACAACTGCAATTAATGTTATACAAAGAAATTTATTTTTTCATAATTTTGATTAGGATGAAATTAATAGATAAATTAAATAAAAAACTAAATATAATTAATAGATAAAAATAAATAAATCTCAAACTTGAAAGGAAGGAGAAAAAACAGTTTTTGTAACATAATGAATAATTTTCACTATATTTTTTTTAGCAAAAATATATTTTAATGAATTATTACCTCTAACTAAATTTGAATAGATGGTTAATTAAGTATTCTTATGATACTACTCTTATTCATATCCGGAGGTGGGAAAGAGAGGGAAGGAAGCGATCAGATATTAGGAGGGAAAATTTAATAAAAAAAAAACCCTTGTTCAATAGCAAGTCCTTTGCTATTTTATCTTATTCCAACCCCTCATCAATAGCAACAAAGAGCCCTTGTTATCGTATTTTATTCTAATTAAATAGTGTGTGCAAGTTTTCGCAACAGTTGACTCTTGCTATTATATTTTATTAAAAAATTAGTTTTAGATTTAATTATTGTGTGGAAAAGGGAGAAGTTTCAGCAACAGTTGACCCTTGCTATTATATTTTCTAAAAAAGTTTCAGCAAAAATTGGCCCTTACCATTTAACTAGCAATAGTGAGCTCTTGTTGTTCCATATTCTTTTTTTATTTTACAACAATTAGCAAATGTTACATTTTTTGTTGCGAGTATTCTCCACTCCCACCTCCTCAAGAGAAATTACCTCCCGTTTACTTCTATTAGGATGCAATTTTTTTTAATAAATTAAAGACAAAGTGTAGTGTGAAAATTTTCACACATGAAAATATGTCAAAATTATTAAATTAAAAAATCCAAAATTTTTCGCTGCAATCAAAAATTGAACACGGGTTGTTAGGGCACAAAGGAAATAGTCTTACCAGTGTCGTGAGTCGTTAGAACATGAAGGAGATAATCATACCAATACTCTGCAACGCCTTTATGCTCCAAACTTGAGGCTTTATTTGTTTTAATATTTTATATAAAAATTCATTTATTAAATAAAGATTTCTTACCATTAAGATTAGAACTTGGGTCACTAAGGTGAAAGAGAGAAACACTTGCAATTATACTAGATCTTAATTTAAATATTGTAATATTGTAATATTGTTATGTTTTTGCATGTAATCTATTATGTTTTGCATGTAATACTGTTATGATTTGCTTATGATACAACTTTCGTTTTGATTTAATACACTTCAAAATTTACTCTTGACAGAAATATTGTTTTTTTTTTAAAATTAAATATATATTTTATTATAATTTGATAAAGATGAGAGAGAGAGGGGAGGGGGAGGGGGAAGTAGAAATAAAGACCTATGTTTTGACAAAGATGAAAATGGGAAAAGAAATTAGAAATAGAAAAAAGTTAAATATTGTTACGTTTTATTTGCTTGAGACCTGTGTTCAACTTTTTTATTTTTTTAATTTAAATGGTTTATTATAATTCAATAAAAATGGGGAAAAATTAGAAATAGAAAGAAGTAAAAATAAAAAATAATTTAATTTAAATATTTTATTATAATTCGATAGAGCTGAAAAAGGAGGGAAAATTTAAAATATTATTTTATTTAATTTATATTATTTAAATTAAAAATAAAAAGAAGAAAAAAATTAAAAATAGAAAGAAATAAAAATAAAATATGCTCCAAAAGGGTATTGAACCTGCGCCCCTTTTTAATTAGTGAATGCCACAGCCATTATGCCACAACAATTTTATTAGTAGTTGAATTGTTTTATTAGTTGTAGTCGCGAGAAATATGCTGTACAAGTTGATGCGGTCTTAATTAATTTTTTATTGAGTTAATGACTCTAAGGTACAAAAAATAGGAAGTAGTAACTCTAAGGTACAAATGCAATTTTTATTTACTTTAAGGTACAAAAAAAACTGTACTTTGTTTGAAAAAAAACTGTATTTTGTACCAAAAAATTGCATTTGTACCTTAGAGTTTTTTGCTTTTGCACTTTGTACGCAACAACTTCCAGCAGTAACATATTCAGACTCAGTTGTTGATTATGAAACACAATTTTGTTTCTTACTATGCCAGGAGATAATGTTGTTTCCCATGTAGAAACATCCTCCACTAGTACTTTTTCTGTCATCACAATCACCTGCCCAATCTGCATCACTATAGCCAACTAAAGAGCAATTAATATCCTTTGAGTACCAAATACCTAGATCACACGTTCCAGCCACATATCTTATAATTCTTTTTACAGAATTGAGATGTGATTCCTTAGGATTAACTTGATATCTAGCATAAAGACATACACTATACATAATATCAGGCCTACTAAAAGTTAAGTACAAAAGACTTCAAATTATTGATCTATACAAAGTAAGATCAACATCTTTTCCAATCAAGTCTTTACTCAACTTTTGAGTTGAACCCATAGGGGTTTTCATAGTTTTAGCACTTTCCAAACCAAACATTTTCACCATATTCTTAGCATATTTGTTTTGACAAAAGAAAATACCATCTTTCATTTGTTTGATTTGAAGACCTAAAAAGAAATTTAGTTCTCCAACCATGGACATTTCAAAAGTGCAAGTCATTTCTTTAACAAAACTTTCAAGCATTTCATTACTAGTTGAACCAAATACAATATCATCAACATATATTTGAGCAACCATGATATCATTCTTAGAATTTTTAATGAACAAGGTTCTATCAGCTTCACCTCTCAAAAATCCAAACTCAAGTAAGAAATCAGTAAGTCTACCATACAAAGCTCTAGGTGCTTGTTTTAAACCATACAAAGCTTTCTTTAACTTGTAAACATGATCAGGAAATTCTAGATTTTCAAAACCTTTAGGTTGTTCAACATAAGCTTCATCATCCAGAATACCATTTAAGAAAGCAACTTTAACATCCATTTGATGCAAGTTAATGTTAATGAAACATGCAATAGCAAGAAATAATCTAATAGATTCTATTCTAGCAACAGGAGCAAATGTTTCATCAAAATCTATTCCTTCAATTTGAGTATAACCTTGAGCAACCAATCTAGCTTTATTTCTCACAATATTACAAGATTCATTAGTTTTATTTTTGAAAATTCACTTTGTTCCTATGACATTAATATCATAATTAGGTCTAGGTACAAGTGTCCAAACATCATTTCTTTCAAACTGATTAAGCTCTTCATGCATATCATTTATTCAATTTTCATCATTAAGAGCTTCTTTTACTTTCTTAGGTTCTATTGCAGAATGGTAACACTCAAAAGTTACCTGATTGCATATGGATGACATGCAAACTGATCTTACAAAGTTATTGATGTGAATACCCATTCTTCTTCTAGTTTGTACACCAGTGGTAGCTTCTCCAATGATCTGATTTGATGGATGAATTTTCATTATCTTTGTTGAGGGAACCAACTGTTTTGGATACTGTGAATCTTGTGACAGATTTTCAGTATTTGAACTTTTGGATAATGTTGTATCAGATGTTGAAGGAACATTCTGATCACCATCCTTACTATCTTCTGTGTCATCAGTATCTTTGGATACTTCTATCAAATCTGATACATTGTCTTCAGCACTTTTTCCTGCAAGACTTGCAAGTTCATCAAATACCACATTAACAGATTCTTGCATTGTATCAGTTCTGAAGTTATAGATTCTATAAGCCTTGCTATTCTTAGAATATCCTAAGAAAAATCCTTTATCACTCTTTGAATCAAACTTGTTCAACTGATCTCTATCATTAAAAATGTAACAAACACAACCAAAAACATGAAAGTATTTCAAATTTGATTTCTTGTTATTCAGAATCTCATAGGGAGTACAATTACTATCAGAACGAATGTACACTCTATTCACAATGTGACAAGCAGTATTTAAAGCTTCAGCCCAGAATTTCTTAGAAAGGCTCTTTGAGGTTAGCATAACTCTTGCCATTTCTTGCAAAGTTCTATTCTTTCTTTCAGAAATCCCATTTTGTTGTGGAGTTTTAGGTGAGGAAAACTCTTGCAATATACCTTTCTTTTCACAAAAAATTGTTGTTGGTCCCGGTACAAATGAGTCTTACACGTGTATGGGGGGGGTAATACACGTGTTCAGTGTTTTTAAAACTTTTCTTACTGAGGTCAGCTTGGGTCAGGTTGTCCTGATGATTTGGTCCTGAGAAGCACAAATCGCTCTGAGTCAAAGTCTACTGAGACAGTGATCCTGAGCTGCTTCAGAAACCTCAGATAATCCCAATTGAGTCCTGAGTTTTAGAGATCCTGAGTTACTTGGATCAGATAACTAACTTACTGAACCCTCAGAAGAGTAAGTTCAGTTTGGTAACTATCTGTTCTAGCTACTCAGATGTGCGGAATGGTTGGCCCTTAGTTTATACTCGTTTTAAGCTTTTCTGAAAACCTTCCTTTAATGAAATAATGATTAGGCTGTGATTCAATTAATATGCAACTTTTAGTGGATTGATTCCAACTGAAATATCAGTGAAAATATGCTTTCAGAAAATATGTAACAGTTAAGCAAAGCAAAACAGAAAGCAAAGAACACAACAATTTATAGTGATTCAGAGACTCAAGCTCCTACGTCCACTCTCTCTTATCTCTTCAGAGAAATTCACTAATCACTTCTTTGAGCTTTCTGACTACCTCTGTAGTTTACTTACTCAACTCGGCCCTGAGTTTTCTGACTACCTCTGTAGTTTACTTACTCAACCCGACCTTGAGCTTTCTAACTATCTCTGTAGTTTACTTACTCAACTTACACAAGCTTTCAGACTACCACAAGTAGCTTACTAACTTATCCTCTAGAGCTTTTTGACTACCTCAATGTAGTTTACTCACTCTTTACAACTCCAATCTCACCAACAATCACACTCAAACTACCTTCTAAAGGGTTTGGGGTTTCTTGGTTGGTTTCCAACTAGAATGAGATATCCTTTACAATAAAGAACAATGCAAAGGCTAGGATATCTCGACTAAGCTTTGGATATATCTTATCAAGCTAGGCTTAGTTTAATGAGCTCTCTTCAATATAAAGCACTTGGGAAATTCTTGGGTTTTCGAGTGCTTCAACTTGCAATAATAAGTTTGAGCTCTTGAGTTGCTTACAAATTTCCCGTAACCTTTCAATGTAGAAGGTCACAAGTATTTATAGGCATACACCAAGGTCACTCTTGAAAAACTATCTGTTGGAGAGATAGCTGCGAGAGTCTCCTCTTATGGTGTGTGAGAAATGGCTATATTTAGGGTTTGACACTCCCTAACACGTTTTAGGCAATAACCTTTCATGTAGCCGGTCTTCACTTTTTGCAGTCTGGAACTTAGTACTTCTGACATCTTTTTCAGATACCTGTCATTGTCAGTGTCATTATGGTACAATGCTGTCTTCCTCTTTTTGACTTTTGTCTCCAGTTAAAGGTAGACAACGCAACGGCTCTATTGGTTACAATCTCTGAGTGATATAACCTTAACAACACTTTGTCTTAGTTCCTTTTGTCTGCATTTGAATGTCTTGGCAAATATCTATTTTCCTAAGGAATCACGATCTTCTCAGTAGTGCATCCTTCAGATAGATATGTTCGATCCCTCGGAACATTCGAGTTTATCTTGAGCATTGATATTCTTGACTCTTGATAATTCTTGTGCCTTCGATATTCTTGATCTTGATTCTTGATCTTACGTCTTACGTGTCTTGAGTCTTACGAGTCTTACGAGTCTTGAGTCTTGAGTCTTGAGGGTCTTGAGCCTTCTGGATGTCTTGGCCGATATATTGAGTCTTCATCTTTGAGTCTTGATTCCTCATTTCATCTTCGTCTTGATATCTCGATTTCATCTTGAGTCTTGATATCTCGATTTCTCCACCGAGACTTGATTTCTTGGTTTTATCTTTGAAACTTGAAACTTGATTTCATCTTTGAAACTTCGGTTTCTTCATAAACTTCTTGAGTTCTTGAGAATCTTGGATCTAACTTTGATCTATATCTGCTGACTATACATTTTGCGAGATATCATCCCTAATACTCTAAAACCCGAATCTCGACTCAACTATCAAGATTATTCTGAACATGTCATACTCAGGGGTTTTGGGATCTAATCAAAATCATATCTTTATTAAATTCATCTCCCAACAATTTCTCCCTTTTTGATGATGCCAAAACCTATCTTGTTACAATCATACTTAACCTATACTCAGGTTTTAGTTTATTCTATTACAAGATTGGTTTTATTTTCAACAATTTCCCATAAATAATGAGTCTCTTAACAATTAATCTCCCAATAATTTCCATACAGAGATTCTCACAACAATTTCTTCTGTAATGAATCTCTCAAAGGATTCATCACCAAATACTTAATTTCTCAATCAATTAATCTCAGAGACAATCATTCAGGCATATCAAATTTTAAAAGACATGTAAATAAGATAATGAGATATTATCTTTTGAGCATAAATGATAAGTTTTCATTGATGATAGGTAGACTGTTACAAGTTACAATGAATCTTATCTGAACAAAAACAAAAAGACAAAAAATATAAAAGATTACATGAATCTTCTGAGTCTTCATCTTCTGAGTCTTCATTCTGTTCTTCAGTTCAGCTCTTCAGTTTGGTTCTTCAGCTCTGCTCTTCCACCTCATCAGCAGGAACTTCTAGGTCGAACATTCCGTAATATCTCTTCTTCAGTGCATCTCTTTCTTTGATGATATCCGGATTGTTTCCTGTCAGACCTAACTGAGCAGCGTACTGAGATATTTCCTGAGAAATGGCTTTCTCATTAACACAGCCATTCTCCAGCCTGGGAGGAGGGTACACATATGGACCAGGGGCGGTTATCTGCACCTTTCCTTCATCCGCTAGATTTATCCATCCTTGGAGATATTTTGGATAGAAGGTCAGGAGATAGTCGATGAAAGCCTCATTTGGATCTGAGCTCTCCCCTCTCCATTCTCTGAGCACATCATAGTAGAACCAGAAGGTTCTCTTGATTTCTTCCCACGCATCGTTGAGCTGGATAGGCATCCACTTGTCAACGTGCGGCCATTTCTGTGCTTTTGTGTTCCCTCTCCTCTTGCTTGCGAACCTTTTGAACCCACTCCTTCTTTTCTGCTCTTCTTCTACCTTCTTTCTGATAACTGGTACACCAGAAACAGAAGCAGCAGCTTTCTTCGCTTGTTCAATCTGGAGTGTTTTCAGAGTGCTTCTAGTGTTGAAGACTTTCTTCTTTGGCTCAACTTCAGAATCTTCAGTACCTAGCAACAATTTCCTCTGAATTGGCTTAGAAGCCTTTGCTCTCTTGCTCTCAGGCTCTTCTATCACCACGGCCTTTCTCTTGATGGGCATTTCAGCACCAGCCTGGCTTGTACCAATCCTTCCTCTACCACTCAGTTTCTCCATAGCAACTTCCTGCATTGTTTCCTCTGAAACCTGAGTGTAGACTGGCTTCTCCACCTCTTTGAACTTAAGCTTCTCAGTGGCTTCAATCTCCTTCAAGGCTTCGGCAAGTATCTTCTTTTCAGCATTTTTAACAACCTTACCCTTCAGAGTATGTTCCAATAATTCCCTGAGATCAGCTCCAGGTTTTTCCCCCTTCTTGGAACCATACTCTGGCAGAAGCCTGGAGAGTGCTGTGTCCATGTGATATTGCTCTTTGCTGACACTTTGCACCTCCCCTGCCATCTGATCTTGCTCCTCCTAGAGCCGCCTAAGGTGGTTTTTCGCCACAGAGAATTCTTCAGACAAATGTGCAAATTGGCTTGAGAGAGCTTCCTTGAACATGTCTTTCATCTTGGCCATGAGCATTGAGCTCATTTCCTCAACAACGTTCTTCACTAGCATATCATTCCTCTCAACCAACTTTGCTTCAAGAATTTGTGTCTGCTCCTGATGCTTTTGCTTTAGCTCTGCATTAAGCTCAGCCTTGACCCCCTCCATCTTGTTTTCTAGCTTTGCTTCCATGGAGGTCAGCTTTTCTGTTATAGAGCTCTGAAGCAGCACCAGTTCTGAAGAAGTACTCAATCCTTCAATCTTCTGAGATTGGTTGGCCAAAACTTCCTCCATCTGAGCAATTTTGTTCAGTATTGGCTCAACCTTCTCCAATTTCTCCATCACCGGGGTGAGATCAATCTCAGGAGCATTACTGATCTGCTGTGCCTCCTGAGTTGGCTGTTCATCCTGAGTCTCAGTCTGAACCTGAGCTTCAGTTTGGACTGAGGTTTCACCCTGATCTTGGGTGTCCACCTGAGCCTCAGTCTGCATATCAGACATTATTTAAAGGTAGGAACTTCAGTAAACCTGGCATAATTATTAATTGTGCCAAAAGTTACCTGAAGGCTAACTCCAGTCTGAGGATGTTCGACAGCAACCTGATCAGAATCAGTTAAGTCTTTCTCCTTCTGAGATTGACTCTCATCATCCCCTTGTTGGTCCCCATCCTGAGATTTTTCAATGGAGCTCGGGGCACCAACTTAAGCAGTTCTCTCAGCCACCTTCCTCTTCACAAGCTCATCAAAATCTGAGATTTTCATCCGGAGATTGGTTTTTCTAAACCCTGAGAATTCAGTGAGAAAAGCTGTCTCCTCGTTCCCCCAGTCTTCCCCTCTGAATGAAGTAATATTAAGCATCTCTGGAAGAGTCTGGTTGAGGATGTAGACCGTTGACCTCAATCTGAAGAAGATGTCTTGGAGGTTAGGGAATGAGCTCAGCTCAGGGTAGCGGTCAAGAATGAACCATTCCCCCTTGCTTCGCCATTCGGTCTCTTCAGCTTCTCCTTTTTGAGCATCGGGCTCTCAGGTTCAGTGGAAGGGTCAATCAACAGCTCACTCAGGAGCTCTTCAAAGTTCATCGGCTCTTGAGGCTCAGCAGCTTCTGAGGTTTGGACAGGCAGCTCCTCAGTCTGGATATGACTTGGTTCTGAGGTCTGAGCTGGCGCCTCCTCAGTGGGAATATCTGCTTGCTCTGAGAACTGAGTGGGCATATCCTCAACAGGAATCTGAGCATCTTCTGCGGTCTGAGCCGGCATATCCTCATAGGGAATCTGAACTTTCTCTGAGGTCTGAGGTCCTTGGAAAATTTCCTGAGAAAATTTGTCTGAGCTCAGTGAAGTCTCAAGAACCTCAGAGAAGACTTGCTCCTCAGTTTGATCCTGTGCCTTTGAGATAGCCTGAGCCAAAACATGTAATGGCGATTTCTGAGCAATTTGGCTCTCAGGCTGAATCTCCTAAGTCTCACTTTCCTCATCTTCATCAGTGAGAACCACCATCCTTTTGCGTTTTGGAGCAAGGGTTTTCTGCTTCTTCAATTTCTCACCCTGCTCCTTCTTGGCTTCCAACAACACCTTCCCCATGGCTTGTTGGGTTTCCTTTTCAGCAGCCGCAACCGGTGATTCCACTTTCTTCTCTTTCTTTCCCTTGAAAGTCCTCTTCGCAGTAATCAGTTTGAACATAATTTTGGACTTAGGGAATGGGGTAGAGTTGGCAAATATATCCTCCTCCTCTCAGCACATCTCCAGAATGAATGCAATTTTGGTGGCGTGGAGGATTCTGCCTTTGATAGATATTGCCCCATCATCCTCCCTTTTTATGACCTTGGCTTGCTCAGTCACCACCTTGATCAGATATTTCAGCCAGTTGAAATCCTTGGTGGGTGAGTCCTCAATTGCCGCCATCAGTCGGAGTTTAGGAGTGCTGATCTGCTCGAAGCTTCCAGATCGACTCATTATGCACTTTCCCACAATATCCATCAATACTCTGTATTTCGGCTGTAGATGTCGTTTGTGCAGAGTTGCCTTAAACTTAACAGGTTTCTCAGCAACCTTGTCAAGATACTCCTGCTCCCGTCCCAACATATACAATGAGGGATCATCTCCCCTATCGCACAACTCAAAAACATCGTTTAGATGCTTCGGGACAATATAGTGCTCTCGAACAAAATCCACATATTTCATCGATTGTTCGAGATGCAAAACAGAAATCTTAGATTCTATACAATCTTCCTCATCGATTTCCATATTTGCAAAAAACTCTATTACCTCACGGGTATACTCCGCCTCTGGTCGATTTGCGATGAGGTTCGTCAGTTTCACCAATCTGATTAAGTGGAGCGCTTCTTCTTCGTGCTTGGCATTTGACGTGCTCTCTAGAGACACCACGTATTCGTACCATGACTTATTCATCTTGGCTAATCTTTCGAATATGGTTGGGGCCATTTTAGGTTTGAAGATTTGAAGATTTAGGGTTTTGGTTTTCTGGGCAAAGGGATTTATTTGCAGAGGATTTTGGGAACAAAGGGTTTGATAAAGTTTGGCTTGAATGGCTTCAAAGGATTAAATAGCTCGAGATTGTGGGAAATCGTACCGGTTTGGTGAAAATCAATGGTTAAGATTAATCCACGATTAATCGGGTATGCGAAAGGTCGATCCCCGAAAAGTAAGCCGCCATTTTAACTTCATTGGAAATTAAATGTAACAGAGCATTTAATGACTGTTGACCTTCTTTAGGAATTTCAAAGATCCCGCCCAAAAATATTCCTCAGGTGTTTTGTATTTATTGCGAATGATTACTGAGTTTCACTTAAGTAATAAATGAGTCGCATGAGTCATTACTTCTTCAGACTAATTTCCCTCTATCAGTCTTACTGAGTATTGACCTTGATAAAATGTCGATTATGATCTTGAAAATCTTGAATGGGTTCAAGATATATCTTGAAATCTTGACCTTCATGAATCTGAGTTTCACGAGACTCGATTCGGTATTTCCATTTTATCCTGAGTTTCTCGAGAATTAAAGAAAAGCTTCATGCATCTGAAAACCTTCAATTTTTCAGATTTTACTCTATACACCTGGATCCAACATCCCTAATTCAACTGATAGTTCCTGTAATCTTGATTCAGCCAAAGGTTTAGTCAAGATATCAGCTCTCTGCTTATCAGTATGAATTTTCTCCATCCTTATGTCCTTTTTCTCTACAAGATCTCTGATGAAGTTCCTTCTCCAGTCTAATTCTCCTGAAGTTCAAGAAGAAATTCATCTTCCAACAATGACATCTCAGATCTTCTTTCAACAGGGCTAATGATATCTTCATTCAGTTCAGTGCCCTCTTCTGTTTACCTGAAAAACAGATTAGATCTGTGGTACCCATTTGGTATAGGGTCCTACCAGGTTAGCTGTACCTTTCGGAATCCAAATCTGCCTGACAACTCTAATCACTTTAGAGTGGCTGATCTGTCTTCCATAAACATCTACATACACATTTACTACTCTGGGTGCCTTAGCAGTTTCCTGTGTATGAGTGCTAGCCTTAGCATGAACATGAGCCTTAGAATTTTTCTTGGGTACAGGCCTTTTGTTCCATTGCTTTGGCTTACATCACCGGTGCGAATCTTTGTTGACTTGGGTTCAGGTAACCTTTACCCTTAGGTAAGTGGGTTTAGGTTGCCTATACTGAAATATTGGTCTTTCAGTATACTGAGGACTTGGTCTCTTCAGTTGAGAATGTCTCTGCTGAGTGTTTCTCTTCTGAAGATTCCTTTGATGGTTCAGTGTAGATTCTTTCAGATTTGCATTCTTAGCCTGAGGCTTCGAAGTACTTGCTTGAAGTTTTCTAACTGAGTGCTCAGGTTTTCTAGCCTTCACCCGAGGTTTGGGCTTTCCTACCTGATCATTCAGTTTTACTGAAACCATGGGTCCTTTTCCCTTGTCTACAACCTTGGGCATTTCTTCAGTTTGAAGTGTGGTTGCCACTGGTTTTACAAAGATTGTCTTCTTGCTACTTGATGCAGCATTCAGATGACCTTGTGAGGTTCCCCCTGGAATGTATCCCAATCCAGATTTATAGTGGCAGATCTCTGGTAACTCTGAATTTCATCTATTACTTTAGATGCAGTATTCAATAGAGTTAGCTTCTTCTCACAAGACTATCCTCCACGATTCTGTAGAGTTTCATACTTCTCGGAGAGGTCATTGAACTTAGTTACGATCAAATTGAATCTCTTGATGGATTTCTCTAGCTTTTTCGATTAGGGTCACTATCAACTTCTCTTTCTCTCGAGAGTTGTACTTTCGAACATCCATCATCGAGAGCTCCCATTAATTGAGAAAGTGATTTGATGTTGCTAGAGTCTTTCCATTTTAGATTTTTGACTTTTCGGTTCTTTTATTCGCTCTTGAGTTTCATTTAGCAGTTCTTGTAAAATAACATAGTCCTTCATTAGACTCTCAAACGAATCCATCAGGTCAAAATGACTGTTTACAGTTGAACTTGACAACTCTTGTGCTAGTTAGGAGCAACAACAGAGATAGAAGAACTTACCTCTCCTACAGCCATGAGACAGATGTCATCACTGTCACTTTCTGAGCACATTTCTTCTGAGGAGCTGGAATTTTCTTCAGACTCCTTTTCTTCCTTAGCAATCTCAGCAAGTGTATCCCATATTTCCTTTGTATTCTCACAATGAGAGATCTTCCTCATAACACCATCATCAACAGTGTTATATATTGTATCTTTGGCAATATAGTCAAGATTGACTAACTTTCTCTGATCAGGAGTAAGTTGATCATCTGACTTTGGAAATTCAGTCCTGGAATCATTTCTCTCATCTTCTGTAACTCTGGGATTCACAACAGTGAATTGGAATGGTCCTTCAGTAACCACTCTCCACATTCTTTCATGCTTGGAATACAGATGAGCCTGCATTCTTAATTTCCACAAATCATATTTCTCAACTGAGAACATTGAAAGCTTCGTAGAAGGCATGATGTCTGAGATTTAAAAAAAAATTTCAGCAAATAAGATCAGTTCAGATATACCACAAGTATTTTAGCAAATAAAACTTAGGTCAACAAAGCAGGTGGTCAAGTTGAACCACTACTCTGATACCACTTGTTGGTCCCGGTGCAAACGAGTCTTACACGTGTATGGGGGGGGAATACACGTGTTCAGTGTTTTTAAAACTTTTCTTCTTGAGGTCGGCTTGGGTCGTCATCTGATGATTTGGTCTGAGAAGCACAAATCGCTCGAGTCACGATCTCTTCGAGACAAAGTGATCTGAGTCTTTTAAAACCTAAGATAATCCCAACCGAGAGTCCTCGAGTTTGAGAGATCCCGAGTTGCTTGGATCGGATAACTAACTTCTTCAACCCTCGGAAGAGTAAGTTCGGTTTGGTAACTATCTGTTCTAGCTACTCGGATGTCTTAAATGGTTGGCCCTTAGTTTATACTCGTTTTAAGCTTTTGCTGAAAACCTTCCTTTAATGGAATAGTGATTAGGTTGTGATTCAATTAATATGCAACTTTCAGTGGATTGATTCCAACTGAAATATCAGTGAAAATATGCTTTTAGAAAATATGCAACAGTTAAGCAAAGCAAAAGCGAAAGCAAAGAACACAAAGAATTTATAGTGGTTCGGAGACTCAAGCTCCTCGTCCACTCTCTCTGATCTCTTCAGAGAAATTCACTAATCACTTCTTTGAGCTTTCTGACTACCTCTGTAGTTTACTTAATCAACTTCGACCTTGAGTTTTACGACTACCTCTGTAGTTTACTTACTCAACCCACACAAGAGCTTTTCTTCTGGTTTACTTACTCAACTCAAGCTTTTCGGACTACCACAAGTAGCTTACTAACTTCTCCTCTAGAGCTTTCTGACTACCTCAATGTAGTTTACTCACTCTTTACAACTCCAATCTCACCAACAATCACACTCAAACTACCTTCTAAAGGGTTTGGGGTTTCTTGGTTGGTTTCCAACTAGAATGAGATATCCTTTACAATAAAGAACAATGCAAAGGCTAGGATATCTCGACTAAGCTTTGGATATATCTTATCAAGCTGGGCTTAGTTTAATGAGCTCTCTTCAATATAAAGCACTTGGGAAATTCTTGGGTTTTCGAGTGCTTCAACTTGCAATAATAAGTTTGAGCTCTTGAGTTGCTTACAAATTTCCCGTAACCTTTCAATGTAGAAGGTCACAAGTATTTATAGGCATACACCAAGGTCACTCTTGAAAAACTATCCGTTGGAGAGATAGCTCCGAGAGTTTCCTCTTATGGTGTGTGAGAAACGAACGGCTATATTTAGGGTTTGACACTCCCTAACACGTTTTAGGCAATAACCTTTCATGTAGCCGGTCTTCACTTTTTGTAGTCTGGAACTTAGTACTTCTGACATCTTTTTCAGCGACCTGTCGTTGTCAGTGTTAGTATGTTATAGTGCTGTCTTCCTCTTTTTGAATTTTGTCTCCAGTTAAAGGTAGACAACGCAACGACTCTATTGGTTACAATCTCTGAGTGATATAACCTTAACAACACTTTGTCTTAGTTCCTTTTGTCTGCATTTGAATGTCTTGGCAAATATCTATTTTTCTAAGGAATCGCGATCTTCTCCGTAGTGCATCCTTCAGATAGATATGTTCAGTGCCTCGGAACATTCAGGTTTATACTGAGCATTCGGTATATTACTGACTCTTCAGTAATTACTGTGCCTTCAGTATTCTTGATCTTTAGTTCTTCAGTCTTCTGTCTTCTGTGTCTTCAGAGTCTTCTGAGTCTTCTGAGTCTTCAGGGTCTTCTGAGTCTTTACAGATGTACTGACTGATATACTGAGTCTTCATGCTGAGTCTTCAGTTCCTCAGTTTCATACTGAGTCTTCAGTATCTCAGTTTCATACTGAGTCTTCAGTATCTCAGTTTCTCACTGAGACTTCAGTTTCTTCGTTTCATACTGAAACTTCAAAAACTTCAGTTTCATACTGAAACTTCGGTTTCTTCAGAAACTTACTGAGTTCTTCAGAATCTTCAGATCCTAACCTGATCTATATCCGATGACTATACATTTTGCAGATATCATCCTGAATACTCTAAAACTGAATCCTGACTCAACTATCAAGATTATTCTGAACATGTCATACTCAGGGGTTTTGGAATCTAATCAAAATCATATCTTTATTAAATTCATCTCCCAACATTTGTAAACAAACTATTTTCAAATTCTCTTCCACGATCAGACCTTATCCTACCGATCTTTAAATATAAAACAGTTTTAAACCTTTTGTAAAGAATTTTAAACTCAGAAAAGGAATCAGATTTTTCTTTCAGAAATATAACCCAAGTACATCTAGAAAAATCATCTACAAGAACATAAGAATACCTCTTTCCACCTAAACTTTCAGTTTCCATAGGACCCATTAGATCCATATGAATCAACTCACAACACCTGTTTGTTGTACATGCTGACAACATTTGATGTGTTGTCCTTACTTGCTTACCTTTCTGGCATGGTCCACAGACTTTTCCTTTTTCAAAGTTAAGATCAGGTAAACCAACAGCAGCACCTAGTCTATGCAATTTCTGAATACTTCTGTAATTTGCATGACCAAGTTTTTGATGTCACAAAATAATATCATCTGCTTTAGCACTTTTACAAGCATGATTTGAACCAATCAAGTAGCAATTATCAGCAGAACTATTGCCAGTCATTAAGCATTCATCATTCTTATCAAACACATAGCATGAATTCTTGTCAAATTTCACATGTAAATCATCATCACATAACGGACTAATACTAATCAGATTAGCAAGTAAACCTTTTACATGTAACACATTTGTCAACTTTGGAAAACCAGGAACATTCAAGGTTCCTTTACCAACAACTTTACTTTTTGAACCACCACCATAGGTAACATGACCACCATTAAAAGATGTATAATTTGTCAGATGATTTACTTGACCAGTCATGTGTCAGGAACAACCACTATCAAAGTACCAAGATGTATAAAGTGATTTTTAAGGTGGGGTATGATAGTCCCACCCCTTATCCATCCTACACCTGCTTAAAAATCACTTTATCATTTCATATACTAATAAACAACTCGCTTGCTAAAACACGAGCCAAACAGTGAATGAGCAATCTAAAACAGGATGGAGGGAGTAGTATCTTATACTTAATACTACCTCTGTCCCAAAGTTATTTACCCCTTTGCTTTTGATATGAGTTTTTGATTGGGACTGAGGGAGTAGTATTTAAAGTGATAAAGTAATTTTTAATTGAGGGTATTGTAGTTCTTAATATGTTATTACTAAAATAAATAATTTTTTTGGGTAAAAGTAATGACATGAGATATAATTTTGAAATATTGTGACGGGTCATATTTTAAAAGGGGTAAATAACATTGGAATGAAGGGAGTATAATAATATTTTTTATTGTTAATAATATTATATTTAGTATTAATATAACTATACTTATCAACTAAAGCCATTACACTTAAAAATAAAATTTATAGTATTAAATGTTATTAATATTAATTTATAAGAGTAGTGATATCAATTTATAAGCATAAGAGTATTAATTTCATACTATCAACAAGTTTCACATGATAGCTTGTGTTTTTGAGTGATACTCCTGTGAACCAAGTTCATGGGGTGAACCCTAATTTAATATGACTCGTATTAAATATTTGGTTTGACCCAAATTTCAACTATTTCGCCGTCTTTTTGAGATTTTTCATGTCTTACGTCTTTCGCCACATTTTCTGCCACGTCTTTTGCCGTCATTTGCCATCTTTCTTTAGGTCTTTCACTCAATCGACTCTTTCACACCGCTCTTTGCAGGCTCAATCATCTCATCTCTCTCGTGTCGCGCGCGCGTCGCGTGCTCAATCATCTCACTTGCGTCGCGTACTCACCAATCCACACAATGAAGAGCAATGAAGATGAAGGTGTGTTGGTCCCGGTGCTAACGAGTCTCACACGTGTATAGGGGGGGAATACACGTGTTCAGTGATATTTTTCTTTCACTGAGGTCAGATGGGTCAGGTTATCCTGATGATTTTGCCCTGAGAAACACGGATTGCCCTGAGTCAAAGTCTACTGAGACAATGATCTGGAAGCTTTTTTTCGGAAGCTTCATTAAACCAACTAAGCTGAGTTTATCGAGAGATCTTGAGGCGCTTCGGATCGATATAATTATCTTCTTGAACCCTCGATGGGAGTTAGTTCGGTTTGGTAATTATCTCGTTCTAAATACTCAAGTGTCGAATGGTTGGCCCTAAGTATATACTCGTTTTAGCTTTCTTTGAAAATCTTCCCTTCAATAAAAGCGGTGATTAAAGCCGGATCAATTTGATACAAGTTCGATTGGATTGGTTCCAACCCAATATCGATGAACTATGCTTTTCGGTGAAAAACATGCAACAGATAATAATGCAGTACATAGAGCAAAACAACACAACAATTATAGTGGTTCAGAGACTCAAGCTCCTACGTCCACTCTCTCAGATCTTCAGAGAAATTCCTTAACCACTTCCTAAAGCTTTCTGGCTAACTCACTGTAGCTTACTCACTTTTCTACCTTGAGTTTTCTGGCTGGCTCACTGCAGCTTACTAACTCAAACACACACAAGTGTTCAGACTACCACAAGTAGCTTACTAACTTCTTCTCTTAGAGTTTTCTGGCTAACTCACTGTAGCTTACTAACTCTTTACAACTCTAGCTCACCAACAAAACACACACAAACTACCTTAACAAAGGGTTTGGGTTTTGGGTTGGTTTCCAACTAGGGTGAGATATCCTTTACAATAAGAACTAATGCAAAGGCTAGGATATCTCTTCTAAGCTTTGGATATATCTATCACTCTAGGCTTAGAATAGTGAGCTCTCTCCAATGTGAAACACTTGAGAAATTCTAGGGTTTTTCGAGTGCTTCAATTTGCAATAATACGAATGAGCTCTTGAGTTGCTTTGAAATTTCCCGTAACCTCTCAATGTAAAGGGTCACTAGTATTTATAGGAAACTTCACCAAGGTCACTCTTTGAAAACTATCCGTTGGAAGAGATAACTTTATGAGTTTTCTCTTCTGGTGTTTGATGAACGACTATATTTAAGGTTTGAACACTCCCTTACATGTTTTAGGAAATATGCAATCATGTAGCCAATCACCAATTTTTGCAGTCTGGAACTTAGTACTACTGCCATGATTCAGGGTCCTGTCGCTTTCAGTGTCAGTAAAGTACAGTGTTGTCTTCCTCTGATTGGTTATTGTCTTCAGTGAATGTAGACAAACAAAATGGCTCTTTTTTGGTCAATCTTTCGGAATGAGACAACCTTAAACAACACTTAGACTTAGTTCCTTTTGTCTGCATATGAATGTTTTGGGCAATATCTACTTTTATGAATATTTGCGTTTTTCTCAATTTTTGTAGTCTTCAGATAGATTATATTCAGTATCTTACTGAGTCTTCAGTGTCTTCAGTGACATACTGAGTCTTCAATGTCTTCAGTGACATACTGAGTCTTCAGTGTCTTCAGCAACTTACTGAGTCTTCATTGTCTTCAAAATCTAACATGATCTATATCTGTTGACTATACATGGTGCAGATAACTTCCTGAACAATCTATACTGAAACCTGACTCAGTCTATCAAGATTATCCTGAACATGTCATACTCAGGGTTTTTGGGATCTAATCAAAACTTCTTTATTAAATTCATCTCCCAACAATTTCCCCCTTTTTGATGATGCCAAAACCATCTTGTTACATTTAAGAAAACCTAACATATCCTCAGGTTTCAGTTTATCTATCACAACCAAAATGGTATTTCTCCAATCAAGTTCTTTAACAATCTCGCATATCAAGACATGTAAAAAGATAATGAGATATTATCTTTTAGCATAAAGATAAAATTTTCATTGATGTATGATAAGAGTTACAGATTACAATGAAAATAAAATAAAATACAGAAGTACAAAGTCTTCAGTGTTCTTCCACTTCATCCTCTGGCACTTCCATGTTGAACATCCCGTAGTATCTCTTCTTCAGTTCATCTCTTGCCTTGATGATTTCAGGGTTGTTTCCTGTTAGGCCTAGCTGGATGGTATACTGGGCTATTTCCTGAGAAATGGCTGCCTCATTTACATAGCCATTCTCAAACCTAGGAGTTGGGTACATGTATGGACCAGGAGCTACTATCTGAGTGTTTCCTTCATCTGCCAAGTTGATCCAACTTTTCAGGTACTTAGGATAGAATGTCAGTAAGTACTCAATAAAGGCTTCATTCTTATCCGAGCTGCTCCCCCTCCATTCTCTCAGAATCTCATAATAGAACCAGAAGGTTCTCTTGATCTCTTCCCATGCATCATTGAACTGTATAGGCATCCACTTGTCAATGTGCGGCCACTTCTGAGTCTTTTCTGTACCTCTCCTTTTGCTTAGAAACTTTTTGAATCCACCTCTTCTTTTCTGTTCTTCTTTCTGATCAGAGGAGCACCAGATACTGAAGCAACAATTCTTTTCTCCTTTTCAATCTGCAGGGCCTTCAAAGTCTTTTTGGTATCAAAAGTCTCTGGTTGAGCTTCAGTTTCCTTTTCTGGTCCTTCATCTGATTCTTCAAAATCCATAATCAGCTTCCTCTGAGTAGGTTTAACTACCTTTGCTCTTTTCTTCTTTTCAGTTTCAATAAAGGCAAATATTTTTCTCTTTTCTGGTCTGGCTTGTTCTTCTTCTGCCTTGCTTGTTCCAACCATCCTTCTATCACTCAATTTCTCAGAAATTACTTCCTGAACGGTTTGCTCAGATGTTTGAGTGAAGATAGGTTTCTCAGCTTCTTTGAACTTTAGTTTCTCAGTGGCTTCAATTTCTCTTAAGGCATCAACAATTTTCTTTCCTTCAGCTTCTTTTTGAGCCTTTCTCTCCAAGGTTTGTGCCAACAACTCACTTAATTTGTCACCAGGCCTTTCCCCCTTTTTGGCACCATACCTTGGGAGTAGTTGAGTCAGTGCAGTATCCATATAGTATTGCTCCTTACTCATCTTCGCGACTTCTTCTCGCCAACCCCATTATGCTCATCTTCTAGCCTTATCATGTAATTCTTGGCCATTGAGAACTCATCCGAAAGAGGAGCAAACTATTTTGAGAAGACATCATGCATCATCTCTGTCATCTTGATCATGAGCGAGAGAGCCCATTTCCTCAACAATTTGTTTTGATCATCGATCATTCTTCTCAATCAGCTTGGCTTCAAGATAGGCAGTTCTTTCTTGATACATCTGCTTCATGTTGGGATTAAGCTCTGTATGTACTCCATCAATCTTTCCATCTAATGTAGCTAATTTACTTGATAGAGTTGTTTGAAGCGTATCAGATGATGAACTCAGGTTCTCCATTTTCTGATTTTGAGCAGCCAGAACTAACTCCATCCGAGTCATCTTGTCTGTGAGAATTGTTTGCAGCATGCTTGATGAAGAGCTTAGATTCTCAAGTTTTTGAGATTGACCTTTGCCAGTATCTCTTCCATCCTTGGCTCTATCTTCTTTAACTCATCCAGGATTGGTGTGAAATCAACCACTGGAGTTTGTACAACATTTTCCAACCGAAATTTGGGTGCTCCAACCGAGCCCTCGATCTGCATAGGTATTCCGATAACCGGCATAATGTATAATAGTGCCAAAAGGTACCTGAAGAATGCTAACTTCAGTCTGAGGTTGTCTGATATTAGTTGGTTCAGCATCAGTATTTGTCCCCATCTGTCTCTCAGTTTCCTTCTCTTTCTCAGTATCTATCTGAGGTTCCTTCTCCTTCTCAGATTTCTTTTTTCGCGATCATCTCCTTTATCCTTATCTTTATTTTGATCATGGGAGCCGGAAGCATCAACTCCTTGATAGCTTTCTTTTTTCGGTAAAAGCTTTTTTTCACTAATTCATCAAAATCAACGACTTTCATTCTCGGCTTGGTTTTTTTCGAACACGAGAATTTGGCGAAGCGGTTGTCCCTGCATTCCACCACTCTTCTCCTCTCAGATGAAGCAATGTTCAGCATCTCCGGGAGTGTTTGATTCAGAATATACACTGTGGTTCTGAGCCTGAAGAACATATCCTGAAGGTCAGGATAGGCATTCAACTCAGGGTATCTATCTAAGATGAACCGTTCCCCCTTGCTTCGCCATTCAGTCTCTTCGGCTTCTCCCTTCTTCAATCTTGGGCTTTCAGAGGCAATAGATTCAGAGTGTATGAGTTCTAGAGCTGATGGATCTAGAAATGGTTCATTCAGAAGCGCATCCAAGTTCAAAATTCACGAGGTTCAAATCGATCCGAGTCCGAATGTCTTTTCTTCGATGAGGGATCCGAGGTCCCTTGAAGATTTTCTCGAGAGATTTTATCTCGAGCTCGAGAGAGGTTTTGAAACCTCGAAAAAAAAAACACATTCCTCACTTTCTTGCTCCCCGCACATTTGTCACTACCGAAAGCAAGAACACGAAGTGGAATTTCAACCCTTGCTGGCCTTCAAGTTGAGTTTCTTGATTTCACCGCCTCCTTCTCAAAGAATAGATTGAAGCCTTCTTTCTACGAGGAGCCGATGCTTTCTTCTTCGATTTCTCTCCTTTCTCTCTTTTAATTTGCATCGGGGCTTTCCCCCTAGCTTGTGCAGCTTCTTCATCGATTTCTTCTTGGCCGGTCTCATACGAGACTTCGAGTTTTTCTCTTTCTTTCCTCTCAAAGTCTTCTTTGTTGGTTTGAACATGATTTTTGACTTTGGAAAGGAAGTGGAATCGGCAAAAGATGTCCTCCTCTTCTCTGCGTTTTCCAAGATAAATGCAATCTTGGTTGCATGTAGAATCTTTCCTTTGATAACTACAGAGCCATTCACCTTCTGAATTTGTTTGGCTTGATCACTCACCACCTTGATCAAATAGTGCAACCAGTTGAATGCCGTGGAAGGTGAATCTTCAATCCCCGCCATTAGCTTTAACTTAGGCGTGCTTATCTGCTCGAAACTACCAGATCTACTCATGATGCATTTGCTTACAATATCCAACAATACTCGATATTTAGGCTTCAAATGCCTCTTATTCAGAGTAGCTTCAAACTTTACTGGATGCTCAGTAATTTTATCCAAATATTCTTGTTCCCTACCCATCATGTATACCGTAGGGTCTTCACCTCTATCACTTAACTCATATAAGGCATTTAGATTCTTAGGAATAATATATAATTCCCTAACAAAATCCACATATTTCGAACCATGCTCCAAATGCGAGACTGTAATCTGAGATTCTATGCAATTCTCATCATCTAACTGCATATTAGACATAAACTCAATTACCTCTTTCGCATATTTGGCCTCTGGTTGATTCGCGACCAGGCATGTAAGCTTTGCCAAATGAATCATATGCAAAGCCTCCTCCTCGTGAGTTGCATTGGACGAGCTTTCTAGAGAAACAACATATTCGTACCAAGGTTAATTGGAAATGGCGAGTTTGTCGTATCTAGAAAGTGTCATTTTTGGAGAATTTCTGGTGAAGGGTATTGAGAAAGGTGAAAATTTCTGGGCAATAGAGGGTTTTGAAGCAGAGTGTTTGTGAAGATGAAGGCTTTTAGGAATAGGGCTTTGAAAGAAATTTTTCCAATGGATATGGGATTTTGATTTATGGAAAATCGCATAGATGAAGAAATCGACGGTTGAGATTAAAAACAGACTAAAATGGGTATATGAAATGATGATTTCGCAAATACTAAGCCGCCAATTTATCCATATTGGTGATTAATGAACAATGCATTTAATTACTGTTCTTGCAGACCATTGACTTTCCTCGTGGATTTCAAAGGTCCCGCCCAATTATTTCTTCAGGTGTTTTGTCATTTATTGCCAATGATTACTGAGATTCAGTTAGACAATAAATGTGTTGCATGAGTCAATACTTCTTTAGACTAATTTTCTCCATCAGTCTTACTGAGTTTTGACCTTGATAAAATGTCAGTATAATACTGAGTACTGATCTTCAGGATAACTGAGTTTCCCAAGACTCAATGTTCAGTACTCTCAATTTTATCCTGAGTTTTTCAGTAAAAACCTGAGAAAACTTCATGCATCTGAAAACCTTCAATTTTCCAGATTTTCTTTATTCACCTGGATCCAACATACCTAATTCAACTGATAGTTCCTGAAATCTTGATTCAGCCAAAGGTTTAGTCAAGATATCAACTCTCTGTTTATCAGTATGAATTTTCTCCATTCTGATGTCTTTCTTCTCAACATGATCTCTGATGAAGTGATGTATGATATCAACATGCTTACATCTGGTGTGCAATACAGGATTTTGTGTAATAGCAATTGCACTATTATTATCACAAAATATAGGTACTTCATTGGCTATAATCTTATAATCCCTCAATTGTTATGCGAACGAAAGAATGCATGCTGCTGTGACTTCCTGCTGACCATGTATTCAAACCCCGATGAGTCTTGGTTGCTCTTGAGGTTTGTTTCTTTGAAAACCATGATATCGGTTTACTTCCAAGAAATTGACAAGTTCTGTGGTAGACTTCTGTCAATTCTACATCCTCCATAATCGACATCTGAATAACCCGGTTAATTCAAGGTTATCATCGGTTTGTATACCATAATCCACTATTCACAATCTTGTTAAGATATTTGAAATTTTTTGGCAGCCTCCATGTGACTAGCCTTAGGATTAGCTTGGTATCTTGCACATATCCCAACACCAAATGTTATATCAGGCCTACTTGCTGTGAGATATAACATTGATCCAATGATCCCTCTATAATCAGTGTGATTTACTGATTTGCCTTCAGGATCAGGATCCATCTTGTAGTTAGTATTCATAGGAATTCTAACTGTATTGCAATCTGTACACCATACTTTGCAATCGGATCTACGGTGTATTTTGCTTGATTGATGAAAATTCCTTCCTAGTTTGTTTCACGAAGTCCAAGAAAGAAATTCATCTCCCCCATCATTGACATCTCAAACTTTCCTTTCATCAGGGTAGAAAACTTTTCACACAGCTGATGATTTGGAGATCCAAATATGATGTCATCTACATAAATCTGAACAAGTAAGATGTCTTTCCCATCTTCTATCCTGAACAGAGTCCTATCAACAGTTCCTTTGATAAAACCATGGTCGAGAAGAAACCGAAAAAGGGTATCATACCATGCTCGGGGTACTTGCTTAAGACCATACAAGGCTTTCTGAGCACAGAAAACTTGGTCATTCTTATGCGAAACCAAAAGGTTGTTCCACATAAACCTCTTCCTTAAGCACACCATTCGAAAATGCACTTTTCACATCCATCGATAGATGTGAATTTCATGTGGGCGAAGATATGCAAGAAACAATCGATGACTTCTAGTCTTGCAACAGTGCAAAAAGGTTTCATCATAATCCAAGCCTTCTTCTTGGGAATAACCTTGTGCAACTAGCCTTGCCTTGTTTCTCACAATGTTGTTGTTTTCATCTCTCTTATTCTTAAACACCCACTTAGTTCCAATCACATTGTGCCTCTTAGGTCTATCCACTAGCTCCCAAACTTCATTCCTTGAGAACCGATTCAAATCTTCTTGCATAGCGAAGAATCCAAAATGAATCTTGTAGAGCTTCTTCAATCTCGATGGGGTTCTTTTTTTCGGATAGGAAGCGATAGAACAAAGCACTTTCTCCATGGAACCTTCTTGTTTTGACACCATCGATAGATCACCCACAATCGACTTGTGGGATGACTATCCAACCATTTTCTCTGGATGTTCCCCTTCAAGATGGTATCCTCAACATCGAAATGTTAGGTTCGTAGTTCATTAACCCGGAGAACAACGAAAAAGGAGAAAGAGAATCATCTTCCTCGGGGAAATTCCATTCGAACATTGTCGAGACATTTGTTCCCCATTGGTTGATAGATTCGAGTTTGCCTCACCGTGACCACATCTTCATCGGCATTACATACACGAGTCTAAATCGGTGTATGTTTAGATTGGTCGACCTTCAATGTGTTGGCTTTCCTTCAGTGGAGAATTTCCATCCTGAGTCTCACCATCCTGAGTTTTTCCATCCTGAACTTCTTTGTCTGAGTTTGATTGACTCCATTCATAGAAAGTGATTGACTTCTTCTTTTCAGGTTCAGAGGATGTTTTATCATTCTTTTTCAGGCTAAGTCCGGTGATTCTCTTGATCGTTCTCTGAGTCATATTCCTATTTCTTCCGAACACAAGTAGATTCATCAAAAAACAACATGAGGTGTTTCTTCCATAATAAAGTCCTCTGATTTGTAAACTCAAGGCTTTCTTGACTTTAGAATATTCTAAGAATATCCTTCATCGACTTTTGCTCAAAAGTTTTCAACCGATCTTTACCATTATTGTGTATGAAACACTTGCAACCAAACACACGAAAGAAAGAAACAAGAGGTTTCCTTTCATTCCACAACTCATATGGAGTTTTTCCTTGGTTCTTGGTCAAGATGGATCTCGTTACGAGAGTAGCATGCAAAGTGTTGATAACTTCAAATAAAATCTCTTAGGAATATCGACTTCAACAATCATTGTCCTTGCGAACTTCTTTTTTTCGAGTCCTATTTCTTCTTTTCAAAGAACACCATTACATTTTGTGGGGTCCTTGCGGTGATGTTTCATGAGCTATTCCATTTCTTTGCCTAATAATCGATATGATATGATTGATAAACTCGGTTCCTTTATCGATCGATTTTGACCACACTCGATTCTTTTTCAATCTTGAGCCTTTTCAAGAGTTCGGTAGTTTTTGTCGAGTCTCTTTCTTCTTGAGTAAGAATATGACCCATGTGTATCTAGAGTAGTCATCAACTACCACAAGTGTGTATTTTCCGTCATTAGTGCTCACAGTGTTCTTGGACCAAAGAGATCCATATGTAACGGTTGTAGTATTCTATCGATAAAACATCTACTTTGCTTTTGAAAGATGCTTTCGATTTGTTTTCCTTTCGACAAGCATCACATACATGATCTTTCTTGAACACTTCATTGGGTAACCCCTTACAAGTTCTAATCTTGCAAGTTTGTTCGGGGTTTTGAAGTTTAAGTGATTCATTCTTTTTTGTGCCACAACCAACTGGTATCGATTGGAACTTTTTGCAACCAAACATGTATCTTTAGGAGTTGAACTCCAATCAAAGAAGATACACATTTCCTTTTCTAGTACCCGGTCGAAAAAATTTACGTGAAGTATTCTCTTTTACATAACATAAGTTCTTTGAGAACTCAACACTTTTTTGTCCGCACCATGGATTGATGATAGAAAGCAAAATATGCTTTAGACCGGACCATATATGAAACACCATGGATTTGAACAGAGTCAACTTCAAGAGTTCCATATCCTTCAGAAAAAAACGGTTTTGTCCTTTGAAATTGTCTCCAAATGTGATCCGAGGGCCTTTTTGCTCAATATAGTCGGTGATTAGTTGCTTATATCCTGTCATATGTCTTGAACATCCATTTGTCCGGATACCATACAACAGAGCCAATTCATTTTCACTCATCGGTCTTTATATGTTGTTTTCATTTCAAATTTCTGCCTTCAAGTGCCTTTTTCCTTCACTTCAAAAACAGTCGGTTCTTAGGTACCCATTTGGTGTAGGGTCCTACCAAATTGTACCTTTTGGAACCCAAATCTTCCCTTTAACAAATCTAATTACTTTAGAGTGGCCTGATTTGTCTCCCATAAACATCTACATACACATTCACCAATTCTTTTTTCTACTAGAGCCTTGGCGATATCACGTGCATGAGTGCGATCTTAGCATGAACATGAGCCTTAGAGTTCTTCTTGGGTTCGTCCTTTTGTTCAAGTGCCTTAGCTTTTTACGTCTTTGGACCTCTTTGGTCTCTGTCTCTCTTTTTGAGCCGACTTGGGTTCATCGAGAAACCTTTACCCTTAGACAAGTGGGGTTTAGGTTTCTTGCTGTCTTTAAGATTTCTCAAAGATTGAAATTGGGGTCTTTCAATGTCTCATGAGGACTTGGTCTTTTTGAAACTTGAGAATATCTCTATTGAAAGCCTTTCTTCGAAAATCTGTTTGGTGATGGTCCCGTTTTGAGTGTTTCTCTTTTTTTTTGAAAATTCCTCGATGGTTCAACAAGTAATAACATAGATCTCTTTTAGGTTGGTATTCTTAGCCCGAGGCTTTGAAATCTTGGCCAACTTAAAATTTCCCCTCTTGAGTGTTTCGGGTTTTCTAGCCTTTTCCCTCCTCGAGGTTTGGGCTTTCTTCCCACTCAACCTTATCTCCCTCCTTCGGGGATTGCCGACCCTCCTTTGGGATTGTTTTTGCTCTAAAACCATAGGTCCTTTTGTTTAGTTTCCGTTGTCTTTCCTTACAAAACTCAATGCTAGGGGAAAAATCTTCTAAGAAGAAGATTAGATTTGCCTGAGGTTTAACAAAATATGATCTTGGTGCTACTAATATTTGGCTTTTTAATTTCACTTTGCGATCCTCCATTATCTTCTTTTGAAGAAGACCTTGTGAGGTTCCTCCCGAATGTATCCCAATCCGGCTTTTATAGTTCCTTTTTTTTACTTTGTCTTTGATAACTCCAATTTCATCTATCACTTTAGATCATCGACTCATGGGATTCAACAGAGCTAACTTTCTCGTGATGGTCCTCACTATCCTCACATTTCTTTAGAGTTTCATGCTTCTCAAAGAGGTCATTGAACTTCGGTTAAAATAGCGTGACCTCTTTAGTGGATTTCTCTAATTTTCCATTCAGGATCTCTATCACCTTCTTTTTTTCTCATCGATCTTGAGTTGTACTTCGAAACATCCAGTTCATCGATTTCGTTCCCATCAATTGAGAAGTGATCTCGGCATTTTTAGATATCTTTCCACTTTTTGATTCTCGTTAAAATATATGCATCGGGTTCCTTTTACGCTCTTGAGTTTCGATGGTAGTTTCTTGTAACACGAAATAGTCCTTCATAAGATTCTCAAAACACGAATCCATCAGTCAAAGTTATCACATTTCAACACTCAAAGCGGGACTTATCTCCCCTCATTTCATTGCCGTTGAACTTGAGAACTCATGTGCTTGTGTAGGATTGCATATGCAACAAAACTTATCCTATCAAACAGATTTGGGTAAGGTTTGTTTTAGAAGAATTTTCCTCCTCCATTTGTTTAGCCTCAATCTTTAAGATAAAGCTTTAGGATATAACATTATTCAGATCTGCACTTTTGAATATATGTGTGTATTTCTTGAAAAATTTTTCATTTCATCGAATCCTCCATTATCTTCTTTTTGAAGATTCTTGATTTATGTTCTTCCTTTTTTTTGAATCATATTCTTTCTTCTTTTCTTTGTCTTTTTGCCTCTCTTTGGCTTGTCTCTCCTTTCTTTCTTTAGCTTTTCGGCTTTGCTTTTGTGTGTCTCATATTGAAATTCTTTTGTGACCTTTTAATTCCGTCCATTGAAATCGATCTGTTTTACGGTGTCTTTGAAATCCTTTCATCTCTTTAATCATATCATCATCCCGATCACTTTCCTCCTTCGGTTTCTTTTTTCTTGTCCTTCTTCTTGGATGAGGATCCTTGACTTTTTACGGTCCTTCCTTTTCTCGGTGTATCATCCTCAACTGATCGAGTCTCTCTTGTACTGATCTGTGATTCTGTAATATTTCTTATATTTACCATATTCCCCCTCAACTTGTTCTTGATTGAGTCTTTCAAACCTCCTTAATGTTTTTTTGGAATTAATAAAACTTATCCTCCCCGTATCATCATCCCGATCACTTTCATCCCGATTTTTGCATGAGTGAGTTCTCGATTCTCTAGACTTCTTGTATCTCTGATTTCTCTTTGGCTTTGAAAGTCACATTCTTCCTTGCTAGATGAAGAATCATCTTTCTTTTCTCTTTGGCTTTGATAGCCATTTCTTAGTTTTCTTGTCAATCACAAACTTTCATAAATTTATTTCGGAGAAAAACTTGTTGATATGGCATGGAATTAATATTTTTGGTGTTTTCAATCACCACAACATGTATATCCCATTTCTTAGATAATCCTCTAAGAATTTTTCGATTACCACTTCTCTCTGTGGGTATCTTTTTTCCAAGAGCACTTTCGGATCATTCATGATCTTTAGTGAATCGACCTCAAGTTTGTCAATGGATTCACTATCTTCTATTTCAAAGCTATCAAACTTTCCAATAGCAACAAAAAGTTTGTTTTCCTTAATATGATCGTGCCTTGACACATAACAAGAAAGTGTGTCCCATATTTCTTTTGCGGTTTCACGGTGGGAGAAATCATCCCCATAACACCATCATCAATAGTGCTATACAAAGTATCTTTAGCAATGTAGTCCAGATTGACTAACTTTCTCTCATCAGGAGTAAGTTGATCATCAGGCTTTGGAAATTCATCTCAGGGACCATTCCTCTCAAGATCGATCGGTGATTACGGGATTCTTCACATAAAATTTGAATGGTCCTTGAAACCAAACCACATTCTTTCATGTTTTGAATACGAGATGAGCTGCATTCTCAATCTCCATAGGTCATAGCTCTCAACAAGAGAACATATGAAGTTTCTTAGAAGGCATGATGGCTGAGCCTTGTAAGATATCAGCAAACAGATCTTTTTAGTAGACCACCAAAGTCTTTAAGCAAAATAGACTATGGCAACCAAAGCAAGTGGTCAAAATGAACCACAGCTCTGATACCACTTGTTGGTCCCGGTGCTAACGAGTCTCACACGTGTATGGGGGGGGGAATACACGTGTTTAGTGATTTTTAAAACTTTTCTTTCACTTTGGTCGATGGGTCGAGGTTATCCCGATGATTTTTATACTGAGAAGCACGGGTTGCCACGAGTCAAAGTCTCTTGAGACAATGATCTGGAAATTGCTTTTGAAGCTTCAGACAGCCCAACCGAGCTTTGAGTTTATCGGAGATCCTGAGGCGCTTGGATCAGATAATTATCTTACTGAACCCTCAGTAGAGTTAGTTCAGTTTGGTAACTATCTGTTCTAGTTACTCAAGTGTGCGGAATGGTTGGCCCGAAGTATATACTCATTTTAGCTTTGCTGAAAATCTTCCCTTCAATAAAATATTTATTAAGGCTGTGATCAATTTGATGCAAGTTCAGTGGATTGGTTCCAATCAATATCGATGAACTATGCTTTTCGGTGAAAAAACATGCAACATATAATAATGCGAAGATGAAAAGCAAAAACAACACAACAATTATAGTGGTTCAGAGACTCAAGCTCCTACGTCCACTCTCTCTGATCTTCAGAGAAATTCCTTAACCACTTCTTAAAGCTTTCTGGCTAACTCACTGTAGCTTACTCACTTTTCTACCTTGAGTTTTTCGGGCCGACTCACTGCGCGACACTAACTCAAACACACACAAGTGTTCAGACTACTACAAGTAGCTTACTAACTTCTTCTCTTAGAGTTTTCTGGCTAACTCACTGTAGCTTACTAACTCTTTACAACTCGAGCTCACCAACAAAACACACACAAACTACCTTAACAAAGGGTTTGGTTTTGGGTTGGTTTCCAACTAGGGTGAGATATCCTTTACAATAAGAACTAATGCAAAGGCTAGGATATCTCTTCTAAGCTTTGGATATATCTATCACTCTAGGCTTAGAATAGTGAGCTCTCTCCAATGTGAAACACTTGGGAAATTCTAGGGTTTTTCGAGTGCTTCAATTTGCAATAATACGAATGAGCTCTTGAGTTGCTTTGAAATTTCCCGTAACCTCTCAATGTAAAGGGTCACTGGTATTTATAGGCAACTTCACCAAGGTCACTCTTTGAAAACTATCCGTTGGAAGAGATAACTTTATGAGTTTCCTCTTCTGGTGTTTGATGAACGACTATATTTAAGGTTTGAACACTCCCTTGCATGTTTTTAGGAAATATGCGATCATGTGTAACCAATCACCAATTTTTGCGATGCGAACTTAGTACTCTCTGACATGATTCGAGGTCCCGTCGCTTTTAGTGTCGATAAAAAGTCTGATGTTGTCTTCGTCGATTGGTTCTTGTCTTGATGAATGTAGACAAACAAAACGGCTCTTTTTGGTCAATCTCTCTGAATGAGACAACCTTAAACAACACTTAGACTTAGTTCCTTTTGTCTGCATATGAATGTTTTAGGCAATATCTACTTTTATGAATATTTGCGTTTTTCTCAGTTTTTGTAGTCTTCAGATAGATTATATTCTGTATCTTACTGAGTCTTCAGTGTCTTCAGTGACATACTGAGTCTTCAATGTCTTCGATGACATCTTTGAGTCTTGATGTCTTCGATGACATCTTGAGTCTTGATGTCTTGACAAACTTCTTGAGTCTTCATTGTCTTCAAAATCTAACTTTGATCTATATCTGTGACTATACATAGGTGCGAGATAACTTCTGAACAATCTATCTTTGAAACGACTCGATCTATCAAGATTATCCTGAACATGTCATACTCAGGGTTTTTGGGATCTAATCAAAACTTCTTTATTAAATTAATCTCCCAACAAGGTGCAAGTACAATATCACTATGATCGAAGACTACAGAACAGGTACAAAAAACTCATTACACGCTATAATTGTGCATTCACTAGTGATAGTGATAGTGATAGTTTTTTTGCGTAACAATAATATTTTTACTTCATAACAGTGATAGTTTATATAATCGTGAAACTTAATATGCATACAGTGACAGTGATAGTTTTACCAAGAAACAGTGATAGTTTTTCTATGTAACAGTGATAGTTTTTATGTATAGCAATGATAGTTTATATGTGTATCAGTGATACTTAGTATAACATGTGGTGATAATGATAGTTTTTCTGAGTAGTAGTGATAGTTTTCCTGGGTAACAGTGATAGTTTTTATGTGTATTGGTGGTGAGAGTTTTTCTGAGTAATAGTGATAGTTTTTTTTAGTAACAGTGATAGCTTTTCTAAGTAACAATGATCGTTTTTCTAAGTAACAGTGATAGTTTTTCTAAGTAACAATGATAGTTTTTCTGAATAATAGTGATAGTTTTTCTGAGTAACAATGATAGTTTTTATGTGTGTTGGTAATAGTTTTTATACATAGTAGTGATAGTTTATTTGAAGGTATATCACTAGTTATAATGATAGTCGTATTGGTTTATTTGAATGCATATTATAGTTTATTGTAGTCTATATGTGTCTATATGTTTACATGTTATAACCAATCGTATTAATTTTTATTTACAGATGAAATACTAGATTTAATACAATTTGAATCCCTTGAAGAAGAACCCGAAGAAGAAGAAATTTATGATTGCACTTTGATGGATGGACAAAACATTGAACATATTGTTGGGATAGAAAATCAAGGTACAACAAAATAAATAAATTAACAGTATTTCAGTTTTTACAAACATGTATTAGTTGTATTTATGTAAGGTATTTGTTTTGTATACAGAAATAATGTTGATCTTGATGATACAAGTGGAACTATTGAGGAGATGTATGAATTATATTGCAAGCATGCTCGTGAAGTGGGATTTAGTGTGCGTAAATGAACCAATCAATATTCTACTAGTGAACCTCGTATAGTGTTAGGAAAAAATAAAAAAATATTGCAATTTAGTATTGCAATGGATACAATGGAGACAAGAAAAAAAAAAGAAATTACTGCAATTTAGTATTGCAATGTGAGAGAAAGGAAGCAAGAAGCATTATTGATGAAGGCTTCAACATAGATTTAACAGCTATCAATGAATTGACCTCGGCAAAAAGTATATTGGTTGATTCTGAATCATCAAAAACCATTTTGGATCCTGCACGCGCAAATACAAAAGGAAGAAGAAAAAGGATTAAAGGACACTTTGAGAAAAAAAAGAAGAAGAAGACAAAAGGAGTATCGACTTCAGCATTACCGAAGGAATTTGGATCTAAAACTCCAAATCCTCGTTTGTTTTAGATTCTATAGATTAGTACTTCATTAGTTTTAAAGTCTAGACTCTCTATTCTCCTCCGTATCTCTATTATGGACCATATATACTTTATGTTCTTTAATTTGATTTTTTGACTGTTATTGCCATCGTTGCACTTTCTTTTATTGTCATATTTTTCTTCAAATTATACAACTACACATGAAAACTATAATTGTCCTTCAAAAAACTATCATTTTTGTTCACAAAAACTCTCACTGTTACTAAGTAAAACTCTCACTGTTATTCAGTAAAACTATCACTTTTACTCAGAAAAACATTCACTGTTACTAAGTAAAACTATCACTTTTGTTCACAAAAACTCTCACTGTTACTAAGTAAAACTCTCACTGTTATTTAGTAAAACTCTCACTTTTATGCAAAACAATTATCATTGTTAATAAGTAAAACTCTCATTGTTATTCAATACAACTCTCACTATTATTCAAAGAAACTCTCATTGTTAAGCAAAATATTTATCACTCTTACTTAAAACTATCACTTTTGTTCACAAAAACTCTCACTTTTACTAAGTAAAACTCTCATTGTTACTCATTATAACTCTCACTGTTATTTAGTAAAACTCTCACTTTTATGCAAAACAATTATCATTGTTACTAAGTAAAACTCTCACTGTTATTCAATACAACTCTCACTGTTATCCAGAGAAACTCTCACTGTTACTAATTAAAACTCTCACTGTTAAACCAAACAATTATCATTGTTACTAAGTAAAACTATCACTTTTGTTCACAAAAACTCTCACTTTTACTAGGTAAAACTCTCACTGTTATTCATTATAACTCTCATTGTTATTTAGTAAAAGTCTCACTTTTATGAAAAACAATTATCATTGTTACTAATTAAAACTCTCACTGTTATTCAATACAACTCTCACTGTTACTAATTAAAACTCTCACTGTTAAGCCAAACAATTATCACTGTTACTAAGTAAAACTATCACTTTTTTTTCACAAAAACTCTCACTTTTACAAAGTAAAACTCTCACTGTTATGCAAAACTATTATCACTGTTAAAACAAAAATCCAACCTAATCAACAGTTTCAATTAATCAACCACCAGCAAAAGCTACAAAATCTGCTAAATATATCATTGTTAAACTACAGTTGTTAAATTGCATATGGACAAAAACTTCACTTGTTAAACTGCATAACCATCACTGTCTAATATGGACAAAAAACAGCAAAAACGATCATTGTTAAGCCTAATAAACTTTCCAGATCTAAAATAAGAAAATCAAAGTAATCTTCTTCTTAGTCTCTTGCTCTTCCTCTCAGCAGCAGTCTTTTTCTTCTCCTCTTGATCCCTTAATTTCATCTCTTTTTTCTCGTTTGCAATACGTTCGATTAATGTTGGCTTATTATTTTAGAAATCATTAACTTTTTCTAAAACCTTTTTGACAGTGTGTGTGCGTGTATTTTTCAGAGTATTGTTTAAAATGTTATGCAACATGTAAAACAACATATGACAGCGAAAGTATAAAAACGCAGTGCAAAGGATTTCAAAATTTTGTATAGTCTGTAATCCAGACTACACGAACCTCAATGTTAAAAACATCACTATAACAAGTAGTGAGATACACACGAATCTCTTACAAGATCCTAAAAGGTGTAGTGAAAAACCACACACCAAAAACCAATCTATTCAATCAAGTAACTAGTGATCTTATTCAACCTAAAACTTGATCTAATAAGATAAAATCAATACTGATGAGAAATGTTGGGATACACTCGATCAGTACAAATAGACATAGCATCAACCCTCACACTCCACTCACGGTTGTGTCTTGGATGCTACTCTCTTAAGTTTGGAGTAGAGTAAATGGTATTTCACTTTTCCTCGAAACTTGAATGTCGACCAATGCAATCTATTTATAAACATTCGGCCCAACTGCATTGTCCTATCCACTTGGTGTGAACAGTCTTGAACTTCTCCTCCACTATCTCCATGGTCTTGGTGTAACCACCCATGATCTTTCTATTCTCACTCCATTCTAGTGCAACCGCTTGATAATATCCAAAATTATCTTCAACCTGCAATGTAGGAAACATAGAAAAACACATCTATTAAAACAGAGTCAGTGTTAGGAGAAAGGACAAATTTATGATGTTGTGCAGAATATTGTCCAACATCTGGAACAACATCCGAGCAACATCAACAAACTCCCCCAATTTGGCCTTTCTACTACAACACACCTAATGTTAAAAACAACATCCGAACTTGTGTCAGGAAAGAACAAATAATAGTCATTCAGAGAACAACTACTATTCAACCAAATCATAATTTAAAAAAAAACAAACAAAAGCTCTAAGTACATCAGCAGTGTACTTAGGCCAAAGTATCCAACAACATAAAGTAAATGACAGAAATATAAACCTATCATCTAATTGTCCATTAACAGAGTTTATAAAGTTTAGAGCAGTAAATAAAAGATTACAACACAGAAAGGAATTTTATAGTGAAATAAAGGGAAGGATTGGGCCATTGGAATGACTGCATCTCCATAATCTGCAAATGCTCCCCTATACTTCAAAAACTCCCAACTGTCTTGA
This sequence comes from Stenogyne calaminthoides, assembly GCA_037126765.1. Lineage (NCBI taxonomy): Eukaryota > Viridiplantae > Streptophyta > Magnoliopsida > Lamiales > Lamiaceae > Stenogyne > Stenogyne calaminthoides. Next base: position 12,239,187 of record JBBCBC010000002.1, on the reverse strand, counting down.
ATCCAATCACCAGTTGTTAGCTCCATAAAGCTGATCAATGATAACAATGCTCTCAGGAGACATGTTTGTTGATGTTGCTCGGATGTTGTTCCAGATGTTGGACAACATTCTGCACAACATCATAAATTTGCCCTTTCTCCTAACACTGACTCCGATTTAATAAATGTGTTTCTCTATGTTTCCTACACTGCAGGTTGAAGATAATCTAGGAAATTATCAAGCGGTTGCACTGATGGAGTGAGAATATAAAGATCATGGGTGGTTACACCAAGATCATGGAGATAGTGGAGGAGAAGTTCAAGGCTGTTCACACCAAGTGGATAGGACAATGCAGTTGGTCCGAAAAGTCTATAAATAGATTGCATTGGTCGACATTCAAGTTTGAGTTAAAGTGAAATCCCATTTTCTCTACTCCAAACTTAAGAGAGTAACATTCAAGACACAACCAAGAGTGAAAAGCCGAGTGTTTGTAATTCTAAGAGAGTGAGGGTCATTGTTATTCTATTTGTACTGGTCGAGGAAATACAATCTCTCCTATCAGTATTGATTTTATCTTATTAGATCAAGTTTTAGGTTGAATAAGATCACTAGTTACTTGATTGAATATATTGATTTTTGGTGTGTGGTTTTTCACTACACCTTTTAGGATCTTGTAAGAGATTCGTGTGTATCTCACTACTCGCTATAGTGATGTTTTTAACCATGAGGTTCGTATGGTCTGGATTACAGACTATACAGAATTTTGAAATCCTTTGCACTCCGTTTTTATGCTTCTGCTGTCATATGTTGTTTTACATGTTGCATAACATTTTAACAACACTCTTAAAAATACACGCACACACACTGTCAGTTGGCGCCAGAGCCATAAACTTGATACACTAAGTTAAAGGTCCTGTGTTTAAAGTGTGTTTTGCAATGGATTATCCACTGTCTCCGCCTTTAAAACCTCCAATTTTGGATGGATCAAATTACCCATATTGGAAACCTAAAATGCGCATGTACATTAAGTCTAGGGCTGTTCACGGTACGGACCAAAATGGATATTTGAAAATATCCGTGTCCGTACCAAAGTTCGGTTATTTTAAAATTGAAGTATCCGTGTCCACACCAAAATTTCGGTTCAGAACGGTGCGGATTTTTTATTTTTTGGTACGGTTCGGAACGGATTTTCGGTTATAACGGAGTCGAATCGGAGCAGAACGGATTAGGATGGAGAAACGGATTTTTTTACCCTTTTATCTCTTTTTTCAGTACCTCTCATTTTTCTTTTTAATCACAATTTTTAAAAAAAATACATTTGCAATCTACACATAATGCACATGAATTAAATATATCTTCAACCATATCTATCATTCAAACTCAAACATAATACATAACAAGATAATAGCTGATTAAAAAAAAAAAATAACGGATGAATATTGTATTTAAAACACAGTAAACAAAAAAAAACACATTAAAATAATTGTTTAAAATATATTGTGAATAAAAAGTGCAATATTGAAATCTCATTGGTCTTGAATGATTCTTGACACGAGAGGCACGTTTTCTGCAAAATAATGAAAATATATTAGGTAAATGAGTAAACATTTAGAATTAAATTTAAAATTGAAAAGAAATAAAAAAATATGAGCTAACATTTTTAGAACTTAATTAAAGTTGATATATACTTCATGAAGTTGATATATACAATAAATAAAATAATATTTTTAACTTAAAAGGTTCATGAAGTTGTTATATACAATAAATAAAATAATATTTGTAACTTAAAAAGGAAAACTTCATAATTGTGCTTTTTGATAAGGTATGAAAATGATAATGTGGTAAAATATTTATCCATAAATACTTAACATTCAAAACAATAATGATATCAAAGATTACCCCGACAACGACGCCATTGACTTGTCGTATAATGCTATATTCTTAACTAGCAGTTACCCCACAAGAGTATGGGATCACTGTAGCAAGGGTAAGTATTTGGACCAAGTAGTATCGAACCCAAAGGAAGTTTTGTATGCGTGTAAATCCCTGGAAATCTTTGCTTCGTAACTAATTTGGATGCGATTTTATAGTTCTATTTCACTACTATGGAATTAACGAAAGTAAACAGATAACAACTATAATTTTAACTTCAGATGAAGTGCAAATATTGGAGAATGTTGCTTTGGACATGAATCCCTACGTATACTTTCGGAATTGGTTTGGCGACGAGGACTATCGTGGTGTACAAAAGAGTAATCCTAAGTGTACTGAAACTAAGCAATGAACTTCCCTAATCCCACACTAAATCAGGTACAACAAAAGCTCGGTTTTTATTCCCGACTACTCAACTAATACCCTCTTTACCTCACATACCAAATAACCAAGTTATTAAGATTGTGCTTAATTACTATTGCCCTTATTCAAGTTGGGTGATGCGGTCGTCCTCCCTAAATGAACCGGTATATTACCAACCCCTTCACAAACCCTCTCCTCAAGCCTATTCGTTAGAAAAGAGTGATTCGGTCGTCCTCTCTTTAACAACTAGTACTCAACTCAATGATTTTTATTGGATTAGTTATTCAAATTAGCAAATTAAGAAGATTATCCAATTTACGCCTTGAATCATCCTAATTGCATAACCAATTCACAATTTCTATGCGATCATCCTATCCAAAGCAATCAAAGGTTTAGCCTGCCATCTTGATCGTCAAATCACAAATAATCAATTGAATTATATAAATCATCAGGCAAGAATGCATAAACCAAATCAACAATGATTAATAAATTGAATTCATGTAGCAACAAGTAGTATTGGATGAAATAATTAAACAAACCTTAAAATGGTTCTTCAAGAATAAGAAACTCTAGAAATCCTACAAGATAAATTCAGAAAAAATAGAATGTAAAACCAATAAGGTTGATAACCGGATCGTGTTTCTCGTGGTGGAATTTCTCTCCTTTCTCCCAGAACCCTAGAATGTTTTTCTCCTCTTTTTTCTATCTAATCTCCGTCTTCTCCCTTCCCAGTTCCTGCCCCCCTTTTCTTATTTTTTCCGTCTGGCTTTATATACGCCGCCTATCAGACCTCTCGATCATAGCACCTGGTCGAGCATTTCTGCTCGACCTAACCTGGTCGAGCGCCTCTTTATCGTTGGACTCATTTTTGCTCGAGCACCTTCCTTGGTCGAGCGGTTTCGCTCGACCACACCTGATCGAGCGCCTCCTCTTGCCTGTTTTCCGCCCGCTCGACCGCATTGGTCGAGCTCCAACTAATACTTTTCAGTATTTCTTTCATATCTTTTCAACCGAGAGTCCGATTCATGCACCGCGAAGTCTCACGAGCTCCATTTTCAGCCCTCTTTCCTGTTATACAAACCAAAGAAGCAAATTAGTGATTTTAAACAGATTATGCTCAACCACCACAAGAATATCACTAAAAACACTCAAAACATGGCCAAAACTCGCTCGTAACTCACTCAATTTCATCTCTAATCAAACTACATGCACCATTCGATTGCCACAATCCATTTCTTCAACAATCTAGTGTGGATCTTGAGAAAACAACATCTCCAACTTGAGGGTCTTTTCTAAGATCTGAAAAGAAAAAATAAATACATATCGATCATAATCACAAAAAAGAACATTAAAATCTCTATTTTAAATAAAATTATAAAGAACGTACCCTGTTCTAGATTAGACAAATCAACTATTAATTCTTCAACTTCAATCGGTTTAGGTGAAGCTCTCAACCAATCTTGAACACAAATAAGAACCTCAGCTGTAGTAGGAGTTAAAGAACTCCTAAAACGGTCCAAAGTACGACCACCGGTGCTGAATGCTGATTCAGAAGCTACTGTGGAAGACTGAATTGACAATACATCTCTAGCAATGCTGCTCAAAATTGGATATCTAGCCGAATACTTTCTCCACCAATCCAATATATCAAAGTTTTTCATGTATTTTTCAGGCAGCTCCTCCAAGTATATATCCAATTCTCCTTTAGCAGCCATTTTTTGTTCACTCTCCATATGCAAGAAGTATTCATCAACATCTTCATCTGCTTCACTCATCATAGTATCAGAGTCTACATTCTGAGACATACTTGAAGAATTAACAAGACCCCCTATATTTCCATTCAAAACCTTATATTCTTCAACCAATGTTTTCAAAGAACCTATCACTTTATCCACCAAAGTACTTGCATCCTTATCATTATAGTATTGCTTGAATTTAGCAGACAAGTATTGTGTCTTGCATCTAGGGTCCAAAACCACAGCAATAAAGAGCATCACATTCATTTTATTGATAGTTCCCCAATACTTATCAAATTTTGCTCTCATTTGTTTACCCATTTCCACTAAAGAAGGATCATCACTGCTTTACAAATTTTCCAATTCCTTTAAAACTCGAATTATCTCAGGAAAGTACAAAATTGGAAGTAGTATACAAAGAACCGGACAACTTGCAAGTGACATCATAAAACTTTTTCAAAAATTTTGTAAAATAAGCAGCACAAGTCCAATCTATCTCATTAGGCACATCCTCCCCAAATTCAGTCAAATATTTTGTATCTACATCTTCTAACTTATCAAATGCCTTTTGAAAGATCAAAGCAGTTTCCAACATCAAGTAGGTTGAGTTCCATCTAGTAGGACAATCCAACTGTAAATGTGCCTTAGAAGTAATGCCCACGTCACCACAACATTTCATGAACAAATCCAATCTTTGCGGGCTACCCCTCACATATCGAATAACATTTCGAATCTTCTTAATAGATGCATTAGCAATATCAAGTCCATCTTTAACAATCAATTGCAAAATATGGGCAAAACATCTCATATGAAAAGCCTCTCCACCCAAAACAAAATCATCTTTTTTAACAACCTCTTCTTTAGTTGTTGGATAGCAGTGTCATTAGATGAAGCATTATCAACAGTTAGACACATTACTTTCTTCAATCCCCACTCATCCATGCAAAAATCAACAGCATTCCCAATATTCACCCCCTTGTGACTTTTTATGACACAAAAATTAAGAATTCTTTTGTTTAACTTCCAGTTTGAATCGATATAGTGAGCTGTTAAACAAAGGTAATTCACATTCTGAATACTTGTCCAAGTATAAGTAGTTAAAGACACCCTACGATTTTGACATTGAGATTCAAGTATAGCTTTCAGTTTTTTCTTTTCCTCGACAAACAAAGAGTAACAATCCCTAGCAACTGTGATTCTAGATGGAATATTAAATTGAGGAACAACAGCATCAACAAACTCCTTAAAACCTTCCCTCTCTACGAACCTAAAAGGAAGTTCATCCTTTATAATCATCCTAATCAAAGCTTTTCGCACTTTATCCTGATCAAATTGCCATGCATTTATTTTCCCAGCACTAGAATCTGATGCATTTTGAAATACCAAAGTTTTTTGAGCATTATCTTTAATCTTATCTTGATCTTGTAATTTTTTTCTAATTTAAGGATGACATTTTTTGCAAACCTTTTTTAAATGTCCCCATAACCCCAAAGTTCTTAATTCACTCTTATACTTATATAATCGATTACACCATATACACTTTGCTTTTTCTTCCTCACCAGCATTTTTAATTTTTTTCAAAATGATTCCACACTCCAGACCTAGGTTTCTTTCCAACTGGAGAAGTACATTCACCTGAAATTTTATTTGAATCTTGTGGGACTGAAGTTGAGCCGGTAGAGATAAGATTGGAACTAGGAGTAGGAGCACTTGAAGGTGATGGACCAACCACTTTCCTCTTACTCGTCACTGTAAAATTGTTCAAATTCGTTATTAGTATGAAAATAACATGTGCAAAAAAATTGTTACTGTAAAAGAATTACCTTTCGAATTTTGAGAAACATTACTTTTGAAATTTGAGGACATCTTAATCTGCACAAAACAAAACAAGAAATTTATCCAAGTCTTATTAAAGAAAAAAGAAGACTTCACTAATTACACTTGCATATAAATTAATAAAAGTATGATTAAACTACTATTTGATAAACTTTTACTTATTTATACTTAATAAACTACTACTTACGTACTTTTATTACCATTTGATTTCCTTGAAGAATTATTCGAAGTCAATAGATGTTGCTTCATTCGAACAGGTATATATATTAGTTTGTGAAAAGCAATGGTGCTCTTATTTCAAGCAATCTGGACGGGCAAAATTTACACATTGGGTTGTGAATGAGTTGGGAATAATAATACCTCTCTCTTCTTTACTTTCTAATACACGATGCTTCCTGCTGGTAAGATTTTACTTTGGATATAATTAATGGTTGTTAAAATTCGGCTAATTAAGGTGGCAAGTATATCAGGAGTTGACTGTGTCATCTCAGGAGTATTATTTTTGCCTCCTTAGGATTTGATTTTTAATTCAATTCGGTGTGTTTGGTAATTGGCAATGAATTCTTCAATTTGAATTACAATAAAAATAAAATTAGGTAATTGTGGGTTAATAGAGAAATAAATACTCACTCTGTTTCACATCAATTTTCACGCCCAAAAAAATTAAAATTCTACGCATGACTCTGACCCTCACAATATACACTTATTTACCCTTTATATTACTTTTTTTCTAACACAATTAGGTTGTCAAAATTCGCCCTTGTAAAACTAAATAGATATTCATCGTCCCTTGTAAAATTCGTCGAAAAACAGAGACCGTACCTTAATTAAATTTCTTCAAACAATCACGTTGATCTTCACAAAATCTGCTAAAAGTTTCTAATATATGTTATGTGCGACAGAGAAGCTGTTTAAGAATGTAGGAGATTAGGGTTTGGGAGTTGAAGGTGTGACTTGCGCTGAAAAATATGATGGAGTGGCCGATCAAATAGAAGTTATGTTGGGCTTCTACGTCTACTTTGTATGCATGGGCTTTCTTCAATTTTTAAAATATTTATTTGGCATTTTATTTTGCTTGAACAAAGTAAAATAGATCAATGTTAAAAAAAAAAAAAACTACATCATATATTTACTACATAATTAAATTTATTACGTATTTAAATCGGTTATTCGGTTCAGTTCGGTTCGGTACGGTTCGGTGCAGTTTCATTTGTTTTTTCGGTACGATTAATTCGTTAATATCCATATCCATACCAAAAAAAAAATCGGTTCGGTTCGATTCGGTACGGAAAAAGTCAAAATGTCAACGGTTATTTTTGGTTCGGTTCTTTTTCGGTTCGGGATTCGGTTAGGATTCGGTAATCTCCAAACTCCGCGAACCCTAATTAAGTCTATTGATGAGAGAGCATGGCGTAGTGTGTTATCTGGTTGGAATCCTCCAAGAACAATTGATGATAGAGATGGAGAATCGCAAGTCAAAAAGGAGATTGATTGGTCAAATGATGAATGCACATCGGCCAATTTCAATTCTAAAGCTCTTAATGCTATATTTACTGCAACTGATGTTTCAATGTTTAAACTGACATCTAACTGTGTTTCTTTTAAGGATGCATGGGAAATACTGCAGGAACATTGTGAAGGATCAGAAAGTGTTCGAAGGACTAGACTCAGAATGTTGGGAACCAAGTTTGAAAACTTGAAGATGAAAGATGATGAGAGCATTTCATCATACAATGAAAGGATAAGTGAGTTTGCTAATGACTCACACTCACTTGGTGATCTAATTTCTAACACTCGGTTAGTCAATAAAATACTTAGAACTGTTCCTAAACGATTTGATGCTAAAATATGTGCAATAGAAGAGGCTAAAAACACTGATTTATTGAGTCAAAATGAGTTGATCAGTATTTTGAAAACTTATGAGATAAACTCAAATATGTTAGATGATGATAAACATGAGAAAGATAAAGACAAGAAAGTACTTGCTTTTAGAGGTGAAACTTCTGATAATGTTGGAAAACATCCTTATGTAACTGAAGTTGATTCTGATGAAGATGTTTCTAATTTATATGATGAAAACATTTCTGAACAATTTGCTTTTATCACTAAGCAATTCAAATCTTATCTATAAGGAAAATTCAGAAGACCAAATGGTCAATTTCAATCAAAGGATACGTTTAATCAAAGCTCTTCTCCCTCTGATAAAAAGCTTGTTCCAAGTCAGTCTTCCAGTTTCAATCAACCTAGACAATTTACAAAGGATAACAAGTTCAAATATGATCCTGAGTATAGGAAAAATGTTAAATGTGATGCATGTTCTGGATATGGTCATTATGCTAATGAATGTGCTAATACTTTGCTTAGGAAGAAGATGAACTTTAATGCAACCTTGAGTGATGATTCTGATGATGAAACTGATGCTGATAAATGTGAACTAAGTGCTATGTCTGCTAGAATAGTTTATGATGATACATTTGATGATGATCTCGATGATTATTGGTCTGAAGCAGATTCAGATGTTATCACAGCGTCTGAAACAACATTCAGTAAAAATGATTATGAGATTAACTGTTTTGCTTGAACTATTCTGAATACTGAAACATTAAGTTCTGTTGATTATAACTCTGAATATCTGAAGTTTAAATCTGATTTAGAAACTCAAAAACAGGTGTTGAGTTCTTTATCTTTAGAAAATTCAGATTTGAAAGAAAATCTTGTTAAGCAAGAAGTTCTTCTAACTAGAAAAGATGTGAAAATCTCTGCTTTGAAAGATGAACTTAAAAGCACTACTCTTAGCTTTAAAAAGTTTTCTGCTAGCACTACTGATTTGAATGACGCATTAATGATTGGTAGACATGGTAATGCTGGACTTGGCTTTGAAAAATCTTTTGAGAATACTCCTATATCCTGTGAACCTATTTCTTTTGTAAAAGCTGGAACTTCTGTACCAAAATCTTTGAAAGGTAAACAAAAAAAATCTGATGGTTTGTTTAAAGAGTATGTCTGTTTTTATTGTGCTGGAGTAGGTCACATTCGTCCATATTATTCTAAGTTAAGAAGAGATATAAAAGCTGGAATATTTTTACCTGATAAAATTGAACATCCCATAAAACAGGTTAACAACACTAAAAAGTTGATTCATGAGAACATGTCTTGTAATGTTGTGTATACATCTTTGAAAGCATGTGTTCCTGGATCTTGGTATTTTGATAGTGGTTGTTCTAGACACATGACTAGTCAAGTTAATCATCTAACTAATTATACATCATACAATGGTGGTCATGTTACCTATGGTGGTGGTTCAAAAGGTAAAGTTGTTGGTAAAGGAACATTGAATGTTTCTGGTTTTCCAAAGTTAACAAATGTGTTACATGTAAAAGGTTTACTTGCTAATCTGATTAGTATTAGTCAGTTATGTGATGATGATTTACATGTGAAATTTAACAAGAATTCATGCTATGTGTTTGATAAGAATGATGAATGCTTAATGACTGGCAATAGATCTGCTGATAATTGCTATTTGATTGGTTCAAATCATACTTGTAAAAGTGCTAAAGCAGATGATATTATTCTGTGGCATCAAAAACTTGGTCATGCTAATTACAGAAGTATTCAGAAACTGCATAGACTAGGTGTTGCTGTTGGTTTACCTGATCTCAACTTTGAAAAAGGAAAAGTCCGTGGACCATGCCAGAAAGGTAAGCAAGTAAGGACAACACATCAAATGTTGTCAACATGTACAACAAACAGGTGTTGTGAATTGATTCATATGGATCTAATGGGTCCTATGGAAATTGAAAGTTTAGGTGGAAAGAGGTATTCTCATGTTCTTGTAGATGATTTTTCTAGATATACATGGGTTATATTTCTAAAAGAAAAATCTGATACTTTTTCTGAGTTTAAAATCCTTTACAAAAGGTTTAAAACTGTTTTATGTTTAAAGATCAGTAGGATAAGGTCTGATCATGGAAGAGAATTTGAAAACAATTTGTTTACTAATTTCTGTGAAAAGAAAGGTATATTGCAAGAATTTTCCTCACCTAAAACTCCACAACAAAATGGAATTGCTGAAAGAAAGAATAGAACTTTGCAAGAAATGGCAAGAGTTATGCTAACCTCAAAAAGTTTCTCTGAGAAATTATGGGCTGAAGCTTTAAATACTGCTTGTCACATTGTGAATAGAGTCTATATTCGTTCTGGTAGTAATTGTACTCCCTATGAGATTCTGAATAACAAAAAACCAAATTTGAAATACTTTCATGTGTTTGGTTGTGTTTGTTACATTTTGAATGATAGAGATCAGTTATACAAGTTTGATTCAAAAAGTGATAAAGGATTTTTCTTAGGATACTCTAAGAATAACAAGGCATATAGAATCTATAATTTGAGAACTGATACTATACAAGAATCTGTTAATGTGGTATTTGATGAACTTGCAAGTCTTGCAGGAAAAAGTGCTGAAGACAATGTATCAGATTTGATAGAAGTATCCAAAGATACTGATGACACTAAAGACAGTAAGGATGTTGATCAGAATGTTCCTTCAACATCTGATTCAGCATTACCTAAAAGTTCAAATACTGAAAATCTATCACAAGATTCACAGTATTCAAAACAGTTGGTTCCCTCAACAAATATAATGAAAAGTCATCCATCAGATCTGATCATTGGAGAAGCTACCACAGTACAAACTAGAAGAAGAATGGGTATTCATATCAATAACCTTGTAAGATCAGTTTGCATGTCATCCATATGCAATCAGGTAACTTTTGAGTGTTATCATTCTGCAATCGAGCCTAAGAATGTTAAAGAAGCTCTTAATGATGAAAATTGGATAAATGCTATGCATGAAATGTTGGGATTATTCCCCAACATGAAGAGCTTAATCAGTTTGAAAGAAATGATGTTTGGACACTTGTACCTAGACCTAATTCTGATATTAATGTCATAGGAACAAAGTGGATTTTCAAAAATAAAACTGATGAATCTAGTAACATTGTGAGAAACAAGGCTAGATTGGTTGCTCAAGGTTATACTCAGATTGAAGGAATAGATTTTGATGAAACATTTGCTCCTGTTGCTAGAATAGAATCTATTAGATTACTTCTTGCTATTGCATGTTTCATTAACATTAACTTGCATCAAATGGATGTTAAAGCTGCTTTCTTAAATGGTATTCTGGATGAAGAAGCTTATGTTGAACAACCTAAAGGTTTTGAAAATCTAGAGTTTCCTGATCATGTTTACAAGTTAAAGAAAGCCTTATATGGTCTAAAACAAGCACCTAGAGCTTGGTATGGTAGACTTACTGATTTCTTACTTGAATTTGGATTTTTGAGAGGTGAAGCTGATAGAACCTTGTTCATTAAAAATTCTAAGAATGATATCATGGTTGCTCAAATATATGTTGATGATATTGTATTTGGTTCAACTAGTAATGATATGCTTGAAAGTTTTGTTAAAGAAATGACCTTTGAAATGTCCATGGTTGGAGAACTAAATTTCTTTTTAGGTCTTGGATCAAACAAATGAAAGATGGTATTTTCTTTTGTCAAAACAAATATGCTAAGAATCTGGTGAAAAGGTTTGGTTTGGAAAGTGCTAAAACTATGAAAACTCCTATGGGTTCAACTCAAAAGTTGAGTAAAGATTTGATTGGAAAAGATGTTGATCCTACTTTGTATAGATCAATGATTGGAAGTCTTTTGTACTTAACTTCTAGTAGGCCTGATATTATGTATAGTGTAATACGTCTTTTGTGCTAGATATCAAGCTAATCCTAAGGAATCACATCTCAATTACAGAAAAAGAATTATAAGATATGTGGATTGTCATCATGTGATTTAGGTATTTGGTACTCAAAGGATACTAATTGCTCTTTAGTTGGCTATAGTGATGATGAGATTAGGCGGTGATTGTGATGACGAGAAAAAGTACTAGTGGAGGATGTTTCTACATGGGAAACAACATTATCTCTGGCATAGTAAGAAACAGCAATTGTGTTTCTGTCGGCAGTAGTATGAATATGTTCTTTGTTGGAAGTTCTTTGCACTCAAGCTAACTATATGGCTTAAAAAGATGTTTGATGATTATGGGTTGGAAAGTGGTATTTTGATTTGTTTTCTTTGTGATAATACTAGTCTTATCAATATTTCCAAGAATCCTGTGCAACATTCTTTGACTAAGCATATAAGTATAATACATCACTTTATAAGAGATCTTGTAGAGAAATAAGTTGTGAAGTTAGAATACATTTCTACTGAAAAATAACTTGCTGACATTTTCACAAAAACCCTTGATTATGAGAGGTTTTCTTCACTTAGAAAATCTCTTGGTCTTTGCTATATCTGAAAATAAACACTAGATGTTGTGACAAATGTTTCCAAACATTTGAAGCAACATTAATGGTTCGATAATAAGTTTGTCAAATTGTTTTTTTTATTTTTTAGCTTTAAATGATAGTGTTTTGATCTTATGGTTTGAATCATGATTTAGATACAGAGTCCTGGACATATATCTATTAAATGAATTAAAAATAAAACACAACTTAGATGTGTAATCACTGAGTAACTATGGGACACGGAGCTCGCTACTACGATGTTCTCTCTTCAAAAGGTGATTAAATATACATCCATGTTTGTTCACAATCCATTGAGTAACTATGGGGCACGGAGCTCGCTACTACGTTGCACTCTTTTGAAAAGATTGATCAATGTGAACATGTGTTTAAAGAAAAATTCAAAATTTGCAACACTTTGATGATGAATTTCATGCAAAATTGAGTGTTGAGATATATGTGTGCCGACATTTTGTGAAACCTTAAGTGATTCGAACTTTATCTATCATACATGATTTGTTTAATTTTTTGGATAAGTTGAATTTGCGGTTTAAACAAGTTATTTGAACTAATATGCGTTTATTTAATTTTGGATATGGTTTCCTGGTTTTTGAAAATGATTTTGGCGGCTTACACACATTCACATGATCACATTTGCCTTAGTGGGTGGTTACTTTGTCCCACTCCTAGTCGGTTTTTGTGGTGGATTTGTGTAATAACCTCCTTCTTTTCTTCTCTACTTAAGTTCGATTTATCTGTGATGTTTAATATTGAAAGCTAAAAACATTGTTGCTGCATATTGGATTCGAGGTGTGTTGTTGTTCTTGTATTATTTCATATGTCTCAGTCATATGCTTCTTTTCCCTCCTATTTTCTGATTTCATTATTTTAATTGTCTGTGTATTTATTTGATTGGACAGAAAAGAGGTGAAATGGCTGAAAAACAAAACCCATCGGTCGCTCAAAATCAGTCACAAACTCACGCAAATCCTTCTCCCTCGAAATCTTCCTCTCCAGAAAATTCAAACCCTATGAACCTTCTCGCTGAAATAGCGTCACAAAATCCAGATTATGATTCCACTAATGTTGGTGGATCATCTTCTTCTTCCGTACCAAAACCCACTCCGAACGAATTTCCTAAAGATACTCCTCAATCTCTGATTCGACTGATCATTGAACAAATGCTCAAGAAAAATCTTCCTGTTCTTCCTGATGTTTTTGTTGGCAAAAGACAAGTCAACATTAATGACTTTGTTGATCTTTCTGCTAAACCCTTAGTCACAGAAATTCCTGAAGAATCTTCTCTAGAAATACCCTCAGAAACTCCTATTGCTGACCCTGTTTCTGAAAACCCTTCTGAAAACCCAAATCAAACAGCCGATGTTGAAATGAAATCTGCTAACTCCTCTGATTCAGAAAGAATGGGGGAGAAATTGAAGAACATTAGGCTAAGAAAGAAGCAATTGGCTCCCAGAAGAGGTGTTTGTAGATGGGGAAAGAGAAGAATGACACAAAGAAACTTAGGGAAAAAGGTTGATTATACTGGGAAACGTCCTAAGAGAACTGATGGTGGTTCTGATGATCCCATTCATGTTGAGGATTCTGATGAAGAAATGGTTGTTCCAAATGTTCCTGTTGCTGAGCCAAAAGATTCAGATGATGACTTAACCATGCAACAATTGTTGGCTAAGAAGGAAAGGAGAACCAAACAGAAAAATGATCCTCCGGTGAATGCTGCTACAAATGTTGCTGAATCATCTGAATCTAAACCAGACATTGATCCTCAAGCTGAGGATACTGAGGAAGATGAACCTGAAGAAGAGGAACCTGAAGAAGAGGAACCCGAAGAAAATGAACCTGAACAAAATGAGTCTGATGATGAACTTGATCAAATCTTTGATGAGGTAATGGAATCTAACTCTGACTCAGATGATAAGGTTGAGCATGATAGAAAATCTGCTGTTGTTAAATCCATGCTTAAGAGATTCATTGTGGATGAAAGGATAATCAAAATGCCTGATTTTGAAGCTCAAAATCTGATAGGTTTTCTTGAGAGTAGATCTCTGTTGCATGCTCTACAATATGCCAAACCTTATTATGTTACTTGGGTTGCAGAATTTTATGCTAATCTGAAAAAGAGTTGTGGGAATAGGCAGTCTTCAAACTATGGGAAAGTAAGGTTTAGATACAATGTTGTTACCATTACCCCTAAGATCATAAACATCTTTCTGAAGACTAAACAAGTGGAAGATGATTCCGGAGAATTGGACATAAGGGAAGTGATGTCTGTCATCACTGGTGGTAGACATTCTGTGTGGACTTTACAATTTTCGGTTGCAAAACTGACCTCTTTATACTTTGTGATGCATAAGCTGCTAGTCTCTAATTGGTTGCCTTCCAAGAATTCTACTGTGTTAACCAAGGAACATGCATTCTTGCTGTACAAGATTGTGCACCTGAACAAATTCAACATGGGTCAAATCATATTTGACAACATTGTATCCTATGCTGGTAAACACTCTGAAGGAACTATTCTGCCATATCCAAGTTTGATATGTCAACTCTTGGATAGACTGGAGTTTGAGAGACCTAGAGGAGAGAGGATCAGGGGGTATATGCCAAGTTTTGGTATCTCACATGTACTGAGGTCTGGAAACCATACTGTTGATCTACCTTTGGAAGATCCTACACCACAAGCCAAAAATGTTTCCCATCCTGTTGGCAACATTCCTTATACAGTAATCAGAAAGAATGGTACACCCTCTGTTCATTTTACAAACTCTTTCATTACTGATCAGATTACTTCCATCCAGCAGAACATATATGCTTTACTTAAACAAGAAGCCTTCTGGAGAAACCTGCTTTCTACTCCAACAGGGGGAGGATCACCTGATGATGGTCCTGATGATGGTGGTGATGATGGAGCTGGTCCATCTGGCCATGCAGGTGAGAAGGATGATGCATCAGATACTGCTGAAGATGATGTTGATGTTGCTGCTGATCAAAATAATGCTGATTATCCTGTACAACATCCAGGGAGAATTTGTCTCCAGAGAGCATTGCTATCATTGATCAGCTTTATGGAGCTGATAACTGGTGATTGGATTCAAGACAACTGGGAATTTTGAAGTATGGGGGAGCATTTGCAGATTATGGAGATACAGTCATTCCTTGGCCCAGTCCTTCCCTTTATTTCTCTATAAATTTCCTGTCTGTGTTGTAATCTTTTATTTCTGCTCTTTCCTTTTTAAACTCTGTTAATGGACAACTAGTTGATAGGTTTATATTTCTGTCATTTACTTTATGCTGTTGGATACTTTGGCCTAAGTACACTGCTGATGTACTTGGTGCTTGTGTTTGTTTATATTTATGATTTGGTTGAATAGTAGTTGTTCTCTGAATGGCTATTATTTGTTTATTTCCTGACACAAGTTCGGATGTTGTTTTTAACATCAGGTGTGTTGTAGTAGAAAGACCAAATTGGGGGAGTTTGTTGATGTTGCACGGATGTTGTTCCAGATGTTGGACAACATTCTGCACAACATCATAAATTTTCCCTTTCTCCTAACACTGACTCCGGTTTAATAGATGTGTTTCTCTATGTTTCCTCCACTGCAGGTTGAAGATAATCTCGGAAATTATCAAGCAGTTGCACTGATGGAGTGAGAATAGAAAGATCATGGGTGGTTACACCAAGATCATGGAGATAGTGGAGGAGAAGTTCAAGGCTGTTCACACCAAGTGGATAGGACAATGCAGTTGGTCCGAAAAGTCTATAAATAGACTGCATTGGTCGACATTCAAGTTTGAGTTAAAGTGAAATCCCATTTGCTCTACTCCAAACTTAAGAGAGTAACATCCAAAGACACAACCAAGAGTGAAAAACCGAGTGTTTGTAATTCTAGGAGTGTGAGGGTCATTGTTATTCTATTTGTACTGGTCGAGGGAATACAATCTCTCCTATCAGTATTGATTTTATCTTATTAGATCAAGTTTTAGGTTGAATAAGATCACTAGTTACTTGATTGAATAGATTGATTTTTGGTGTGTGGTTTTTCACTACACCTTTTAGGATCTTGTAAGAGATTCGTGTGTATCTCACTACTCGTTATAGTGATGTTTTTAACCATGAGGTTCGTCTAGTCTAGATTACAGACTATACAAAATTTTGAAATCCTTTGCACTGCTTTTTTATGCTTCTGCTGTCATATGTTGTTTTACATGTTGCATAATATTTTTAACAACACTCTGAAAAATACACACACACACACTATCAATGTTCTCCCTGGTAGGTGTCATCAACACCTCATCATCAGTGTTATCAGGGCTATCATCAACCGGTTCAGGAACAATCTGTTCACCAATCTGTTCAGCAGCAGCATTTAGGACATCTTCCACAGCCTCATTAACAACTTCTTGTACAACATCTTCAACCTCTCTATCTTCAGCATCATCCTGATCATTTGTGCAGCACCACCATCATCATCCTCAGCAACTGGTTCATTATCCTTTTCACCTGCATGGCCAGATGGACCAGCTCCATCATCATCAGGTGCTCCTCCCCCTGTTGGAGTAGAAAATAGGTTTCTCCAAAAGGTTTGTTGTTTAATCAGTGCATCTATGTTCTGCTGGATGGAAGTAATCTGATCAGAAATGAAAGAATTTGTAAAATGAACAGAGGGTGTACCATCTCTTCTGGTTACTATATAAGGAATGTTGCCAACAGGATGGGCAACATTTTTGGCTTGCGGTTCAGGATCAGGTAAGGGAAGATCCACAGTTCTGTTTCCATCTTTCAATACATGAGATATTCCAAAGCTTGGAACAAATCCACTATCTTTCACCTTTTGGCCTCTCAAATTCCAACTTATCCAAGAACTGACAGATTAAACTTGGGTAAGGAAGAATGCTTCCTTCTGTGTGTTTACCAGCAAATGTCATCATGTTATCAAATATAACCTGCCCTAGGTTAAACCTGTTCAAGTGTACAATCTTGGGTAAGGAAGAATGCTTCCTTCTGTGTGTTTACCAGCAAATGTCATCATGTTATCAAATATAACCTGCCCCAGGTTAAACCTATTCAAGTGTACAATCTTGTACAACAAGAAGGCTTGCTCTTTGGTTAACACAGTAGAGTTCGTTGAGGGTATCCAATTGGAAATAAGCATCTTATGCATTACAGAATACAAGGAGGTTAACTTGACAGCAGAAAACTGTAAAGTCCATTCAGAATACCTTCCACCAGTGATGACAGACATCACTTTCTTAATATCTAGCTCAACATTATCTTCCTCAGTTTGTTTAGTTTTTAGAAAGACATTGATAAGCCTAGGATTGATTGTTACCTCATTGTATCTGAATCTTATCTTTCCATAATTTGAAGACTTCCAATTGCCACAACTCTTTTTCAGATTTGCATAGAATTCAGCAACCCAACCAACATAATACGGTTTAACATATTGAAGAGCATGTAATAATGATCTACTCTCTAGAAAACCAATCAGGTTATTTGCTTCAAAGTCTGGGATTTTAATGATCATTTCATCTATTATGTTCCTTTTGAGAAAAGATTTAACCACAACAAATTTTCTATTATACTCTTCCTTATCATCAGGTTCAGAGTCAGGTTCCATTACCTCATCAAAGATTTGATCAAGCTCATCATCAGACTCATCTTGTTCAGGTTCATTTACTTCAGGTTCCTCTTCCTCAGTATCCTCAGCTTCAGGATCAATTTCTGGTTCAGAGTCAGATGATTCAATAGCATCTGCAGCAGTATTCACAGGAGGATCATTTTTATTTTTGGTTCTCCTTTCCTTCTTAGTCATTAGCTCTTCCATTGTAAGGTCATCATCAGAATCCCCAGGTTCTGCAGCAGGGACTTTTGAAGTCTCCATTTCTTCATCAGAGTCCTCTACAGTGATAGGATCATCAGAACCACCATCTGTCCTTTTTGGATGTTTCCCTGTATAGTCCACCTTTTTGCCTAGGTTTCACTGTGACATTCTCCTCTTTCCCCATCTACCAACACCTCTTTTGGGAGCCAATTGTTTTTTCCTCAGCCTAATGTTCTTTAATTTCTCCCCCATTCCTTCTGAATCAGAGGAGTCAACAGCTTTCATTTCAACATCTGCTGTTTGAGTAGGGTTTTCTAGAGAATTTTCAGAAACAGGTTCAGAAACAGGGGTTTCTGAGGGTATTTCTGGAGAGGGTTCTTCAGCCAAAGGTCTGGCTGAGAGATGAACATAGTCAGAAATATTTACTAAGTTAGAACCAAAGTAAATGTCAGGCAACACGATCTGGTTCTGTTCAACGACTTGTTTTACAAGGAGAGCAACAAGAGATTTTGGAGCGGAATCAGGAATGTGTAGTGCAGGAGGTTTAGGAATGGAAGAAGAAGATGATCCACCAACATTTGTGGAATCATAATCTGGGTTTTGTGCAACCATTTCTGCGAGAAGGTTTAGAGGGTTTGAGTTTTCTGGAGAAGACGAGTTTGAAGACGGGTTTGCGTGGGTTTGTGACTGATCAGGAGTAGAAACCAAAGGGTTTTGTTCATCAGTCATATCGCCTTTCTATCCAATCAAATAAATACACAGGCAATTAAAATAATGTTATATGAAATATAGGAGGGAAAAATATAGTATGTGACTGAGAATATAGAAATAACACAAGTAACAACAACAAACCTCGAATCCAATATGCAACAATAATGTTTTCAACTTTAAATATTAAACATCATAGACAAATCGAACTTAAGTAGAGAAGAAAGACAGGAGGTTATTACACAAAACCACCAAGAAACCGACCAAGAGTGGGACAAAGAAACCACCCACTAAGGCAAGTGTGATCATGTGTATGTGTAAGGACCGCCAAAACAATTTTCGAAAAACAGGAAACCATATCTAAAATTAAATAGACACAAATCAGTTCAAATAACTTGTTCAAACCGCGAATCCAACTTATCCAGAACTTTAAACAAATCGTGTATGATAGATAAAGTTCGAATCACTTAAGGTTTCACAAAATGTCGGCATACATATATCTCAACACTTAATTTTGCATGAAATTCATCATCAAAGTGTTGCATATTTTGAATTTTCTTTTAAACACAAGTTCACATTGATCCATCTTTTCAAAAGAGTGCAACCTAGTAGCGAGCTCCGTGCCCCATAGTTACTCAATGGATTGTGAACAAATATGGATGTATATTTAATCACCTTTTGAAAAGAGAACATCGTAGTAACGAGCTCCGTGTCCCATAGTTACTCAGTGATTACACATCTAAGTTGTATTTTATTTTTAATGCATTTAAGAGATATATGCCCAGGACTCTGTATCTAAACCATGATTCAAACAATAAGATCAAAACACTATCATTTAAAGCTCAAAAATAAGCAAAACAGCAGACAAACTCATTATCAGAACCACAATGTTGCTTCAAATGTTGGAAACATTTGTCACAACATCTAGTGTTTATTTTCAGATATAGCAAAGACCAAGAGATTTTCTAAGTGAAGAAAACCTCTCATTATCAAGGGCTTTTGTGAAAATATCAGCAAGTTGTTTTTCAGTAGAAATGTACTCTAACTTCACAACTTCTTTCTCTACAAGATCTCTTATAAAGTGATGTCTTATACTTATACGCTTAGTCAAAGAATGTTGCACAAGATTCTTGGAAATATTGATAGCACTAGTATTATCACAATAAACAGTCAAAAAACCACTTTCCAACCCATAATCATCAAACATCTTTTTAAGCCATAGTAGTTAAGTGCAGCAACTTCCAGCAGTAACATATTCAGACTCAGCTGTTGATTGTGAAACACAATTTTGTTTCTTACTATGCCAGGAGATAATGTTGTTTCCCATGTAGAAACATCCTCCACTAGTACTTTTTCTATCATCACAATCACCTGCCCAATCTGCATCACTATAGCCAACTAAAGAGCAATTAATATCCTTTGAGTACCAAATACCTAGATCACACATTCCAGCCACATATCTTATAATTCTTTTTACAGAATTGAGATGTGATTCCTTAGGATTAACTTGATATCTAGCATAAAGACATACACTATACATAATATCAGGCCTACTAAAAGTTAAGTACAAAAGACTTCCAATTATTGATCTATACAAAGTAGGATCAACATCTTTTCCAATCAAGTCTTTACTCAACTTTTGAGTTGAACCCATAGGGGTTTTCATAGTTTTAGCACTTTCCAAACCAAACCTTTTCACCATATTCTTAGCATATTTGTTTTGACAAAAGAAAATACCATCTTTCATTTGTTTGATTTGAAGACCTAAAAAGAAATTTAGTTCTCCAACCATGGACATTTCAAAAGTGCAGGTCATTTCTTTAACACAACTTTCAAGCATTTCATTACTAGTTGAACCAAATACAATATCATCAACATATATTTGAGCAACCATGATATCATTCTTAGAATTTTAATGAACAAGGTTCTATCAGCTTCACCTCTCAAAAATCCAAACTCAAGTAAGAAATCAGTAAGTCTACCATACCAAGCTCTAGGTTCTTGTTTTAAACCATACAAAGCTTTCTTTAACTTGTAAACATGATCAGAAAATTCTAAATTTTCAAAACCTTTAGGTTGTTCAACATAAGCTTCATCATCCAGAATACCATTTAAGAAAGCAGCTTTAACATCCATTTGATGCAAGTTAATGTTAATGAAACATGTAATAGCAAGAAGTAATCTAATAGATTCTATTCTAGCAACAGGAGCAAATGTTTCATCAAAATCTATTCCTTCAATTTGAGTATAACCTTGAGCAACCAATCTAGCCTCATTTCTCACAATATTACAAGATTCATTAGTTTTATTTTTGAAAATCCACTTTGTTCCTATGACATTAATATCATAATTAGGTCTAGGTACAAGTGTCCAAACATCATTTCTTTCAAACTGATTAAGCTCTTCATGCATAGCATTTATTCAATTTTCATCATTAAGAGCTTCTTTTACATTCTTAGGTTCTATTGCAGAATGGTAACACTCAAAAGTTACCTGATTGCATATGGATGACATGCAAACTGATCTTACAAAGTTATTGATGTGAATACCCATTCTTCTTCTAGTTTGTACACCAGTGGTAGCTTCTCCAATGATCTGATCTGATGGATGACTTTTCATTATCTTTGTTGAGGGAACCAACTGTTTTGGATACTGTGAATCTTGTGACAGATTTTCAGTATTTGAACTTTTGGATAATGTTGTATCAGATGTTGAAGGAACATTCTGATCACCATCCTTACTATCTTCAGTGTCATCAGTATCTTTGGATACTTCTATAAAATCTGATACATTGTCTTCAACACTTTTTCCTGCAAGACTTGCAAGTTCATCAAATACCACATTAACAGATTCTTGCATTGTATCAGTTCTGAAGTTATAGATTCTATAAGCCTTGCTATTCTTAGAATATCCTAAGAAAAATCCTTTATCACTCTTTGAATCAAACTTGTGCAACTGATCTCTATCATTAAAAATGTAACAAACACAACCAAAAACATGAAAGTATTTCAAATTTGGTTTCTTGTTATTCAGAATCTCATAGGGAGTACAATTACTATCAGAACGAATGTACACTCTATTCACAATGTGACAAGCAGTATTTAAAGCTTCAGCCCAGAATTTCTTAGAAAGACTCTTTGAGGTTAGCATAACTCTTGCCATTTCTTGCAAAGTTCTATTCTTTCTTTCAGAAATCCCATTTTGTTGTGGAGTTTTAGGTGAGGAAAACTCTTGCAATATACCTTTCTTTTCACAAAAAATTGTAAACAAACTGTTTTCAAATTCTCTTCCATGATCAGACCTTATCCTACTGATCTTTAAATATAAAATAGTTTTAAACCTTTTGTAAAGAATTTTAAACTCAGAAAAGGTATCAGATTTTTCTTTCAGAAATATAACCCAAGTATATCTAGAAAAATCATCTACAAGAACATAAGAATACCTCTTTCCACCTAAACTTTCAGTTTCCATAGGACCCATTAAATCCATATGAATCAACTCACAACACCTGTTTGTTGTACATGCTGACAACATTTGATGTGTTGTCCTTACTTGCTTACCTTTCTGGCATGGTCCATAGACTTTTCCTTTTTCAAAGTTAAGATCAGGTAAACCAACAGCAGCACCTAGTCTATGCAATTTCTGAATACTTCTGTAATTTGCATGACCAAGTTTTTGATGCCACAAAATAATATCATCTGCTTTAGCACTTTTACAAGCATGATTTGAACCAATCAAGTAGAAATTATCAGCAGAACTATTACCAGTCATTAAGCATTCATCATTCTTATCAAATACATAACATGAATTCTTATCAAATTTCACATGTAAATCATCATCACATAACGGACTAATACTAATCAGATTAGCAAGTAAACCTTTTACATGTAACACATTTGTCAACTTTGGAAAACCAGGAACATTCAAGGTTCCTTTACCAACAACTTTACTTTTTGAACCACCACCATAGGTAACATGACCACCATTACAAGATGTATAATTTGTCAGATGATTGACTTGACCAGTCATGTGTCAGGAACAACCACTATCAAAGTACCAAGATCCAAGAACACATGTTTTCAAAGATGTATACATAACATTACAAGACATGTTCTTATGAATCAACTTTTTAGTGTTGTTAACCTGTTTTATGGGATGTTCAACTTTATCAGGTAAAACAATTCTAGCTTTTAAGTCTCTTCTTAACTTAGAACAATATGGACGAATGTGACCTACTACAGCACAATAGAAACAAACATACTCTTTAAACAAACCATCAAATTTCTTTTGTTTACCTTTCAAAGGTTTTGGCAGAGAAGTTCCAGCTTTTACAAAAGAAATAGGTTCACAGGATATAGGAGTGTTGGGAGATGAATTTAATAAAGAAGATTTTGATTAGATCCCAAAACCCCTGAGTATGACATGTTCAGGATAATCTTGATAGATGAGTCAGGATTCAGTTTTAGAGTGTTCAGGATGTTATCTGCACCGTGTATAGTCAGCAGATATAGATCAGGTTAGATTCTGAAGACTCAGTAAGTTTCTGATGTTTCAAAGATGAAACCGAGAAATCAAGACTCGATATGAGATCGAAAATCAAGACTCAAGATGAAACTGAGAAACTAAAGACTCAGTATGAAGACTCGAGATATCAATCAAGATATCATCAAGACTCGAAAGACATTGAAGACTCAGAAGACTCAGAAGACTGAAGATTGAAGACTGAAGACAAAGGATACTGAAGACACAGTAGTTACTAAAGACTCAAGAATCTATCAATGCTCAAGATAACCCAATGTTTCGAGGCATCAAAATATCTATCCGGGGATACAATCTTGAAAAAAATGCGATTACTAAAAAAAAATAGATATTGCCCAAGACATTCACATGCGCATAAAAGGAACTAAAACTAAGTGTTGTTAAGGTTATATCACTTTCGAGATATTGACCAAAAAAGAGCCAAGTTATGTTTGCTTACATTTATTCAAGACAAAGGGTCAATCGAGAGAAGACAACATCAGATTTTATCGACAATCGAAAGTGACAGTCCACCGAAGCATGTCAAGAGTACTATGTTCCGTATCGCAAAAAGTGGTGACTGGCTGCATAAAGGCATATTGCCTAAAACATGCTAGGGAGTATTCAAACCCTAAAAATAGCCGTTCATCACACACCATAAGAGGAAACTCATGAAGTTATCTTTTCCAACGGATAGTTTTTCAAGAGTGACCTTGGTGTTTGCCTATAAATACTTGTGACCCTCTACATTGAAGGTTACAGGAAATTTGTAAGCAACTCAAGAGCTCAAACTTACTATTGCAAGTTGAAGCACTCGAAAACCCAAGAATTTCCCAAATGCTTTACATTGAAGAGAGCTCATTCACCAAGCCTAGATTTGATAAGATATATCCAAAGCTTAGTAGAGATATCCTAACCTTTGCATTGTACTTAATTGTAAAGGATATCTCATCCTAGTTGGAAACCAACCAAGAAACCCCAAACCCTTTGTAAGGTAGTTTGAGTGTGATTGTTGGTGAGTTGGAGTTGTAAAGAGTTAGTAAACTACGAGGGTAGTCGAAAAAACTCTAGAGAAGAAGTGAGTAAACTATCTTGGATAGTCAGAAAGCTTGTGTGTGTTTTGAGTAAGTAAACTACAGAGGTAGTCAGAAAACTCAAAATAGAAAGGTTAGTAAACTACAGAGGTAGTCAGAAAACTTAGGAAGTGGTTAAGGAATTTCTCTGAAGAGCCAGAGAGAGTGGACGTAGGAGCTTGAGTCTCTGAACCACTATAACTTGTGTGTTGTTTGCTTTCTGTTCTGCATTAATTATCTGTTGCATAACTTTAACTGAAAGTATATTTTCACTGATATTCAGTTGGACTCAATCCACTGAAGTTGCATCTAACTGAATCACAGCCTTAATCACTATTCCATTAAAATGAAGGTTTTCAGCAAAGCATAAAACGAGTATAAACTTAGGGCCAACCATTCCGCACATCTGAGTAGCTATTCAAGCAGCTCAGGATCTCTGAAAAACTTCGTGCTCGGTTGATTATCGAGGCTTCCGAAAGCGGCTTCGGGATCACCGCCCCTGTAGACTTTAACTCAGTATGATCTGGCTTCTCGGGGCGAAATCATCGTGACAACTCCGACCCATCGACCTCGATGAAGAAAAAGTTTTAAAATTCAATTTGAACACGTGTATTCCCCCATACACGCGTGTAAGACTCGTTCTTGACCGACCAACAAGTGGTATCGGAGCAAAGGGTTCAACTTGACCACCTGCTTTGTTGACCATAGTCTTATTTGCTAAAAGATTCTTGTGGTCTACTGAACAGATCTAATTTTCTAAAATCTTAAAAGGCTCAGACATAATGCCTTCTAAGAAACTTCCAATGTTCTCAGTAGAGAGCTATGATTTGTGGAGATTGAGAATGCAGGCTCACCTGTATTCTAAGCATGAACGAATGTGGAGAGTGGTCTCCGAAGGACCATTCCAATTCACTGTGGTGAATCCCAGAGTTACAGAAAATGAGAGAAATGATCCCAGGACTGAATTTCCTAAGTCTGATGATCAACTTACTCCTGAGGAGAGGAAGTTAGTTAATCTTGACTATATTGCCAAAGATACACTATATAACACTATTGATGATGGTGTGATGGGGATGATTTCTCATTGTAATACTGCCAAAGAAATATGGGATACACTATCTGTGATGTGCCAAGGCACAAATCATATAAAAGAGAACAAACTTTCAGTTGCCATTGGAAAGTTTGACAGTTTTGAAATGGAAGATGGTGAATCTATTGACAAACTAGAAGTCAGATTCACTAGTATAATGAATGATCTGAATGCACTTGGAAAGAGATATCCACAAAGAGAAGTAGCATTGAAAATTCTTAGAGATCTATCTAAGAAATGGGATATTCATGCAGTGGTGATTGAAAACACCAAAAATATTGATTCAATGTCGTACCAACAAGTATTCTCTGAGCTGAAAGCTTATGAGTTTGTTATTGATAAGAAATCAAAGAAAACTGACAGCAAAGATGATTCTTCATCTAGTAAAAATGTGGCTTTCAAAGCCAATGATAAAACCTGTAAAACTAGAGAGTCTGAGAACTCCCTTGCTAAAAATCAGGATGAGCTAGAGGATAAGCTAGTACTGATGGCAAGGAGGTTTGAAAGGCTTAATAGTAGATATGAAAAATATAAAAACTATTACAGGAATCACAGGTACCAGAGAGATTCTAAAGCTAAGGACAGATCCACTGAGAAGAGGAAAGACCTGAAAGCTGAAGGATCTTCATCCAAAAAGAAGGACTCCAAGACAAAGGAGGAAAGTGATCAGGATGATGATGCCAACAAATGCTATAACTGCCAAAAGAAAGGTAATTTTCAGTATGACTGTCCAGACCTAAGTGCTAAGGAGAGAAAAGAAAGGAAAGCAAAGAGAGACAAGAAGTTCTCCAGTAAGAAAGCCATGGTTGCAGAGGAAGAACACTCTGAAGAAGGTTCCAGTTCTTCAGATGAAATGTTCTCAGATAGTGACAGTGATGACATATGTCTAATAGCTGTGGAGGAGGTAAATTCTTCTATCTCTGTTGTTGCTCCTACACAAGCACATGAGTTGTCAAGTTCTACTGTAAATAGTCAATTTGACCTGATGGATTCTTTTGAGAGTCTTATGAAGGACTATGCTATTTTACAAGAACTGCTGAATGAAACTCAAGAGCAGAACATATAACTGATTGCTGAAAATCTTAAGTGGAAAGACTCTAGTAATCCTGAGATCACTTCTCAATTAATGGGAACTACTGATGAACTGGATGTTCTGAAAGTACAACTCTCAGAGAAAGAGAAGTTGATAGAGACCCTAAATGGAAAACTAAAGAAATCCACTGAGGAGATTCAGCTGATCAGAACTGAGTTCAATGACCTCTCTGAGAAGCATGAAACTCTACAAAAATGTGAGGATAGTGCGCAGAGAAAGCTAGCTCTATTGAATTCTGCATCTAAGGTGATAGATGAAATTCAGAGTTATCAAAGACCTGCCACTATAAAAGCTGGATTGGGATACACTACAGGGGGAACCTCACAAGGTCATCTAAATGCTACATCTAGTAGCACAAAGACTGTCTTTGTTAAACAAGTGGCACCCAATCTTCTGACTGAAGAAATGCCCAAAGTTTTAGACAAGGGAAAAGGACCTATGGTTCCAGAAAAACTGAATGTTCAGGGAAGAAAGCCCAGACCTCAGGAAAAGGCTAGAAAACCTGACCACTCAGTAGGAAATTTTCAGGCAAGTACTTCAAAGCCTCAGGCTAAGAATACAAACCTGAAGAGATCTGCACTGAACCAGCAGAGGAATTTTCAGAAGAGAAACACTCAGCCGAGACATTCTCAACTGAAAAGACCAAGTCCTCAGATTACTGAAAGACCCCAATTTCAGTACAGGCAACCTAAACCCCACTTGCCTAAGGGTAAAGGTTACCTGAACCCAAGTCAACAGAGACACAGACCAACTGCACAAACGCCAAAGCAATGGAACAAAAGGCCTGTACCCAAGAAAAATTCTAAGGCTCTTGTTCATGCCAAGGCTAGCACTCATACACAGGATACTGCTAAGGCACCTAGAGTGGTAAATGTGTATGTAGATGTTTATGGAAGACATATCAGCCACTCTAAAGTAATTAGAGTTGTCAGGCAGATTTGGATTCCAAAAGGTACAGCTAACCTGGTAGGACCCTACACCAAATGGGTACCTAAGAATTGAACTGTTTTTCAGGTGAAAAACAAGGGCACTGGGCTGATTGAAGATCACATAGCACTGATGAGTGGAGATGAAATGGCCCCTGTTGTATGGTATCTTGACAGTGGATGTTCAAGATATATGACAGGATATAAGCAAATACTCACTGACTATGTAGAGCAAAGAGGCCCTCAGATCACATTTGGAGATAACTCCAAAGGTCAGACTGAAGGATATGGAACTCTTGAAATTGATTCTGTTCATATCCATGGTGTTTCATAGGTATCTGGTTTGAAGCATAACTTGCTTTCAATAAGCCAATTCTGTGACAAGGGATTTAATGTTGAGTTCTCAAAGAACTTATGTTATGTGAAAGATGATAGCTCACAAAAAATACTACTGACTGGTACTAGAAAAGGAAATGTGTATCTTGCTGATTGGAGTTCAACTCCTAAAGTTACATGTTTGGTTGCAAAAAGTTCCATAGATACCAGTTAGTTGTGGCACAAAAGGATGAATCACCTGAATTTCAAAACATTGAACAAACTTGCAAGATTAGCACTTGTGAGGGGGTTACCAAATGAAGTGTTCAGTAAAGAACATGTTTGTGATGTGTGCCAAAAAGGAAAACAAATTAGAGCATCATTTAAAAGCAAAGTAGATGTTTCTACTGAAAGAATACTTCAATTGTTGCATATGGATCTTTTTGGTCCAGTAACACTAGTGAGCACAAATGGCAGGAAATATACACTCGTGGTAGTTGGTGACTACTCAAGATATACATGGGTCATATTCTTACTCAGTAAGAAAGAGACTCAGATAAAACTGCCTGAACTACTGAAAAGGCCCAGTATTGAAAAGAACCTGAGTGTGGTCAAAATCAGATCAGATAAAGGAACTGAATTTATCAACCATATTATATCTGATTATTGTGCAGCAAATGGAATTACTCATGAAACATCAGCTGCAAGGACCCCACAGCAAAATGGTGTTGCTGAGAGAAGAAACAGGACTCTGAAAGAAGCTGCAAGGACAATGATAGCTGAAGCTGATATTCCTAAAAGATTTTGGGCTGAAGCTGTCAACACTGCATGCTATTCACAAAACAGATCCATGCTGACCAAGAGTCAAGGCAAAACACCATACGATCTTTGGAATGAAAGGAAGCCTCTTGTTTCTTTCTTTCGTGTGTTTGGTTGCAAGTGTTTCATACACAATAATGGTAAAGATCAGTTGAAAACATTTGATAGCAAAGCTGATGAAGGAATATTCTTAGGATATTCTGAAGTCAGTAAAGCCTTCAGAGTTTACAACTGTAGGACTCCTATTGTGGAAGAAACACCTCATGTTGTTTTTGATGAATCTACTTGTGTTCAGAAGAAACAAGAACATGATGCAGGAGAACTGACCAAGAGAATCACCAGACTAAGTCTGAAAAAGAATGATAAAACATCCTCTGAACCTGAAAAGAAGAAGTCAGTCACCTTCTATGAATGGAGTGACTCAGACTCAGACAAAGAAGTTCAGGATGGAACTCAGGATGGTGAGATTCAGGATGGAAATTCTCCACTGAAGGAAAGCCAACACACCAAAGCTGACCAATCTGAACAGACACCAATTCAGACTCAGGTATGTGATGCCAATGAAGATGTGGTCACAGCTGAGGCAATTTCTGAATCTATCAACCAAAGGGGAACAAATGTCTCTGACAATGTTCTGAATGGAATTTCCCCTGAGGAAGATGATTCCCTTTCTCATTTTCTGTTGTTCCCTGAGTTTAATGAATTGCCTGAACTTAACATTTCAAATGTTGAGGATACTATTGAAGGGGGAACATCTAGAAGAAGTTGGTTAGATAGTCATCCTACAAGTCAGATCGTGGGTGATCTAACTGATGGTGTCAAAACAAGAAGGTTCCATGGTGAAAGTGCATTATTCTGCTGCTTCCTATCAGAGAAAGAACCTACTGAGATTGAAGAAGCTCTACAAGATTCATTTTGGATTACCGCTATGCAAGAAGAGCTGAATCAGTTCTCAAGGAATGAAGTTTGGGAGCTAGTGGATAGACCTTAGAGGCACAATGTGATTGGAACTAAGTGGGTATTCAAGAATAAGAGAGATGAAAACAACAACATTGTGAGAAACAAGGCAAGACTAGTTGTACAAGGTTATTCCCAAGAAGAAGGCTTGGATTATGATGAAACCTTTGCACCTGTTGCAGGACTAGAAGCCATCAGATTGTTTCTTGCATATGCTGCCTACATGAAATTCACAGTCTATCAGATGGATGTGAAAAGTGCATTTCTGAATGGTGTTCTTAAGGAAGAGGTTTATGTGGAACAACCTCCGGTTTCGCATAAAAATGACCAAGTTTACAGGCTCAGGAAAGCCTTGTATGGTCTTAAGCAAGCGCCCCGAGCATGGTATGATACCCTTTCTCAGTTTCTTACTGACCATGGTTTTATCAAAGGAACTGTTGATAGGACTCTGTTCAGGATAGAAGATGGGAAAGACATCTTACTTGTTCAGATTTATGTAGATGACCATATTTGGATCTCCAAATCATCACCGTACATGTGAAAAGTTTTCTACAATCGATGAAAGGAAAGTTTGAGATGTCAATGATGGGGAGATGAATTTCTTTCTTGGACTTCAAGTGAAACAATCAAAGGAAGGAATCTTCATCAACCAAGCAAAAGTACACCGAGATCCGATTGCAAAGTATGGTGTCTGACAGACTTGCAATGCGCTTAGAATTCCCATGAATACTAACTACAAGATGGATCCCGATCTCGAAGGCAAATCGATAAGTCACACCGATTATAGAGGATCATTGGATCATTGCTCTATCTCACAGCAAGTAGGCCGGATATAACATTTGCTGTTGGGATATGTGCAAGATACCAAGCTAATCCTAAGGCTAGTCACATGGAGGCTGCCAAAAAGATACTAAAATATCTTAAGGGCACAGTGAATAGAGGATTATGGTATCCAGCTGATGATAACCTTGAATTAACTGGTTATTCAGATGCTGATTATGGAGGATGTAGAATTGACAGGAAGTCCACCACAGGAACTTGTCAATTTCTTGGAAGTAAGTGATATCCCGGTTTTCAAAGAAATGCAGACCTCGATAGCAACCAAGATCTATCAAGTCAATACATGGTCGCAAGAAGTCAAGTTGCATGATTCTTTGGCTCAGACAACAATTAAGGGATTATAAGATTATAACCAAATGTGATAATAATAGTGCTATTGCTATTTCACAAAATCCGGTATTGCACACCAACTGTAAGCATGTGGATATCAGACATCACTTCATCAGAGATCATGTTGAGAAGAAAGACATCAGGATGGAGAAGATTCATACTGATAAACAGAGAGCTGATATCTTGACTAAACCTTTGGCTGAATCAAGATTTCAGGAACTATCAATTGAATTAGGGATGTTGGATCCAAGTGTATAGAGCAAATCTGAAAAAAATGAAGGCTAAAAATCACTTGATGAGGATGGAGGAAGAGCAAGATCAGTTGGCTGGAGAGGTGCGAAGTGTCAGCAAAGAACAATACCATATGGACACTGCACTATCCCAACTTCTGCCACATAGTGCCAAGAAGGGGGAAAGGCTAGGAGCTGACCTGAGGTTATTATTGGCACACACCTTGGAGAGAAAGGCAGATAAAGAGGCTGAAAAGAAGAATATTGCTGAAGCCTTGAAGGAAGTTGAAGCCACTCAGAAGCTCAAATCCAAGGAAGTGGAGAAGCCTGTCTACACTCATGTTTCTGAGGAAACAATGAAAGAAGTCATTGCTTGTTGGGAAATTTGTATTTAAGTTTTGATGGAAGTTCCAAAACAGGTTGTAATAGGACCAGTCAGACATGTTAGCTGACTGATGACTTAGAATCAAATTAAGATGACCAGCTGAAATGTATTGATAGCTGATGTAAAAGATAGGTCACATATTGAGGGGGAACTCAATATGTATAAGTCAGGTCGAAGTATCAGATGACCCAGATAAGGTTAGATGATCAGAAGGCTAAGAACAAATCAGAAGAAAATAAGTCAAGATCGTGAAGACATCAAGACTCGATGAACTCAAGACTCGATGAACTCAAGACTCGGATGAACTCAAACTCAAAACTCAAGACTCAAAAAACACAAGACTCAAGATGATCAGAGACACCGAGGCTCGAGAGTCACCAAGATCGAAGACTACCGAAGACCAAGACCTATATCACAGAGTCCGCATATTGAGCTAAGACAATCAGATCGAAGACTCAACAAGGTAGACCGATCGCTTATCCGATCAAGTCACCTCGACCAAGGCGTCAACTAAAATGGTACACCGCATAATACGAATATTCTACAAAAAGGAATATCAATCGCCTAATGGACAAATTATTAAAGTGCCGCCATCATGGCTCAGGAGAAAGTGACACGTGCACAAAAAGAGCTGACAATACGGGATTCAAAACTGCGGACATAAACAGAGCTAATCATGCCTACGGCCATGCCGATATTCGGAGCACGTCACAATCATATCCTACAGCCTACCTAATATAGCCCAAAATTCAAATTTCTCTCCAACGACTCTTTGATTTCGAGGTCTATAAAATGGGATCGATCTTCAAAATTGAAAAAGAGACCGAACATTAAGAACAAATACGGAGACACCGCAAAAGAAGCAAAAACTACAGCAAAATCTCCGCTCGAAGAACGCCACATTTGAAGATTATTCTTAGAGTGTTCATCCCATAGTTCTTAGCAAGAAATCATATCCACTAGCATTTGGCTACATAAACACTTGGATAGATTTCCAGTTGGAACCACAACAAACCTTTACCCAAACTCAAAGTTAGGTTAAGTTTGTTACCGCAAGATTTCAGACTAGAGATTCTAGATTCTGATTTCTGCTTCAGTTGAGTGTGAACTCAATAAATATCTGTTGGGTGTTGGACTAACACATAAAACTAAGTCCAGTTGGTTAAGTTGGTGCCCCTGTGTTAAGGGAAGAGTGGACGTAAGACGGGTTTCGTCTGAACCACTATAAAAATCTTGTGTGCATTTACTTGCTTTCTCTATTGTTTTACACTATTCACACAACTGAGTTTAAAACTGCATACATATTCTAAGTTAAGCTCAGTCTGCACCAAGCAACTGATCTGATCAGGTTGACACCTTAGTCAGCCGGTTGAAAACTGACTTAAGAATCTGATTTGATAAACTGGTTTTTCACACGGGTATTTACAAGCTTCCACACTCTCAGTTAAACTGACAGATATCAAACTGATCTACCCCCAGGCACTCAGTAAGATTGAACATCAGTCCAAACTGACTCACTAGCACTCTGATCAGGAAATTTGCATTCATACCTGATCCGCACGAAAAGTTTTCAGAAGTCTATTCACCCCTCCCCTCTAGACTTCTGCCCTCACAAAACCTGTTCGAGACCTATAAGTGGTATCAGAGCCAGGCTCTACAGACCACTGGCTTTGAGTATCATCGATTCTTGAGGAAGAATCTTTGTGGTCATTTGAACAGATCTTGAAAAACCGTTTTCAAAACTCATTCGTTTTCAAAAATCACTCAGCATGGATAATACCTCTGGTATGTATCATGATTTGCCTAAGTTTTCAATTGATGAGTATGCAGATTGGACTATATACATGTGCAATCATCTGGGATCGATAAGCGGCAGAATGATGGAAGTCATTGAACGAGGACCCATCATCATATATCACGACAACCCAGCGGTTGGAGGAGATCCAGATCATGCACTTGGAAGTCTTGTTCGAAAAAGTCCAGCCCTGATGGATGCAGAAGAAAGGAAGCTGTATACTCTAGATACAATCGCCAGGCATATAATCATGAAGACGATGGATAAAGTCACCAAAGAGAAGATAAAGTATCTCAAAACAGCGAAACAAATGTGGGATACTCTTGCTGAGATGTACGAAGGAAATGATCAGATCAAAGACAGTCGACTACAAGCTGAACTGGTGAAGTTTGAAAAGCTCAAAATGCTGCCCAACGAGACCATCAATGAGCTCGATGGGAGGATCACCATGTCAGTAAACAAGCTACGAGAGCTTGGAAGAGAGATGTCAGACAAAGACATCAATTACAAGATCCTGAGATCTCTCACTAAGAAGTGGGACATGAAAGTCACGGTAATCAAGGATTGCTAAGACATAGCCAAGATGAAGCCGAGTAGCTTGTTCCTAAGCCTTAAAGTCCATGAGTTCGATTTAATCGAAAGAGGGCAAGCAGATGATGAGGAGACGTCTGCTGAAGCCTCAACCTCAACATCTAAATCAGTTGCATTCAGAGCAACCAGCAGCAGATCAAAGGCCACTGAACCTGTTGGAAACATCATAAGCCAAGCTGAACAGATCGCTTTACTTACCAGGAAACTTGAAAAATCAAATATTCAACTCTGTAAGTATCGCAGATTCTACAAGGATTATCAAGACAAAAGGAACAGGAGGCCAACTGACAGATCACTAGAAAGGAATAGATCTGATGACCGAAGAGATCACAGAGATGATAAAAGAGATGATCGGTCAGATAAGAGAAGAGATAACAGATCTGGCAGAAGGAGTTCAGACTACAATTAGAAAGGAAAGTCACCTGACAGATCCTACAAACGAAGTGTCTCACCTGGCAAAGGAAGTTCCGTGGATTGTGGATCATGCTTCAACTGCTTGAAACCAGGTCACTACAGCTCCGACTACCCATACCTGACTCCCAGAGAAAGAGAAGAGAAGCGGAACAAAAGAGAGCTACGCTTCCAAGACAGAAAAGCCATGGTTGCTGACACATCAGGAATTGATGATTCCTATCCGCC
The DNA here is from genome assembly GCA_037126765.1 of Stenogyne calaminthoides. Lineage (NCBI taxonomy): Eukaryota > Viridiplantae > Streptophyta > Magnoliopsida > Lamiales > Lamiaceae > Stenogyne > Stenogyne calaminthoides. The sequence continues at coordinate 12,204,858 of JBBCBC010000002.1, read as the reverse complement.
TTCTGAGAATTCTGGCTACTCATCCAGAGAAGATTTACGCCTCGATAAAAGGTTGTTGATTTCCTCGACCATGAAGATCTGATATTCTCTTCAGATGACGATGAAATCTGCCTGATGGCCAGGGATGAAGATCAATCTGAGGTAACCTCCAAACCTTCTGCTTTTTCAATTTCCACACCAGCTATTATTAGCACACCTGCTGGAGAGATTGACTTGCAGCTCTACTCCTAGAGCAATTGCTTGATGATCTCTCTGATGCAGTAGACACTTATACAATAGTGGAAGTGAAAATGACAAGCTAAGATCAGAAATAATCACTTTGTAAAGAGAACGCTGGTTTATCGAAAGCAAATTAATCGAAATCAAATTTGAATCGCCGAAGGTAAATCGAGGAACTTAACGCTCAAGGTTAAATCCTCTAATCAGAGAAGCGGATCAAAGATCGACTAGCAATCAACAAACAAAGAAAGTCGATGATTTCAAAATCCTACAAGCTAAGTTTGATGAGCTATTCCGACTACATGAGAGTCTAAAATCTCATCGAGGATAGTTTGCGCAAGAGAAAATAGAGGTTTTCACGAAGTCATCAAAAACCGTTCAAGATATGAACACCTATTTTCGAACGCCGACTAACAAGAAGGGAATTGGGTATGAGAACCCTTCTACATCCTCAAAAGCCCCGTTTGGTTCACTTCAGAAGGGTGTAATCCAACGAGTCTCTGATAAAGATACACAAAAAGCTAAAAATGTATCGATAAGGGAAAGAGACTCTCCGAAAGCAAGTAAGGCAAGTGCCTAAACAGAAAGGGAACAGAAATGGACCCCAACTGATTAAGCATCAGCCGAGGAATCAACAGAAGAACCCAGTTCTTCTGAAGAAACCTCAACCTGATCAGCAGATTAGGTATCAGAAGAGATAACCTATAAAAAGGAAATCTAATCTGTGACCCAATCGAGGTCAGCTGCCTAATAAGCAAGCTATAGGTAAACTGCAAAGACCATCTATGCCAAAGAGATATGAATCTTTTAATGGTAGCAGTCGTACCTACCCTTATAACCAGAGATCTAGGGCTACTGCACCTGAGCCACACTGGGTTAAAGGAAGATAAAATATAAAGAAAAATCCCAAGTCTTCTAAGTCACCCAAGGCTCACACGAATAATAATACTAATCAGAAAGCATATAAAGAGACGTATGATTATGTTGATATGTATGGGAGATAAATCAGGCCTTCTAATCTATCTGATTACGATAGAAGTGCCCTGTTTGTGTGGATCCCTAAATCCACCACTAAACCCTCAGGACCCAATTCCAAAGGGGTACCTAAAGCCTGATTCGATTGCGGTGTTCAAGTGGGGACGCCAACAAAGGAGGTGTACAAGCAACTATCTGGTACATCGATAGTGGATGCTCAAGGCACATAACTGGAAGCAAACATCTCCTTAGCTCTTAGAAAGAACAAGAAGGCCCACGTGTACTCTCCGGTGATGATAACTTTGGTTTTACCAAAGGATTCAGAACCTTAGAGAATGATGATGTACAAGTAACTGGAGTCTCGTATGTCGAAGGACTAAAGCACAATCTACTATCAGTATCACAATTCTGCGACAATGGATTCAGCGTTGAGTTCTCGAGTGACAAGTGTACGATTAGGAATCGAGCTACTCAACAAATTTTGCTAATCGTTCAAGGAAAGGCACGATCTACACACAATGATTAGAACAGCTTGCCCAAGAAATGCATGCTTAATTGTTAAGAGCTCCAAAAGTAGCGATTGGCTCGCACACAAAAGAATGAGTCATCTGAACTTTAAGACTCTTAACAAGATAGCTAGGGTGCCTTTGGTTGAGGGACTTCCGAATGAAGTATTCTCAAAGGATCAGACATGTGCCGCATGTCAGAAGGCAAAACAAGTTAAAGCTTCATTCAAAGGAATACCGACCAAAGATCCAAGAGAAATCGCAAATCGCTCCATATGGATCTATTCGGACCCGCCATACACCACCATCGATCTCGATGGACGAAATATACTCTGGTAATCATGGATGATTATTCCAGGTTTACTTGGGTTGTATTCTTATACAAGAAGAACGAGACAATGACAAAGATACCCGAGTTGCTCAAGAAACTACAAAACGAAAGCATAGTAAAAATCAGATCAGATAAAGGTACAGAATTTCTGAATTCTTTTATTACTGATTTTTGCACTGAGTTTGGTATACAACATGAAACATCAGCTGCAAGAACGCCATAACAAAATGGAGTAGCAGAACGGAGAAACAGAACTCTCAAGGAAGCTGCTCACACTATGTTAGCTGAACATGAGACATCAAGCCGTTTAAAGCGTAGCAATCAATCTTGCATGCCACACTCGTAATGAGATGTTCTCTGACTAAGACCACTTCAAAACACCCTATGAACTGTGGAAGGGCAGAATACCTCGTGTTTCTTACTTCCATGTTTTTGGGTGCAAGTGTTTCATTCACAACAATGGGAAAAGTTAGTTGAAGACTTTTGAGGCCAAGTCAGATGAGGGTATATTCTTAGGATATTCCTCATCCAGCAAGGCTTTCAGGGTTTACAACAAACGAACCATAGTTGTGGAAGAAACACCCCATGTGGTCTTTTGATGAGACATCTTCTCTAACAAGAGAAAGTTCGCCTCGTAACAAGCCGCACCCGGATCAACCGCTATCCGACACGCAGAAAATGGATCAACTAAGTATCAAGGAAAAAGAAGTTTAACATGTAATAAACAGTATATCCTAAACTTGATCTTGCCGACTCAACAGTCAATCGGACCCTAAGGTACGCATTAACCGCTGAAGAAGAAGAAGTCGCATAAAGAGATAAGATCAACCGAACCATCTGGTTCGGGGAACTCTGAAGTTCCTACTTTAATGTACATCGACACATGATGAGTCCAACATCACCGAGACATGTTCTTATCAAGTGGATCATAATTCCGCACTACTCCCAATCACTAGTAATGAACTACTATCAGAAGTGGATGATGTTCTCCAAATAGACGCAAATCAGAATAGAAGGACTGGATTACCGGTCATCCAACCGATCCGATTATTCGGAGACCCATCGATACAGAGTCAAAACTAGACATCGATTGGTGAAAGTGACATGTATCTTGTTGATATCTGTCTTTGAAGGAACCAATTACAGTAGAGGAAGCTCTACAAGACGCAAGTTGGATTCTAGCCATGCAAGAGGAGCTGGAACAATTTGAGAGGAATCAAGTTTGGAAACTGGTGGACAGACCAACTCATCAAGACGTGATTGGCACGGCGGGGTATTCAAGAACAAGAGAGATGAGAATAATGTCATAACCGTGAATAAGGCAAGACTTGTTGCTAAGGGGTATTCACAATCGGAAGGAATTGATTATGATGAGACAATTGCACCGATCCGCCGCTTAGAAGCCATTCGGTTGTTTTCGGCATATCTTTGCCCACGAGGGTTCATTGTGTATCGATGGATTTGAAAGAGCTTTTTCTTAAACGGGTACTAGCAAAGGGAAGTTTATGTTGAACAACCTCCGGCTTTGAAAAAAGGCAACCAAGTATACCGCTTTAAGAAATGCTCTTTATAACTTCAAAACAAGCTCCTCGAGCTTGGTATGATACACTCTCTCAGTTCTTGATAGACAGTGGATTCACTAAAGGAATAGTGGACATAACCTTATTCAGAATAGAAGATGGAGAAGATATTATGATGGTTCAGATTTACATGGACGACATCATCTTCGGATCTCCCAACAAGAAGCTGTGTGAGAAGTTCAGCAAATTGATGCAAGGGAAGTTCAAGATGTCCATGATGGGTCAGATGAATTACTTTCTGGGTTTACAATTCAAGCAGAGTACAGAAGGGATATTCATCTGCCAGGCGAAGTACACAAGTGTTGGGATTATACTGGAAAGTATGCTTTTACTTTGTATAATCGAAACTGAATTTCCAGACTTTAAATATGATTGAATGTTACATATATTTACTGCATAACTGTTCAATAAATTCGTACGTGTTACATTGTAGTTAATTTAGTGATACCAGATCATAGAAGATTAAATTAACAGTCCCTTGTACCTAAAAGTACGCCATTCACGATCTAGATGGAAATGAACAACCCATCATGAAAGGTTGAGGTGTAAGGCTCAGATTGGTTTGTCTTGACCAAGAGATTACACTAGTGCATGACTGATGCGCTGAATAGGACCTACAAAAGGATAAATTCTTCAGAACTGAACAAGGAAGAATTAGACCTCAGTGGTTCGTTATTTCTTAACCTTCGTCCCTTAAATAGGATCACGTGGGATTGGTAACTATTTCTTTGACTTATCATGGGTAGCAAATCAAAGAGAGATTCAATACTTTTTATCTTGGGCAATATTATTGGTCACATGTGATTGCTAAGATTTAATACGAAGAATCGTGTGCAAGTACGCTTGTTTGATTTGCCCCCTTGGGAGGTTCATAAGCTTTATCATACCAAATCTTGCAAGTGGAATTTGTTTCCGGTATGGATAATAATGTTGAACCGTTCCTTGACCAAGAGTACGTTCTACGTAAACCAGTAGATTCCGCATGCGTAGGTTTTACGTGGCTTTTTATATGCATGATATGTTGTTGCAATTATTATTTGAATTAATATAGGATTAATTCATGCTAGTAATAATTAAAGAATTAAATTTGTATTTAAATATTCACCCCGAATAGATCTCATGCAACTCATTCCCCAACAATTGGTATCGAGCCCACGGTTTGCCTCTCAATTTTTAAATTGTAATTTAATTCATGGACATTTAATTTGAAATTGGATAGTAGAACTGTTAGATCTTTTTTTGCGGTATCCAATTGTCATGGATTTTAATGTGTTTATTTATGCATGCATATAAATTGTGGTTTTAATTGATTAGCTCGATTTTATTTTGCCTCGTGAGAAAATCCACGAGTAGACTAGGATTTGTTTGATTTGATCAATGTAATAGACTAGTCTAGATCTAGGTTTATTTATTTTTTGTAAATAAATCAGAATCCCAGATCGGATCAAAGAGACGGGCGAATTAAAGGACAAAATCCGTAACCAAGGCGTAGGGCGGGGCGCTGCCACGGTAAGCATGGCGCGAGTGGGCAGGCCAAGGCCGTCTAAGCGCACGCGAGATTCTTGGCCTCAAGAAAGACAGCCGGATTTAAGCGACGCGTCGCAGCAGTAAGCGACGCGGGGGCGAGGTCGCGGGCGAGGCGGCGGAGGAAGCTCGCATGTCTTTTGCCGAGAGTCACGACGCGCTACCAATACTGCCGAGGTGTCTTGAGGATCATGGGCGTTGACCCTCACGCGCCGAGGCTACCAAGGTCGTTTCTAGCGAAGTGGCCGGCCGGATCGCGGGCGTGCATCCTTGCCGCGAGTTTGGCGTGGCGTTTCGAGATGAAGTATTTTTCGAGACGAACGAGTGGGAGAAATCCGAGACGTGTTTCTTCAAGATCAAGCCAAGAAAAATCAAACCATGACAATTGGATAATTTGTGCCCAATATGTTTATTTTTCTGTTTTGCTTGATTTATTTGTGCTATCTTATGCTTTATTTAATTTGTTTAAATGTGTTTGCATGAGGGTTGCCAAATGGAAAAATCTCACCTTCAAAAATTACTAAGTATGTTTAAATAATTAATTGACAATTTTATTCCGGATAATAAAATTGAATTAATTTTGACCTCCATGATTTATTTATTTGTGAATTCTTTTGGATAAATTCCCCCAACGGGACGGTCAAAAGATAGGTTTCACGTGAATGAATTCCAAACGGATGATTGTGGGTTATTACTAGTGGCGACGATGACCCTCCCAACGAGGTTCGACCTAAGCGAAATAATAATCATGTATTTAATCATGGTTATTACTTAGGTATAAAATTGATATGCATATACTTCTCCGAAGTCCCTGTCAATTTTATATTGGTCAAGTGGGAGCCAACTATTAATCTGGATATTAAAAGTTTGTAACTGTTCTTGTTTGTAACCTACTTGAATGTGTTTAAATAATGACCCACCCAACGTGGCTTATTTAAACTGTTTTGAGATGTTGGCTGATGCATGTTCATATTTTTTTTTGAGATTTTAATATGATGCATGTGATCGAACCTTGTGATATATTTGTGCTTATGCATATTATTATTTATTTCAGTTCATCAAGTCGCAACCTTTTAATCCACTGTTCAATATACTGAAAGACAATTTGCTCACTGGAGAAAATTTTGTTGATTGGAATTGAAAACTCACTATTGTCCTCACTGCACAAAGCCATAACTGGGTTCTGACCACACCTAAACCGGATAAACCATCAGATGAGTCCACTAAAACGGTTAAGAAAGAGTATGCTGACTGGGAGCGGTCTAACGAAATGGCAAAGTGTACCATCTTGGCTTCTATGTCAGATGTGTTGCAACACCAACACCAGAACGTTGAGACCGCTGCGGAAATCATGACTAGTCTTAAAGCGATGTTTCAACATCAGAACTGTGGCTCGTCAAATCTCCATGAGGGACTTGCTCTCTATGAAAATGGTGGAGGGAACACCCGTAAGGGAGCACGTTCTCCAGATGATGGCTCACCTTAATAAACTTGAGGTACTTGGCGCTGAATACGATATCGAGACCCAAATTGATTTTGTGCTCCATTCTCTGCCGAAAAGCTTTGAACAATTCAGGTTGAACTACCAGATGAATAATCAGAAGTTCTCGATGCCTGATCTGTTGCAAGCTTTAGTCTCGGCAGAGGCGATATTGGGGCGAGAAAAGCCCGAGCCTTGGTGGCAACAGACCTTCTTCTTCTTCTAGACCAAGGGGTGGTAAGAACAAGAAAAGGAACAAAGGCCACAAGCAAGTGAACTCAAGTGTTGCCAATGGCAAAAGATAAGGTGAAGAAGGGTGGTGGAGTGAACAAGCCCGACTAAGGGGAAGTGCTTCAAGCTAACGGTGAGAAAGGACATTGGAGGTCACTGTTCGGACCCAAAATGGAGGGATAAGAAAGGTAATTCTCACGCACTAGTTGTTTGAAATTTGTTTAGCGCGTATACCTCCCATTTTATGGGTGGTGGATCTGATCCACTAATCATGTTTGTTTCACATTACAGGGGTTCAAGCGGACCCGACAACTTAGTGGGAGTGAGGTCCTCATCACACTGGGCGATGCTACGAGAGTGGTAGCTGGAGCAGTGGGAGAAGTGCACCCATCTTTTGAAGACAGTGTTTTAATTTTTGAGATATTCTTTACGTTCCGGACTTTTTTAGAAAGAATTCATTTTCAGTTTCTAAACTTTTATGATGGATATTCGGTTACTTTTTAATAAAGTTGTTACCATTTTTCTTGTTGATAAATTTATCTATCATGGAACGTTGTTGAATGATCTCTATGCAATTAACTGTGCACACCACTCACGAAATGTATCCTATAACACATCAACTATTTCCGAGAAAAGAAAACGTTCATCAGACGTGAACGAGACACTTCTTTGGCATCTAAGATTAGGTCATATAAATCCAAAGAGGATCCAAAGGTTGGTGAAAGATGGTTCACTGGAGCGTCTCCAAGTTGAACAAATTCCAACCTGCGAATCATGTTTGGAGGGTAATATGACCAAGAGGGCATTTGGATGTCAAGACAGATTTTCTTAACGGAAGTCTTGATGAAGAGATCTATATGAAACAACCCCAAGGTTTCATTGAAACAGGCTAAGAACATCTAGTTTGTAAGCTCAAGAAGTCCATTTACGGACTCAAACAGGCATCCAGAGCTTGGAACCAATGTTTTGATCATGTTATAAAGTCTTATGACTTTGATCAAAACGAGTTTGAAAGTTGTGTGTATAAAAAGCGTGTCGGAACTGCATTGGTATTCTTAGTACTATACGTAGACGACATTCTGATCATCGGGAATGATGTGAAGGTGTTATCAAGATGTAAGGGCATGGTTTTCAAAACAGTTTGATATGAAAGACTTAGGGAAAGCCGGACACATCCTTGGGATCAAGATCACTCGAGATCACAAGAAAAGGATGATTGGGTTATCGCAAGTTTCATACATAGGTACCGTCTTGAAACGCTTCAGCATGCAAGATTCCAAGAAAGGATTCGTACCTTTCGGACTTGGAATCCATCTATCCAAGAAAATGTCCCCTAAGACGCAAAAGGAGATAGATGACATGAAAGACATTCCTTGTGCTTCGGCTATCGAAAACCTTATGTATGCAATGCTGTGTACGAGATCGGATATCTGCTTTGCCGTAGGCATGGTAGCAAGATATCAAAGTAACCCAGGGAAAGCGCATTGGACGACAGTTAAAAACATTCTGAAGTGTCTGAAAAGAACTCGGGATAGAATGTTGATTTATCAGTCAGATACTCCAATCCCCATCGGCTACACGGACTTGGATTTCCAATCAGATTTAGATTCCAGAAATTATCTGCCTCAGTTAGTGTGTTTCCATTTGGGAAGTGTAGCCATCAAATGGACGAGTGTGAAGCAGAAATGCATCACTAACTCAACCATGGAAGTCGGGTAAGTAGCTGCTTGTGAAGCAGTGAAAGAACCGATTGGGCTCTAGATCTTCTTAGTGGACTTGGATGGTGTTATGAATTTGTCTAGCAATATCTGCTAGGGGCAGTTGCAAATTCAAGAGAACCAAGAGTCCACGAGTCAAACGAGCACCCTAAAGGAAAGACATCTTATACGAGAAATCGTTAAGAGAGGAGATATAGATGTGGCAAAGATAGCGTCTAAGGACAACCTAGCAGATTCATTCACAAAGGGTCTGCCTCTGAATACATTCGAGAGACATGTGGGTGGAATGGGTGTCAAGACCGTTGCCAATCTTCTTTGAGTATAAGTGGGAGAAATTATTAGGTTCGTGTAGGTGACATTAGATGTCACGGACTACGTGAGACATGTTGTAGTATACTTAAAAGCAAACTTTGAGTATAAGTGGGAGATTGTTGGGATTATACTGGAAAGTATGCTTTTACTTTGTATAATCGAAACTGAATTTCCAGACTTATTTACTGAAATAAATTGTTTATCACTGATGCTTTAAATATGATTGAATGTTACATATATTTACTGCATAACTGTTCAATAAATTCGTACGTGTTACATTGTAGTTAATTTAGTGATACCAGATCACAGAAGATTAAATTAACAGTCCCTTGTAACTAAAAGTACGCCATTCACGACCTAGATGGAAATGAACAACCCATCGTGAAAGGTTGAGGTGTAAGGCTCAGATTGGTTTGTCTTGACCAAGAGATTACACTAGTGCATGACTGATGCGCTGAATAGGACCTACAGGAGGATAAATTCTTCAGAACTGAACAAGGAAGAATTAGACCTCAGTGGTTCGTTATTTCTTAACCTTCGTCCCTTAAATAGGATCACGTGGGATTGGTAACTATTGCTTTGACTTATCATGGGTAGCGAATCAAAGAGAGATTCAATACTTTTTATCTTGGGCAATATTATTGGTCACATGTGATTGCTAAGATTTAATACGAAGAATCGTGTGCAAGTACGCTTGTTTGATTTACCCCCTTGGGAGGTTCATAAGCTTTATCATACCAAATCTTGCAAGTGGAATTTGTTTCCGGTATGGATAATAATGTTGAACCGTTCCTTGACCAAGGACAAAAGATATTAATTAACGGAAAGCTATTTCAGTGGCTTGAATTAATTAATGGGCTAGATAATCTTAAACACGGGAAATAATGACCGGGAGCCATATTGACTGTAATATGAGATGGATAGTGAAATATTAATTATGTAGTGGGATTAATTAATATTTATGGGCTTGAATTATATTGTGGCTCAATATTAGATATTCAAGGTCGATTAGAAGGTCCAATCTTAATTCTCCTAAAGGCCCCCTGAGTAGCCCAACAAATAGTCCATTAACTGAAAAGGTGATTAAAATAAAATAAATATTGTTGCTTAATTTTTTCCTAATATTTCGAAATTTATGGATAAAAGAGGGAGAAAGATTTTCTTTGAATTTTGTTATGGAATGAAGATATGTATTCTTGGAATACAAGATTATCTCATTAAATTCAAGAAATCTCCCACTTGGTTATCTATGTGGAATTTTCGAAATTTTTGAAAATAATGGGCAAGAAAGATTTTCTTGATTTTCTTGAAAAGATATTATGGAAGATATGTATTTCTTGAAATACAAGAATATCTCATAAATTCAAGAAGATCCAAATCTTGGATTCTTGCACACATTAATTTTCGAAAATTACCATAGCAAATAGAGAAGGTGGGATTTTGTGGAATATTATAATTATGGGAAAAAGAATATAAGAGATATATTCAAGATTTCTTGGTGATCAAGAAAAGTCTTTTCCCACATTGTTTTTCCACTAGAAATTTTTACCACCTCCCTCTTATAAATAGGGGATGATTGTTTCATTCCCAAGTACAATTCCATGTGCTGGAAAAAATTAGCAAATCCACATAGGTGGTGCAACAAAGTTTATTTTTTCCTTTTGTTAATTGTTCGACAAGTGTCCTTCCACCAGATAGTTGAGCAAGGGCTAAGGGAATACTTGGGAAGTCCTTTTGGTTAGTCCGTCCGACCGAATTCACTTTGCCATCCCGAGAGAGAATGCGTTCACGTAAACCCATAGATTCGCGTCGTGGGTTTTACGTGGCTTTTTATATGCATGTTATGTTGTTGCAATTATTAATTGAATTAATATAGGATTAATTCATGCTAGTAATAATTAAAGAATTAAATTTGTATTTAAATATTCACCCCGAATAGATCTGTGCAACTCATTCCCCAACAACAAGGAATCTACTGGCCAAGTTTGGAGTTCAACATTGAATGGAAGCCAGAATTCCCATGATGATCGGGTTCAAGATGGATCCAGATGAGGACGGTCAGAAAACTAATCAGAAAGAATATATGGCTCTCATTGGATCTCTACTATACCTGACTTCCAGCAGACCAGATATCACTTTTGCAGTAGGTGTATGTGCCAGATTTCAAGCAAATCCAATGCAAAGCCACCTAGAAGCAGCTAATCGGATTCTCAAGTATCTGAAGGGGACAGTAAACCTTGGTTTATTTTACCCATCAGATGATAATGTAGAGCTTAGTGGGTATTCTGATTCTGATAACGGAGGTTGCGTAAATCGACGAAGTCAACCTCGGGTTCATGTCGGTTTTAAGAAATAAACCGATCTCTTGGTTTTCGAAGAAGCGGACATCAATTGCGACATCTACTATCGGGCGAAATATATGGTCTGCAGAAGTCGTTTGTTCCCCAAATCGCTCGCTAAGTGAGCAAATGAGGATTACAACATCGTAGCTAAGAACGTACCTATATTACGTGATGATAATAATCTTTATTGCAATCACTCGTAATCTGTTCTACATACAAGATGCAAGCATGTGGATGTCCGACATCATTTTATCGAGATCACGTTGAAAAGAAGAATATCGAATGGAAAGATCCATCTTGACGACAAGCGTAAAAAGTCGATATTTTAACTAAGCCGCTAAGTGAGATCGATTCGAGAATTATGCAACGAGCTAGGGCTTCAATCTCGGAGAAAGTGCACTAGAAATGGTTGGTGGATCGAACTCCGTAACTAGTTAGTTAAAAGACTAACCAGTTAAGAGGAATCGATTGAGTTAGGAATCTCAACCGATCGATTTACGCATAAGCACCGATCCAAGTACGAGATATGAAAGCGGATCGAAAAGTCGAACAAGCCCAATCTGAGTCTGATAAAGAAGCGGATCGTAAAGTCAGACAAGTAGCCAATCTGAAGTTCAGACAAGAAGCATAAGTTCAAGATATATCAGATCAAGGGGGAACTGATCAGATTGGAAGATTACTTTATAAGTCGATTAAAGCTGTAGTAAACAAGCAAGTCGTACAAGTTGAAAGCTACATATCGCATAAGTCAGAAGAGGCAACACAACAATGAAATAACAAAATTTTTCATTGATAAGGACCCAGAGGTCAGATTTACAAGTTACAAGTGACATCACAAGCTACCTACAAGCTATCTTCAAGTGGTATTACAAGCTACAAGTACAAGAAGACCCGGAGGTCAATACATAAACCATAAACCATAAACGCTAAGCCAACCCAAGGCAGGGAAGGAGAGGGAGAGATTTTAAGAGCTGATGCTCTCATTCTCTCTGACCCAGGGGGCGCAGAGAAGCTTCTAGAATCCTGAAAGCCACTCTTAGAGCTTCGAAGTGAGGAGCGAGAGCGACCCTTGAAGGATCTTTAAGCTAGGAGCCCTTAGACCTAAAATCAATGGGATCTCCAGCTGTTAAATGGGGCACAGTGCCACAGGTTTGGTCACAAGGACCAAACGGACACTAGTGTCACATGCAAATATTGAGTTTTATACACGAGATCGTATACCAAACTCATGTTTTATTTCAGACTGAGTCTGTTGATGCTAATTCCATCATCTCGATAGGCGCACAAGGTGCATACGGTTAGGAGAAGTGCCTTCTCATTTGCCTTAGCAGATCCGCCTCCACGGTGGTAAAGAAGCTTTGCATTGATCGTATGTGTAATCTTAGATGACGACGAAAGCAGTGTGAAGGAACACACAGGGTTGATTTGAGAAGCTGAATTCATTGGAAAAGGGTTAAAGGTTTTCACCGGAAATAAGGAACTCATCGGAAAGGCATGAATTATATGCTAAAGAAGACGAATGGTTTATGTTGTGTTGTTTTGCCTAACACCCCAGGCTAATTTATAGAAGGAAATTAGGGGTATAAATGCAAATTTAGTTTCTCAGAAGACCTCAAGAGAAATTTGCATCGACAATGCGTAAGGAACACGCGGCTAATAGTTGGATGAGTTGACCGTGTGAGTAATCACAATGTATCTATGCCATTATTACGGAATGTCAAATCGCGCCGATTTGGGAATCGAGGCGACTTTTGGACTCCCCGAAGCAAATGTTTTGGCGGGAGTAGACTTAAGCATAGTAAATGCGGGCTGAATAGAAGAAGATTAACGGATGAAGTGGATCAGATAAGGGTATCAGATAAGAGAATCAGATAAGTGGATCAGATAAGTGACGAAGTGCTTCACACAGGAATCTGATCAGATAAGTAAGATATTGTTGGGAAATGCTTAAGGCTACCATCAGTAAGGTCAACAAGTACCAGATCAGATCACAGTGGTAACTGGTTGATTACAATATCAATCAGTCAGATACGTTCTCTTATTTATCCCTTTCTGAATATCTTATATGTGTTATTTAAATAAATTGGTTTTACTCTGTTTTCACTTTATGACGCATGCTCTGCAAAACTTTTAATGAGGACTTGGGAATGTATTTTTAATGCGTTTTATTGCGAATTTTCAAGTCCGAAATACGAGAAGACTACTTTTCTCAACCGTGCGATCAAAATACTTTTTGGCTGACTAATCTCAGCCACTGATTTCAAAACACGGATACTTGAGTACTTTGGAAAGTTGTGCAAAAAGGTTTTCCCTCGTTTTCTATAAAATCCAAATCTTTCTTCAGAAAACTTCTTTCCACTACTTCGTCTTCTCAAAGCTCTTAAAAGATCAAAACTTTCAAAATCTTCAGAGAATTACTTTCGAAATCAATTGATTCCTTTCTTACGATTTCTCAAAACCTCGAATCAATTTCTGGTAATTTCTCGTTTAAATATTGCATAATCTCATTTCTCTCTGGTACCTAGGTTTACAAGTCGTGATGATATGTTTCTGTAATTTTTATAAGATCTATATGCTTACTTGCTAAATTGATGCTAAGATTACTGGTTTGACTGAATTTTTGAAATATTTTACTCAAACTAAACATCAATTTGCATATCGTACAAAAATGGCATATCTTGTTCCACGACCGGGCGAAGGGAAAAAGTTCTGCAACTTTGCATTGATGAAGAAAGACATCATTGATGAGAAGTATGTAGTATTCGCCATCACCTCAGATCCTGAATCGCTGGAAATTCTGGAGTGCTTGCGAGCGTGTGGGCTAGAACGATATTGCTCTACACATCAGAACATCATCCACACCCATGAAGCCCCGGAGTTTCTATAAAATCTACAGAGGGATGAAAACATTGATGCTGACCTGATTTCTTCCGTTGGCGGACTGGAAGTGCGAGTGTCGAATGACGATCTCCAGAGGATATTCAGCCTAACTCGAGGAAGCATCAATCCAGAGACCTACACGACTGATGTAGGAGAAAAAGAATTTCTTGAAGCCGAGTTCTTGAGACCAGCAAACAAGGAGAACACAACAAACATCAAAGCCTCTATCATTCTGTCAGATAAGCTGCCACAGAACTATGAATGGAATGAGGATGGAGCAAAGATATATCAAGCAAAGCACAAGGCCATATTGGGCAAGGATGAGTCCCTACCTGGACAATCTGATGAAGATCCAACTCCTTATGTGCCCAAACCCAAGGGAGAAAAGAAGGGAAAATATAAGGCAACTACATCTTTTGAAGTGCAGGAAAAGGCCATTCCAGAAAAGAGGATGAAGAGGAAGGATCTGGATAAGAAACCAAATGCTCAGCGGAAACGTCAGAAGAGAGTGACTTCTCCTCTGAAGACTGCTCCAAGTTCTGCCCAGCAAGTTAGCAGAACGAAGGATCTGATGCAAGAGGAATCAGAAGAGGAGATAGTAGTCCGCTCTGAGCCCACTGCCAGAGAAGTAAGGGAAGAGCAGATGATCGCAGCAGAAGGAGAGAAATCTGTCAGAGGGAAAGAAGTGGAGCAATCCGAGGAAGAATCACCATCTGATTCTCTGCCTCTCACCACGATCTTCCAGAGAGCAAGATCGCCAATGCCCATTTCCAAATCACCATCACCCTCTCTTCAAAAATCATCTCCACCACCCTCTCCCCACAAAACCTTCTAACCCTCACCCTCACCTATCAGATCACCCAGATCTCCCACACCACCAATCAATGAACCTGTTCAGGACACTGAACACCCTCAAAATGCTGAAAACAAACCACAAATATCCCAATCTCCAACCAAGTCACAAGCACCTGAGAGATCTGACAAGCGAGTGTCCATCTCTCATAATCCCTTCAACACCAGAACCGTGCTTGCTTCACCTGTTTCAGAAAGCCCCATCATAAGGATAATGAAGCAACAAATCAAGGAGTATCTGCTGGAGCTGTGCCCTGAATTGGATCAACATCCTGGCATCCAGCAACAAATAGAAGAGATTGTGTTCTGGAGGGATATCAGACTGAAAAGCATTGAAGAATTTCTGATTCTCATGACAACTCTGGGATCAGATTTCTTTGTAGACTTGGAGATGAAGTGCTTGAACACTGCTGGGATCGAAAGTGCTATTGAATTGGCATCTGATGATGATATCAGATGGTTGATTCACGAAAGGTACGGAATTGCTGATAACAGGGAGGAAACCGCTCAACCTCCTGCAGATCATGAGGGAGCTGCCGATGAACCAAGAATGGGTGCTGCAGATGAGACCCGACTTGGCAAGGCTTCAACATCTGACCAGACTGCTGCGATGAGCTCTGATACCCTAGATCTTTATACTGAGAAGAGTCAGGATGGGATCAAGACTGCTATTGAAGACAAGTTCCCAGCGCTCACAACAGATCTGATGAAGCGATTTGAAGAAGAGCAAGCAAAACTAGTTGACAGAGAAAGAAGTCACACAGTTGGGATGCACAATGCCATCCTCTCTGAAGTTATGCAACTAGTTAATCCTCTTGCCGAGAAGCTCAATCTCCAGTCTGACAAACTCAAAGTTCAGACAGATATGCTCAATCAGACACAGGTACTATTAGAGAATGTCTGGGCATCTTTGGAGAAAACTGACAACCACATGGATATGGGTTGGAAACACTTTGTAGCTTCTACAGAACGAGCAAGACAGGATATCGAAGTTGCTCTTAGACGCTTCTTGAAACCTGCACCTTCTGCCACCGTTCAGATCACTCCTTTTGTTGTCGAGGTACTCAGAGAGGAGATCACACGTCAATTCAATGCTCTGAACCGCAGAATGTCCATCCTCTTTGATGAAACCAAAAAGGGGGAAGGACAAGAGAATAAAGAGAAGAAAGAAAAACAAACACAGTTGGTAACAATTACATCTCTACCAGAAACCACTGTATCTGACTTGCCAGTCACTCCATCTATTGATCTCATTGCTGAAGTAAAAGAAACTGTGGAGCAACATAGCAAAGAGATCACTGAGCAGAAAAGTGCTCTTTTAGAGGTTATTGCCAGAGTCGACAAGATTGAAAACTTTTCTTCGTTCGTACAGAAAAGAATGAAAACTGATGATCAGGCCAAGAGCCTTGAACTCGCTAAGAAACTAGCTGAAGAAGACGAACAAGAAGAATCTGAGCAGACTTTGAGGAGAAAGAAAGGCAAAGGCAAGATGATGAAAGCAACTGTGAAAGATCAGAGATAAGGCCAACTATTCTCTACCAAAAGCCAGATGACTCCTGAACAAGTTCAAGAGCAAACAAGATAGAGAATTAGAGAGGTCGCCATCAAAAAGTAGAAGTTAGCAGAGGTTAAGGGACTGAACATCGCTTACATCTGAAGGAAGAGGAAGAACGAAGCTGCAGCAGAGGAGATTGCTTGGGAGAAGAATGCCCTTCCAGCACCTGTTAAAGACATCCTCTGTGCACGGCTAGATCTACTTCCAGAATGGGATCAGATCAGATGAGAATGGTTATGTGACGTACACATCCTGGAGAAGATTCCGATTCATCAAGATCAGACTGAAAATGATGATGAATTCTGGAACTGGTTGAAATGATGTATCCAGACTTCTACCAGACAGTGATGAAAGAAGGGAAAATCATGTCACTAATACCAGAAGCTCCACCCTTTGAACTACTCCTTCCACCTTTACGTCCAGACAAAAAGCTAGATGCTGTAAAGTTCAAAAAGTGCCTACTATGGATTTGCTGAAAAAGGAGGGATCCATAGAAGAGAAGATCTGGACAAACTAATGCAAAGGATGTACAAGATGTTTGCTATCCCCAAAGAGCTGCAAATGTTCAAGTACACCTGAGGAAGACAACTTGGAATCAGATGATAGGTACATTTTTCATGTATTATATAACGCACACACCTATCTGAATGAAATATTCCATCTCTCTGATTCTAAGACAACATCTCATTGTCTTCTGAAGTATGTACTGCATTTCATTATCAGCATTTCTATTCGTGGTATCTGTTTTTCTGATTAAGTGTTTTGGTTCCATCAAAAAGGGGGGAAATTGTTGGGAAATTTGTATTTAAGTTTTGATGGAAGTTCCAAAAACAAAGTTGTAATAGGACCGGTCGGACACATTAGGATCGATGACTTAGAATCAAATTAAGATGACCAGCTGAAATGTATAGATAGCTGATGTAAAAGATAGGTCACATATTGAGGGGGAACTCAATATGTATAGGTCAGGTCGAAGTATCAGATGACCCAGATAAGGTCGGATGATCGGGCTAAGAACAAATCAAGAAAAGAAGTCAAGATCGGTGAAGACGAAGACATCAAGACTCGGATGAACCTCAAGACTCGGATGAACTCAAGACTAAGATAAACTCAAGACTCAAGAATAAAACTCAAGACTCAAAGATGATCAAGACACCGAGGCTCGAGTCACCAAGATCGAAGACTACCGTAAGACACAAGACCTATATCGCAGAGTCCGCATATTGAGCTAAGACAATCTGCATCGAAGACTCAACAAGGTAGATCGATCGCTTATCCGATCAAGTCACCAGACCAAGGCCAACCAAAATGGTACACCAGACAAGATGAATATTCTACAAAAGGAATATCAATCGTCTAACGGACAAATTACTGAAGTGCCGCCTCGCGAAGCCAAGGAGAAAGCGACACGTGGACAAAAAGAGCTGACAATACGGGATTCGACGTTGCGGACATAAACGACGCTAATCATGCCTACGGCCACGCCGATATTTGGAGCACATCACAATCATATCCTACAGCCTACCTAATATAGCCCGAAATTGAAATTGCTCTCCAACGACTCTTTGATTTTGAGGTCTATAAAATGGGATCGATCTTCAAAATTGAAAAAGAGATCGAACACTAAGAACAAATACGGAGACACCGCAAAAGAAGCAAAAACTACAGCAAAATCTCCGCTCGAAGAACACCACATTTGAAGATTATTCTTAGAGTGTTCATCTCATGGTTCTTAACAAGAAATCCTATCCACTAGCATTTGGCTACATAAACACTTAGATAGATTTCCAGTTGGAACCACAACAAACCTTTACCCAAACTCAAAGTTAGGTTAAGTTTGTTACCGCAAGATTTCAGACTAGGGATTCTAGTTTCTGATTTCTGGTTCGATTGAGTGTGAACTCAATAAACATCTGTTGGGTGTTGGACTAACACATAAAACTAAGTCCAGTTGGTTAAGTTGGTGCCCCTATGTTAAGGGAAGAGTGGACGTAAGACGGGTTTCGTCTGAACCACTATAAAATTCTTGTGTGCATTTACTTGCTTTCTCTATTGCTTTACACTATTCACACAACTGAGTTTAAAACTGCATACATATTCTAAGTTAAGCTCAGTCTGCACCAAGCAACTGATCTGATCAGGTTGACACCTTAGTCAGCCGGTTGAAAACTGACTTAAGAATTTGATTTGATAAACTGGTTTTTCACACGAGTATTTACAAGCTTCCGCACTCTCAGTTAAACTGACAGATATCAAACTGGTCTGCCCCCAGGCACTCAGTAAGATTGAACATCAGTCCAAACTAACTCATTAGCACTCTGATCGGGAAATCTGCATTCACACCTGATCCGCACGAAAAGTTTTCAGAAGTCTATTCACCCCTCCCCTCTAGACTTCTGCCCTCACAAAACCCGTTCGGGACCTACATTGCTGAAAAACTGAGTGCTAGAAGAAAGGTAGAGACAAGCCAAGCCGGGGCTGAACAACCTATCAAGAGGAAGGATGTGGCGTTTGTTGAACATGAGGGGAAGAGAACTAAGGCTTCTAAGCCAACTCAGAGAAAGCTGATAATGGAATTAGAAGAGTCTGAAGAAGAACCACATAAGGAAGTCTTCAACACCAGGAGAGCTTTGAGATCACTTCAGGTCGAACAAGCCAAGAAAACTGCTGCTTCAGTTTCAGGAGTGCCTTTGATAAGGAAAAAGAAGGAAGAAGAGCAGAAGCACATAAGTGGTTTCAGAAAGTTCCTGAGCAAAAGGAGAGGGACATCTAAAACTCAGAAGTGGCCGCACATTGATAAGTGGATGCCAATCCAATTCAATGATGCTTGGGAAGAAATCAAAAGAACCTTCTGGTTTTACTATGAAGTGCTGAGAGAATGGAGAAGGGAAATCTCAGATTCAAATGTAGCCTTCATTGATTATCTGCTGACCTTCTATCCAAAGTACTTACAGAGTTGGATTAATCTTGCGGATGAAGGTAATGTTCAGATCACTGCCCCTGGTCCATACACATACCCTGCTCCTAGGCTAGAGAATGGCTTGGTAAATGAGACAGCCATCTCTCAGGAAATTGCTCAATATGCCATCCAGTTAGGCCTGACAGGAAACAACCCAGATATCATCAAAGAAAGAGATGGGCTAAAAAAGAGATATTATGGGATGTTCAACCTGGAGGTGCCTCAGGATGATGTTGAAGAAGACTGATAACCAAGACTGGAGACTCTTGTAATTCTTTTGTTTTTGTCTTTACTTTTGATAAGTTCATTGTAATCTGTAATTGTTATCATACAATCAATGAAACTTTATCTTTATGCTCAAAGATAATATCTCATTATCTTTTTACATGTCTTTATATTTGATATGCCTTATGATGTGTTGTGAAATTGTTGGGAGAATTATTATGAAATTGTTGGGAGATTTGCCATTCTTGTATTGTAATAGGAAAAACTGAAACCTGAGTATATGTTAAGTGTTTTTGTAACAAGATGGTTTTGGCATCATCAAAAAGGGGGAAATTGTTGGGAGATGAATTTAATAAAGAAGATTTTGATTAGATCCAAAAATCCCTGAGTATGACATGTTCAGGATTATCTTGATAGATGAGTCAGGATTCAGTTTTAAAGTGTTCAGAATGTTATCTGCACCGTGTATAGTCAGCAGATATAGATCAAGTTAGATTATGAAGATTCTGAAGACTCAGTAAGTTTCTGAAGTTTCTGAAGTTTCAGTATGAAACTGAAGAAACTGATGTTTCAGTATGAAACTGAGAAACTGAAGACTCAGTATGAGACTGAGAAACTGAAGACTCAGTATGAAACTGAGAAACTGGAGACTCAGTATGAAGACTCAGTATATCAATCAGTATATCACTGAAGACTCAGAAGACACTGAAGACTCAGAAGACTGAAGATTGAAGACTGAAGACAAAGGATACTGAAGACACAGTAGTTACTGAAGACTCAGTAATCTACTGAATGCTCAGTATAACCTAAATGTTCTGAGGCATTGAAAATACCTATCCGAAGGATACAATACTGAGAAAAACGCGATTACTCAGAAAAAAAGATATTTCCCAAGACATTCACATGCAGACAAAATGAACTAAAACTAAATGTTGTTAAGGTTATATCACTCAGAGATATTGACCAAAAAGAGCCGTTATGTTTGTCTACATTTACTGAAGACAAAGAGCCAATCAGAGGAAGACAGCACTGTACTTTACTGACACTGAAAGCGACAGGTCACTGAAGCATGTCAGTAGTACTATGTTCCAGACTGCAAAAAGTGGTGACATGCTGCATAAAGGCATATTGCCTAAAACATGATAGGGAGTATTCAAACCCTAAAAATAGCCGTTCATCACACACCATAAGAGGAAACTCATGAAGCTATCTATTCCAACAGATAGTTTTTCAAGAGTGACCTTGGTGTGCCTATAAATACTTGTGACCCTCTACATTGAAGGTTACGGGAAATTTGTAAGCAACTCAAGAGCTCAAACTTATTATTGCAAGTTGAAGCACTCGAAAACCCAAGAATTTCCCAAGTGCTTTACATTGAAGAGAGCTCATTCACTAAGCCTAGATTTGATAAGATATATCCAAAGCTTAGTAGAGATATCCTAGCCTTTGCATTGTACTTAATTGTAAAGGATATCTCATCCTAGTTGGAAACCAACCAAGAAACCCCAAACCCTTTGTAAGGTAGTTTGAGTGTGATTGTTGGTGACTTGGAGTTGTAAAGAGTTAGTAAACTACAGAGGTAGTCAGAAAACTCTAGAGAAGAAATGAGTAAACTATCTTGGATAGTCAGAAAGCTTGTGTGTGTTTTGAGTAAGTAAACTACAGAGGTAGTCAGAAAACTCAAAATAGAAAGGTTAGTAAACTACAGAGGTAGTCAGAAAACCTTAGGAAGTGGTTAAGGAATTTCTCTGAAGAGTCAGAGAGAGTGGACGTAGGAGCTTGAGTCTCTGAACCACTATAACTTGCTGTGTTGTTTGCTTTCTGTTATGCATTAATTATCTGTTGCATAACTTTAACTAAAAGCATATTTTCACTGATATTCAGTTGGACTCAATCCACTGAAGTTGCATCTAACTGAATCACAACCTTAATCACTATTCCATTAAAAGGAAAGTTTTCAGCAAAGCATAAAACGAGTATAAACTTAGGGTCAACCATTCCGCACATCTGAGTAGTTATTCAAGCAGCTCAGGATCTCTGAAAAACTCAGGCTCAGTTGGGATTATCTGAGGTTTCTGAAAGCAGCTCAGGATCAATGTCCCAGGTAGACATTGACTCATGGCGATATGTACTTCTCAGGGCCAAATCATCAGGACAACCTGACCCATCTGACCTCAGTGAAGAAAAAGTTTTAAAATTCACTAAACACGTGTATTCCCCCCCCATACACGTGTAAGACTCGTTTGCACCGGGACCAACAAGGAGTATTCTCAAAAGTTTTCTCAAAACCAAGTCCAACATTACCATATCTACCAATCATTAATGGTTCATTCAATTCAGTAGTGCTAGCAGAAAACTTTTTAAAGCTTAGAGTAGTGGTTTTAAGTTCATCTTTCAAAGCAGAAATTTTCACATCTTTTCTAGTTAAAAGAACTTCAAGCTTCACAAGATTCTCTTTCAAATCTGGATTTTCTAAAGATAAGGAACTCAACACCTGTTTTTGAGTTTCTAAATCAGATTTAAACTTCAGATATTCAGAGTTACAATTAGCAGAACTTGATGCTTCAGTATTTAGAATAGTTCCAGTAAAACATTTAATCTCAGAATCATATTTACTGAATGTTGTTTCAGATGTTGAGATAACATCTGAATTTGCTTCAGACCAATAATCATCGAGATCATCATCAAATGTATCATCATAAACTATTCTAGCAGACATAGCACTTAGTTCACATTTACCAGCATCAGTTTCATCATCAGAATCATCACTCAAGGTAGCATTAAAGTTCATTTTCTTCCTAAGCACAGTATTAGCACATCCATTAGCATAACGACCATATCCAGAACATGCATCGTATTTAACCTTTTTTCTGTACTCAGGATCATATTTGAACTTGTTATCCTTAGTAAATTTTCTATGTTGATTGAAACTGGAAGACTGACTTGGAACAAGCTTTTTATCAGAGGGAGATGTATTCTGATTAAACTTATCTTTTGATTGAAAATTACCATTTGGCCTTCTGAACTTTCCTTTTAGATACGATTTGAATTGCTTTAGTTATAAGAGCAAATTGTTCAGAAATATCTTCATCACATAAATCAGAAACATCATCATCATAATCAACTTCAGTTACATAAGGATGTTTACCAACATTTTCAGAAGTTTCACCTCTAAAAGCAAGTACTTTCTTGTCTTTATCTTTCTCATGTTTATCATCATCTAACATATTTGAGTTTATCTCATAAGTTTTCAAAATACTGATCAACTCATTTTGACTCAATAAATCAGTGTTTTTAGCCTCTTCTATTGCACATATTTTAACATCAAATCGTTTAGGAATAGTTCTAAGTATCTTATTAACTAACCGAGTGTTGGAAATTGGATCACCAAGTGAGTGTTACTCATTAGCAATCTCACTTATCCTTTCATTGTATGATGAAATGTTCTCATCATCTTTCATCATCAAGTTTTCAAACTTGGTTCCCAACATTCTGAGTCTAGTCCTTCAAACACTTTCTGATCCTTCACAATGTTCCTGCAATATTTCCCATGCATCCTTAGAAGAAACACAGTTAGAAATCAGTTTAAACATTGAAACATCAGTAGCAGTAAATATAGCATTAAAGGCTTTAGAATTGAACCAATCAATTTCCTTTTTGAATTGCGATTCTCCATCTTTATCATCAATTATTCTTGGAGGATTCCAACCAGACAACACACTACGCCATGCTCTCTCATCTATAGACTTAATGTACATGCACATTTTAGGTTTTCAGTATGGGTAATTTGATCCATCTAAAATTGGAGGTTTTAAAGAAGGAGTCAGTGGATAATCCATTGCAAAAACACCCTTTAAACACATGACATTTAACTTAGTGTATCAAGTTTATGGCTCTGGCGCCAACTGACAGTGTGTGCGCGTGTATTTTTCAGAGTGTTGTTTAAAATGTTATGCAACATGTAAAACAATATATGACAGCGGAAGTATAAAAATGCAGTGCAAAGGATTTCAAAATTTTGTATAGTCTGTAATCCAGACTACACGAACCTCATGGTTAAAAACATCACTATAACAAGTAGTGAGATACACACGAATCTCTTACAAGATCCTAAAAGGTGTAGTGAAAAACCACACACCAAAAATCAATCTATTCAACCAAGTAACTAATGATCTTATTCAACCTAAAACTTGATCTAATAAGATAAAATCAATACTGATGGGAAATGTTGGGATACACTCGATCAGTACAAATAGACATAGCATCGACCCTAACACTCCACTCACGGTTGTGTCTTGGATGCTACACTCTTAAGTTTGGAGTAGAGTAAATGGTATTTCACTTTTCCTCGAAACTTGAATGTCGACCAACGCAGTCTATTTATAGACATTCGGACCAACTGCATTGTCCTATCCACTTGGTGTGAACAGCCTTGAAATTCTCCTCTACTATCTCCATGGTCTTGGTGTAACCACCCATGATCTTTCTATTCTCAATCCATTTTAGTGCAACCGCTTGACAATATCCGAAATTATCTTCAACCTGCAATGTAGGAAACATTGAAAAACACATCTATTAAAACCGAGTCAGTGTTAGGAGAAAGGGCAAATTTATGATGTTGTGCAGAATGTTGTCCAACATCTGGAACAACATACGAGCAACATCAACACTTTTCTTGTGATTGCAAAGCTACGATGATCATCAATTTTCAGCATTCGACTGGTAGCATTGAAGTTCTTCACCAACCAGTTCAGCATGTTTTGGTTGGACTTAGAGCACCTAGTAATATCAAGGGATAGAAGGCCACCAAACCCAATGCTCCTCACATCATGCTTTTGTTTTTCTGTAAGTTTGTTGATCAACTTACAAAGACTCATAGGCCTACTATGGAAATTAATATCAGTGCACAAAAAAGAAAAAACTACAATCAGTCTATAAAACTATCACTGTTATGTTATAAAAGTATCACTGTTATACTATAAAAGTATCACTGTTATACTATAAAACTATCACTGTAATACTATGAAACTATCACTGTTATAGTATAAAACTATCACTGTGTTATATATTAAAACTATCACGGTTAGGATATAAAACTATCACTGTAATTTAAATAAACATTATCACCACCATTTACCTTGTAGATTTGGCCTTTGAGACTTTTTTCCATCAATTTGAGGAACAATATTTTTCTTCTCAACAATATTGATCATTGCATTATCTGTATTGTTCTTTGAAGGAAGGACACATATCACTCCTTCATTCAAATGCTTAACAATCGGAGTATTAAGTTCATTGTCTCAGTCATCTGATTTTCTTTTAGATGATGATCGAGCACATTGTTTTGACCTCATATCTATTACAAACGAAATTCAAGAAGATAAGTGTTGGGAACAAGAGCAAGGGAATTGAACAGTAAACGAAAGACAAACAATGTTCCTAACAATAAGTAAAATAGAAATTGCAAAAACACAACCAAAGGTCCATATCAAAACCTTAAACCTTCATCTTAATTAATTATGGAAAAGAAGAAGGTCAAGCCAGATAAAGTGTAGGTTAAATGCATCAACTCATATACAGAGAAACTAAACAGTTACAAACTCTGGAAAAACACCATTGATTACTCAAGATTTCTCTACACAGTGTCAAATGAAAAATGGCTTATTGCTTAAAACAAATGCAAGAACAAATTTCATAGGTTATTCAAAGCAAAAAAAAAAAAACATATAAGTAAATGTTGCACGGCTTACACCAAAAAAATAAAATGTACTAATTAGCCACACACGTACTCGATTGAATCAAGATTTTGTGAATTAATTAATTACACACTCTTAATACGTTAATTCCCAATTTCCACACAATCAACGGAAAACTGAATCCGGCAAACTTGCTTTTAAAAAAATTAGCAACACATTTATATTTGTAAAAAAACAAGAAGAAAAAGAGTAGTTTAACAATTGCATTTGTTCACAAGCGTGGCGAAACAAAATCGCGGAGGAAAAACTTCGAGTTTCGTCAAAAAGAAAAAGGACAAACTGTGAAAAGAAGACGAACCATCGAGTTCCGTCGTGGAGGCTTCGTCTTCGTCACGTCGTAGAGAGTCGGAGTCGCTGTCGCCATCGCGTGAAAAGTGGCAGGGAGTGGACCAATTTCGCGTGAACAATATCTAAGAGTGGAGCGGTTTCGTAGGGTTGAGAGAGAGGAGAGACGGAAATGAGCGCAAAAAAAATGAGGTTTGGAATGTTTATATCTGACCCGTTTTGTATATATGGGTCAAGTTTGACCAGAGTTCATGGTATGAACCAGGTCTACCCAAGTTTTTGTCTGTGTTTTTCTTTAATATTTGATGTTGTTTTAATTACACTGGTGTACATATATGTATTAGAATTGTCAAGATAATTACTTATAATTACATTTCAATTAGAATAACAATTTTCGATTTTTTATATATATTTTAAGTGAAAAATATTTGTTTAGAAAATTCAGTGTAGATTTAATGATTTTCAATTTTTATATTTATTTCTATGTAGCAATTTTTTTGGATTATGTGGTAATTTTTCTAATATAATTTTATTTTTATATAATAGTTGTTTTTTACGTGGTTATTTTTTAAAATAATATTTTATTTTATATAATTATGCAATATGATTAGATGTTACCCTTTTATCTAGATTAAAAAAAAAAAGAGTTGTTCTCGTAAATAAAAAGGGGTCATCATTTTGTCTTTTCTTGTTTGAATTTGAATGGTGGTGGTAAGCAAGAAAAAAATAGTCTATACACGTCCATGCCACCACATCCACCTAGGCACTACATCTTTCTATCGCTCGTTTCTTCCACCTCAAACCGTTACTGGCTCCTTCGGCCGATTTTGAATTCGCTATAACACGTCCCCGTCGCGGCAGGCTCCGGTAGTTTTTTCAGCTTTGTTTTGCAGGTCATCAGTTCAATTTTTCCTGTCGAGCTACGGTGGCCGGTTGGTGGATCGATCCCGATAGATCCTTTATTTTTATGTGTTGTACTTTTAGTTTGTTTATGTTGTACTTTTAGTGTGTTTGTTCCCCCTCTCGTTTCTGGATGAGAGTTTTCCTCTCCTTGCATATTTTCTTCCTTGTAGTAGGTTTTCTTTGTTTTCTTTTTGTTTGCTCTGCATTTGTTCCGACTAGGTGCCGATTTTGTTGATCTGTTTGGAGTTGAGTCCAACTATTTTCTGTGCTTGGCAAACATCTTCCCATGCATGTATTTTTGATTGGTGATTGTCAAGATTTCATGGCAGACATCTTCCCAGGTGTTGGGATATTTTAGTTTTGATGAATTATGCCAAAACATTATCAACTTGTGTTATTGAAGCTAATTTACAGATAACAAGTTGAGGGGGAACGAAAGAACAAGTTGAGGGGGAACCCACGAAATCAGAAGTAGATGATCGAGATCAGACGAGGCTGCAGATGAGACTGATCGAGATCAGATGAGTTAGATGAGTTCCGAGTTAAACTGATGAGCTGTGCAAATCAAAAGAGAAGAAAAGCTAAGCCAGCAAATCAGAAGAGAAGGTTGCAAATCAGAAGATGAGCAGATGAGACTGATCAAGATCAGACGTGATCGAGATCAGATATGAAGATGAGCAGATGAGACTGATCGAGATCAGACGTGATCGAGATCAGATGTGATCGAGATCAGATATGATAACCTGATATGCTAACCTGATATGATGTACTTACCTGATGCTATCTTGATATGTTGATCTGAAGATGTGTTGATCTGATCAGTCGAAATTTGATCGATCGTAAAAGAAGAAATCGATAGCTTTGAGTAAAAAGTAATCTGAGACTCAGTAAGATTTGAGACTCAATAAGTAAAACTGATTTGAGACTCAGTAAAGAAAACTGATCTGAGACTCAGTAAGTAAAAGTGACCTGAGGGTCGATGGATGTCAAGTCGGAGAATCAACTCGGTCGACTGAGGGTCAAGATGCCTGATCGCATAAGGTCCGGCCAAGAGAAGTCTGTTGAATCAAGAACCCTGTGTAACCTGAGACTCAGAGAAACCTGAAGACTCAGTATGTCTCTGAAGACACTGAGACTCAGAGAACCCTGAAGACACAGTAATTACTGAAGACTCAATAATTACTGAATAACTCTGCATTGACTCCCTCCAGCTTTTCTTTTAGCTTTTCTTCCATGGAGGTCATCTGAGTGGTCAGAGTGTTTTGTATCTGCACCAGTTCTGAAGAATGGCTAAGTCCTTCCATTGTCTGAGCTTGATTGGCCAATGTTTCTTCCATCTGAGCAATTTTGATTGCCATTGGCTCAATCTTCTCAAGTTTCTCCATTCTGGGAATTGAGATCAATCTCGGCACCTTCTTGGCCGCTTTGTTTGATCATCTGAGCTTACCTTCATCCTGAGCTCCAGCCTCCAATTGAGCCTCAGTCTGTTTATCAGCCATTTCAGAATTAAAGATATGACTTTCAGTAACTCTGGCATCATTATCAATAGTGCCAAAAGGTACCTGAAGAGTGCTAACCGATCGAGGTTGATCGACAATGAAGTCTCTATTTTTCGTTTTTGAGGCCCGATCCTCGGCTTCTCCTGTTGGTCCCCATCTCCATCTTTGGATTGTCTCATTTGCTCGAACTCAACCTCATTGCTTTCTTCTCGGCTAGCTTCTTCCCAACCTCATCAAAATCGAATTTTTCAATCGAGCTTTGTCATACAACCCCGAGGAAGTCGGTCGGGAAAATCTCCTCCTCATTCCACCCAGTCTTCCCCTCTCAATGTAGCAATATCAAGCATCTCGGGAAGAGTCGATTGAGGATATACACCTGCCGTTCTTAATCAAGAATATATCTTGCGGTCGGGGTATGAAATTTGAGCTCGGGTATCGGTCAAGGATGAACCGTTCCCCTTGCTCCTCCATTCGCCTTCTTGACCTCGCCTTTCTTCCATCTCGGGCTCTCGGTTCGATGAGGAAGCCTGCTAAGGGATCAAGCGAGGGTCACTTTCGAGCTCATCGAGTACATTTTGCTCCCCGAGCCTCATTAGTATCTGAAACTTGTGCATTCAGTCCTCGGTTTGCATCCGAGTGGGTTCTGAGACTGAGTTGGCATTTCCTCGAGATGAGTCCGAGTTGTCTTGACGGTCCGAGCACGCACATCTTCGGATCGACTCTGGTGGCTCTTGATCTGAGCCTGTTCATCCGAGGTAGGCATTTACGAGGTCTGAGCTCCTTTAAAAATTTCTGAGAAATTTTATCCGAATCGAAAGTGATGTCTCCAAAGACTTTCGGAAGACACGCTCCTCGATCGATCCTATGTCCTTGAGATAACTGAGCGGCACTTGTAATGGTGAACTTTGAGCGGTTTGGCCCTCGGGTTGTCTCTCCTCGGAATCATTTGCTACCATCGTCGGTGAGAACCACCAATCTTCTGCGCTTTGGAGCGAGGTTCTTCTCCTCAGCAGTTTTGCTCCTTGCTCTATTTTTTGCCTCCAATGAGAACCTTCCCCGGTTTGTTGAGTCTCTTTCTCGGAAATTGCGAAGGTGATTCTACCTTCTTTTCTCTTTTCCCTCGAATAGCACTTCTTCCACAAAGAAATGGGTTTGAAGAGAAATTTTGGATTTAGGGAATGGGGTTGAGTTGGCGAAGATATCCTCTTCCTCTCTCGCACATCTCCAAAATATAGGCAATTTTGGTGGCATGGTGGATCTTGCCTTTCATTGTGATTTCCCATTGACTCTTTTTATGATCTTGGCTTGCTCAGACACCATCCGGACTAAGAATTTCAGCCCGGTTGAAGTCGGTGGTGGGAGATGCCTCGATCGCCGCCATCGATCTGAGCTTGGGTACTTATCTCTGCTCAAAACTCCCCAGAAGACTCATGACGCTCTTGTTTCATAATATCCATCGGACTGCGATATTGTGGCTTTAGGTGCTTCTTGTTTAAAGTTGCCTCAAACTTCACAGATTCTCGGCAATCCTATCTAGGTACTCTCTGCTCTCTTTCCGACATATACATCGCAGGATCCTCTCTCTATCACATAGCTCAAACACATCATTCATTTTTTGAATAATGCACAACTCCCTCTCAAAATCGGCGTATTTTGATGAGTGATCTAGATGAGATCTGAATCGAAGAGTGCATACAATCTTCTTCATCGAGTTTTCAAATTGCGGATGAATTGATTACCTCGCTGCGAACTCCTCTGTCCGTGGGACTTGCGACTAGATGGGTGAGTTTGGCGATCGGATCATATTGAGCCTCCTCTTACGGCTTTGAGTTGGTTGAGCTCTCAAGTGGGACAATGAACTCGTACCATGGCTTATTGGTTATGACCAATCTCTCTTCGCATTACCTGGTTGGAGCCATTTTAGAATGTGATTGAAGAATTTGAAGCTTTAGGGTTTTGCGATTTACGGGCAAAAGGGGATTTTAATTCTGAGTATTTGGGAACGAAGGGTTTGATAAAATTTTGGCTTGAATGGCTTGAAGAGGTATAGATAGCTTTGAGATCGTGGGGAATCGTGTAGGTTAGGTGAAAATTAACGGTTGAGATTAATCTACGATTAATCGGGTATATGAACCGAGCGATCTCCGAAAAAATAAAGCTTGAAAAATATCCTCTCCGTGGTCAATAATGTGGCGAGAAGCGAGAAATGACCTGGTCCTTCTTCGAATTTAAAACGATCCCGCCCAAAACATTCCTCGTGTGTTTTGTATTTATTGCAAATGATTCTTGAAGTTTTATTTAAGCAATAAATGGCTCACATGAGTCATTACTTCTTCTTAATTTCCTTCTATCGGTCTTCTTCGTGTCTTCGACCTTGATAAAATGTCAAGATAATAATCGAAAATCTTGAAGAGTTCATCATGTTCTTGAAAGTCGCCTATATCGATGAATCTGAAGTTTCTTGAGACTCGATTCAAGATTTCATTTTATCCCGAAGTTTCTCGGTAGAGAATTAAAAGCTTCATGTATCCGAAAATCTTCAATTTTCGATTTACTCTATACACTGGTTCTAACATCCCTAATTCAACCGAAAGATCCCCAAAATCTTGATTCAAATGAAAGGTTTAGTCAAGATATCGGCTCTTTGCCTATCGGTATGAATTTTCTCCATCCTTATGTCCTTTTTCTCGACATGATCTCCTCGATGAAGTGATGTCCGATATCCACATGCTTGCATCCGTGTGTAATACCGGATTTTTGTGAAATAGCAATGGCACTATTATTGTCACAAAATATTGGTACTTCATTAGCCACAACTTTATAATCCCTTAATTGTTGTCCGAGCCAAAGAATCGAGCCTGCAATGACTTCCTGCGACCATGTATTAAACTTCCGATAATCTTGGTTGCTCACGAGGTCCTGCTTTTTGAAAACCAAGATATCGGTTTGCTTCCTAGAAATTGACAAGTTCTGTTGTGGACTTCTGTCAATTCTGCAACCTCCATAGTCGACATCTCGAGTAACGATTAATTGAAGGTTATCATCACCGGATACCATAATCCTCTATTCATCGTGTGCCCTTAAGATATCTTAGTATCTTTTTAGCGACCTCCATGTGACTAGTCTTAGGATTAGCTTGGTATCTTGCACATATCCCAACAAACAAATGTTATATCCGCCTACTTGTTTGTGAGATAGAGCAATGATCCAATGATTCCTCTATAATCGGTATGATTCTTGATTTGCCTTTCGAATCGGGATCCATCTTGTAGTTAGTATTCATAGGAATCCTAATCGCATTGCAATTTTGTACACCATATTTGGCAATCGGATCTGGTGTACTTTGCACAGGTTGATGAATATTCCTTCCTTTGATTGTTTCACTTGAAGACCTAGAAAGAAATTCATCTCTCCCATCATTGACATCTCAAACTTGCCTTTCATCGGTGTTGAAAACTTTTCACAACGGTGATGGTTTGGAGATCCAAAATGATGTCATCAACATATATATCCCCGAACCAAGAAGATATCTTTCCCATCCTCTATCCTGAGCAGAGTTCTATCAACAGTTCCTTTAACAAAACCATGGTCAAGAAGAAACCGAGAAAGAGTATCATACCATGCTCGGGTGCTTGCTTGAGACCATACAAGGCTTTTCCGAGCACAGAAACTTGGTCATTCTGTTTGAACCCGTGAGGTTGTTCCACATAAACCTCTTCTTTAAGCACACCGTTCGTAAATGCACTTTTCACATCCATTTGATAGATTGTGAACTTCATGTGGGCAACATATACAAGAAACAATCGATGGCTTCTAGTCTTTGCAACCGGTGCAAAGGTTTCATCATAATCCAAGCCTTCTTCTTGGGAATAACCTTGTCTGACTAGCCTTGCCTTGTTTCTTACAATGTTGTTGTTTTCATCTCTTTTATTCTTGAAAACCCACTTGGTTCCAATGACATTGTGCCTTTTCGAGGTCTATCTACCAACTCCCATACTTCATTCCTTGAGAATTGATTCACTCATCTTGCATAGCGAAGAATCCAATCTGAATCTTGTAGAAACTTCACCAATCTCTGCGGTTCTTTCTCCGATAGGAAGCAAAGCAGAATAGTGCACTTTCACCATGGAACCTTCTTGTCTTAACACCTTTCGTTAGATCACCCACAATCGACTTGTAGGATGACTATCTAACCATTTCCTTCTTGATGTTCCCCCTTCAATAGTATCCTCAACATTTGAAATGTTAGGTTCGATTATATCGATGAAACTTCGAGGAACAATGAGAAAAGGAGAAAGTGAATCATCTTCCTCGGGGAAATTCTATTCGAGAACATTGTCGAGACATTTGTTCCCCTTTGGTTGATAGATTCAGAATTTGCCTCACCGTGACCACATCTTCATTGGCATCACATACCCGAGTCCGAATCGGTGTCTGCTCAGATTAGTTACCTTTAGAGTCTTTGGTTTTCCCGAGTCTCACCATCCCGATTTCCATTACGAACTTCTTTATCGAAGTCTCGAGTCACTCCAATCATAGATTGTGGTGACCGCTTTTCGGAGTTCGATAGATGATTTTTCTTTTTTGTTTCGTGGGCTTAATCTGGTGATCCTCTTAGTCGATTCATCTCATGTTCTGTTTCTTTTCCGAACACAAATAGTTTCATCAAAAAACAACATGAGGTGTTTCCTCCACAATAAGAGTCCTCTGATTGTAAACTCTGAAAGCTTTTTGACTTGAAATATCCTAAGAATATTCCTTCATCGACTTTTACTATCAAAAGTTTTCAACTGATCTTTACCATTATTGTGTATGAAACACTTGCAACCAAACACACGAAAGAAAGAAACAAGAGGCTTCCTTTCATTCCAAAGCTCATAAGGTGTTTTGCCTTGACTCTTAGTCAGCATGGATCTATTCTGTGAGTAGCATGCAGTGTTGATGACTTCAAATTTCAAAATCTTTTAGGAATATCGACTTCAATCATTGTCCTTGCTACCTTCTTTCAAAGTCCCGCTTCCTTCTTTCAAGGAACACCATTTTGTTGAGGGGTCCTTGCAGCTGATGTTTCATGAGAAATTCCATTTGCTGCACAATAATCAGATATAATATGATT
The DNA here is from genome assembly GCA_037126765.1 of Stenogyne calaminthoides. NCBI lineage: Eukaryota > Viridiplantae > Streptophyta > Magnoliopsida > Lamiales > Lamiaceae > Stenogyne > Stenogyne calaminthoides. Next base: position 12,171,610 of record JBBCBC010000002.1, on the reverse strand, counting down.
TATAAATTCAGTTCCTTTGTCAGATCTGATTTTGATCACACTCAGATTCTTCTCAATACTGAGCCTTTTCAGTAGCTCTGACAGTTTTATCTGAGTCTCTTTCTTACTAAGTAAGAATATGACCCAAGTATATCTCGAGTAGTCATCAACTACTACCAATGTGTATTTCCTGCCATTTGTGCTCACAGGTGTTATAGGACCAAAAAGATCCATATGAAATAATCAAGTATTCTTTCAGTAGAAACCTCAACTTTACTTTTAAATGATGCTTTTATCTGTTTGCCTTTCTGGCACGCATCACAAATATGTTCCTTACTGAACACTTCGTTAGGTAACCCTCTCACAAGAGCTAATCTTGCAAGCTTGTTCAGGGTTTTGATATTTAGGTGATTCATTCTTTTATGCCATAACCAACTGGTATCCGTGGAACTTTTAGCAACTAAACATGTATCTTTAGGAGTTGAACTCCAATCAGCAAGATACACATTCCCTTTTCTTGTACCAGTCAGTAATACTTTCTGTGATGTATCATCTTTCACAAAACATAAGTTCTTAGAGAACTCAACATTAAAACCTTTATCACAGAATTGACTAATTGAAAGCAGGTTATGCTTCAATCCAGATACATATGAAACACCATGGATATGGACTGAGTCGATTTCCAAAGTTCCATATCCTTCAGTCTGTCCCTTGGAGTTATCTCCAAAAGTGATCTGTGGGCCTCTATGTTCAACATAGTCACTGAGTAACTTCTTGTATCCTGTCATATGTCTTGAACATCCACTGTCAAGATACCATATATCAGGAGTTTTTTCATCTCTGCTCATCAGTGCCATGTGATCTTTAGTCAGTTTAGTGCCCTTGTTTTCCTCCTGAAAAACAAATTAATTCTTAGGTACCCAATTTGTGTAGGGTCCTACAAGGTTAGATGTACCTTTCGGAATCCAATCACTCGACAACTCTCATTACTTTAGAGTGGGCGATCCGTCTTCCAGAAATATCAACATATACATCCACTACTCTGGGTGCCTTAGCAGTTTTCTGTATATGTGTGCTAGCTTTAGCTTGAACATGTGCCTTTGAATTCTTCTTTGGTTCAGGCCTTCTGTTCAGATGCTTAGGCTTTTGTGCAGCCGGTCTAAATCTTTGTTGATTCGGGTTCAGATAACCTTTACCTTTAGGCAAGTAAGGTTTAGGTTGTCTGTACTGAAATCTGGGTCTTTCAGTGAACTGAGGACTTGGTCTCTTCAGTTGAGAATATCTCTGCTGAGTGTTTCTCTTCTGAAGATTCCTCTGATGGTTCAGTGTAGATCCTTTCAAGTTTGCATTCTTAGCCTGAGGCTTTGAAGTACTTGCCTGAAATTTTCTAACTGGCTGCTCAGGTTTTCTAGCCTTCACCTGAGGTTTGGGCTTTCTAACCTGATCATTCAGTTTTACTGAAACCATAGGTCCTTTTCCCTTATCTACAACCTTGGGCATTACTTCAGTTTGAAGTGTAGGTGCCACTGGTTTTACAAAGATTGTCTTCTTGCTACATGATGCGAAGATTCGGATGACCTTGTGAGGTTCCCTCGGGAATAAATCCCAATCCAGTTTTATAGTGGCAGATCTCTGGTAACTCTGAATTTCATCTATTACTTTAGATGCATTATTCAATAGAGTTAACTTCTTCTGTGCACTATCCTCACAGTTCTGTAGAGTTTCATGCTTCTCAAAGAGGTCATTGAACTTAGTTCTGATTAGCTGAGTTTCTTCAGTGGATTTCTCTAGTTTTTCCGTTAGGGTCTCTATCAACTTCTCTTTCTCTGAGAGTTGTACTTTCAGAACATCTAGTTCATCAGTAGCTCCCATAAATTGAGAAGTGATTTCAGTTTTGCTAGAGTCTTTCCATTTTAGATTTTCAAAGATTCGATTCCTTATTCTCGCTCTTGAGTTTTATTTAGCGATCCTTGCAAAACAAAGATAGTCCTTCATCGATTCTCAAAAGAATCCATCGAGTCAAAATACTATTTTCAATTGGAACTTGAAAACTCTTGTGCTAATGTAGGAGCAATAACAGAGACAGAAGAGTTTACCTCCTCAATGGCCATCAGACAGATGTCATCACTATCACTGTCTGAGAATATCTCATCTGAAGAGCTAGATTCCTCCTCAGAATGTTCTTTTTCTGCAACCATGGCCTTTGAGAACTTCTGGTCTCTTTTAGCTTGTCTTTCTCTTCTCTCCTTAGCACTCAACTCTGGACAATCATACTGGAAGTGACCTTTCTTCTGACAATTATAGCATCTGTTGGCATCATCATCCTGATCATTTTCTTCTTTGGACTTGGAGTCCTTTCTTTACGGATGAAGATCCTTCACTTTTTGTCCCTTCTTCTTCTCGGTTGATCATCGTCCTCGGGTTTCTTCGGTACTGTTGTTCCCTGTAAAAGCTTTTGTATTTTCCAAATCTACTATTAAGTCTGTCAAACCTCCTTGCCATCAGTGCTAGCTTTTCCTCAAGCTCATCCTGATGTTTGGCATGGGGGTTCTCAGACTCTTTAGTTTTACAGGTTTTATCTTTTGCTTTTAAAGCCACATTTTTACTTGATGAAGAATCATCTTTGCTGTCAGCCTTTTTGGATTTCTTATCAATTACAAATTCATAGGCTTTCAGTTCAGAGAAGACTTGTTGGTATGGCATTGAGCTAATGTTCTTGGTGTTTTCAATCACCACTGCATGAATATCCCATTTCTTAGAAAGACCTCTAAGAATTTTTAGTGCCACTTCTCTTTGTGGATATTTCTTTCCAAGTGCATTTAGATCATTCATGATGCTAGTGAATCTGACTTCCAATTTGTCTATTGATTCACCATCATCCATTTCAAAACCACAAACTTTCCAATTGCCAATTGAAAGTTTGTTTTTTTATATGATCGTGCCTTGGCACATAAATAAATAGTGTATCCTATATCTCTTTAGCGAGATTACGGTGAGAGATCATTCCCATCACACCATCATCAATTGTACTATATAGTGTGTCTTTTGCCATGTAGTCTAGATTGACTAACTTCCTCTCCTCAGGAGTTAGTTGGTCAACAGACTTAGGAAATTCTTCTCTAGGGTCAATTCTCTCCTCTTCACGTAATTCGGATTCACCACAATAGAATTTGAATGGTCCTTGAGAGACCACTCTCCACATACGCTCATGTTTGGAATACTGAGATGTGCTGCATTCTCGGTCTCCATAGATCATAGTTCTCTCACGAGAACATGGGAAGTTTTTAGAAGACATTTTTCCGATCTTTTGAAAAGAAACGAATTTCAAAGAAATAAGATCGATTCGGATAGACCACAAGTATTTTGAAAATAAAACTTTGGTCAACACAAAGTAGTGGTCAAGTTGAACCAATTTGCTCGATACCACTTGTTGGTCCCTGAGAACGAGTCTTACACGTGTATGGGGGAATACACGTGTTCAAAGATTTTAAAACTTTTTTTCTTCTTGAGGTCAAACTTGGGTCAAAAATCTCAAGATTAGGTTCGAGAAGCACGATCGCTCTGAGTCAAAGTCTCTTGAGATGTTGATCCCGAAATGCCGATACCTCGAATAATCCTAACCGAAGTCCTCGAGTGTCGAGATCCCGAGTTGCTTGGATCGGATAACTAACTTATTGAATCCTCGGATGAGAGTTCGGTTTGGTAACTATCTGTTCTAGCTACTTTCCGTAAATGGAATGGTTGGCCCTTAGATTATACTGCGTTTTAAGCTTTCTTTGAAAACCTTCCCCTTATGAAATAGTGATTAGGTTGTGAATCACTTATGCAACTTTCGATGGATTGATTCCAACCTAATATCGATGAAAAGTATGCTTTCAAAATCAAGTTGATGCAACAATTAAGCACGAGATAAGGAAAAGCAATAAAGAACACAACATGTTATAGTGGTTCGGAGACTCAAGCTCCTACATCCTCTCCCCGACTCTTGAGAGAAATTCACTATCAAACTGAGCTTTCTGACTACCTCGTAGTTTACTTACTCAACTCGGCCCTGAGTTTTCTGACTACTCCACGTAGTTTACTTACTCAACCCGACCTTGAGTTTTCTGACTACCTCCGTAGTTTACTTACTCAATCACACAACCATGACACTGATCTTATAGGAAGTGACAACATCAAGACTGTAAGTTGAGCACATGATCACCTTCTGAACGATCTCAAGGAGAAGGCGATATTTCCTCTTCAGATAGGAGGCTTTGATGTTTGTTGTGTTCTCCTTGTTTGCTGGTCTCAACAACTCGGCTTCAAGAAATTCTTTTTCTCCTACATCAGTCGTGTAGGTCTCTGGATTGATGCTTCCTCGAGTTAGGCTGAATATCCTTTGGAGATCGTCATTCGACACTCGCACTTCCAGTCCGCCAACGGAAGAAATCAAGTCAGCATCAATGTTTTCATCCCTCTGTAGATTGTATAGAAACTCCAGGGCTTCATGGGTGTGGACGATGTTCTGATGTGTAGAGCAATATCGTTCTAGCCCACATGCTCGCAAGCACTCCAGAATTTCCAGCGATTCAGGATCTGAGGTGATGGTGAATACTACATACTTCTCATCAATGATGTCTTTCTTCATCGATGCAAAGTTGCAGAACTTTTTCCCTTGGCCCGGTCGTGGAACAAGATATGCCATTTCTGTACGATATGCAAATTGATGTTTAGTTTGAGTAAAATATTTCAATAAATTCAGTCAAACCAGTAATCTAAGCATCAATTTAGCAAGTAAGCGTATAAATCTAATATAAATTACAGAAACACAGCATCACGACTTGTAAACCTAGGTACCAGAGTGAATTGAAATTATGAAATATTTAAAAGAGAAATTACCAGAAATTGATTCGAGGATTTGAGAAATCGTAAAAGTAGAATCAATTGATTTTGAAGGTAATCCTCTGAAGATTTTGAAAGTTTGATCTTTTAAGAGCTTTGAGAAGACGAAGTAGTGGAAAGAAGTTTTCTGAGAAAGATTTGGATTTTATAGTATGCGAGGGAAAACCTTTTTTGCACAACTTTTCAAAGTACTCAAGTATCCGTGTTTTGAAATTAGTGGCTGAGATTAATCGGCCAAAAAGTATTTTGATCGCACGGTTGAGAAAAGTAGTCTTCTCGTATTTCGGACTCAAAAATTTGCAATAAAACACATTAAATACACATTCCCAAGTCTGCATTAAAAGTTTTGCAGAGCATGCGTCATAAAGTGAAAATAGAGTAAAAATCAATTTGTTTAAAAATAACGCATATAAGATATTCAGAAAGGGATAAATAAGAGAACGTATCTGACTGATTGATATTGTAATCAACCAGTTACCACTGTGATCTGATCTGGTACTTGTTGACCTTACTGATGGTAGCCTTAAGCATTTCCCAACAATATCTCACTTATCTGATCAGATTCTTACTTGAAACACTTCGTCACTTATCTGATCCACTTATCTGATACTCTTATCTTCAATCTTCTTCTATTCAGCCCGCATTTACTATGCACTTAAGTCAAACTCCCGCCAAAGCATTTGCTTCGGGGAGTCAAAAGTCGCCTCGATTCCCAAATCGGTACGATTTGACATTCTGTAATAATGGCATAGATACGCTGTGATTACTCACACCGTCAACTCATCCAACCATTAGCCGCGTGTTCCTTACGCGTTGTCGATGCAAATTTCTCTTAAGGTCTTCTGAGAAAATAAATTTGCATTTATACCCCTAATTTCCTTTTATAAAATGAACTGGGATGTTAGGCAAACAACACAACATAAACCATTCATCTTCTTTAGCATATACTTCATGCCTTTCCTATGAGTTCCTTATTTCCGGTGAAACTTCCGGTGAAAACCTTTAACCCTTTTCCAATGAATTCAGCTTCTCAAATCAACCCTGTGTGTTCCTTCACACTGCTTTCGTCGTCATCTAAGATTAAACATACGATCAATGCTAAGATTCTTTACCACCGTGGAGGCGGATCTGCTAAGGCAAATGAGAAGGCACTTCTCCTAACCGTATGCACCTTGTGCACCTATCGAGATGACGGAATTAGTATCAACAGACTCAGACTGAAACAAAACATGAGTTTGGTATATGGTCTGCATCAGTCAACAGCTGATCTTCATATATCAAACTCAATATTTGCATGCGACACTAGTGTCCGTTTGGTCCTTGTGACCAAACATGTGGCACTGTGTCCCATTTAACAGCTGGAGAGCCCATTGATTTTAGCTCTAGGGGCTCCTGGCACAGAAATCCTTCAAGGCCACTCTCGCTCCTTACTCCGAAGCTCTGAGGGTGGCTCAGGATTTTCCTTAAGGCCTCTCACGCCCCTTTTAGGATCGGGGGAAAATGAGAGCATCAAGCTCTTGAACTCTCTCTCTCCCTTTCCCTGCCTTGGGTTGGCTTAGGGTTTATAGTTTATGGTTTATGTAATGACCTCCGGGTCTTCTTGTACTTGTAGCTTGTAATACCACTTGAAGATAGCTTGTAGGTAGCTTGTGATATCACTTGTAACTTGTAAATTTGACCTCCGGGTCCTTATCAATGAAAAATTCTGTTATTTCATTGTTGTGTTGCCTTCTCTGACTTATACGATCTGTAGCTTTCAACTTGTACGACTTGCTTGTTTACTGCAGCTTTAATCGACTTATAAAGTAATCTTCCAATCTGATTAGTTCCCCCTTAATCTGATATATCTTGAACTGATCTGCTCCTTGTCTGAACTTTAGATCGGCTACTTGTCTGACTTTCTGATCTGCTCCTTATCTGTACTTCAGATCGGCTACTTGTCTGACTTTCTGATCTGCTCCTTATCTGAACTTCAGATCGGCTCCTCGTCTGGTCGTCTAATCAGTTGAGATTCCTAACTCAACTGATTCCTCTTAACCTGGTTAGTCTTTTAACCAACTGGTTCTGGAGATCAATCCACCAACCATTTCTGGTGCACTTTCTCCGAGATCCGAAAGCCTAGCTTCGTTGCATAATTCTCGAATCGATCTCATTAGCGGCTTAGTTAAAATATCAACTTTCTGCTTGTCAGTATGGATCTTTTCCATTCTGATATTCTTCTTTTCAACGTGATCTCTGATAAAATGGTGTCAGACATCCACATGCTTTCATCTTGTGTGTAGAACGAGGATTACGAAAGTGATTGCAATAAAGACTATTCTTTGTCACGAGAATATAGGTGCGTTCTTAGCTACGATGTTGTAATCCTCATTTCTTTGACTTAGCGGAGCAATTGGGAACAACAACTTCCTGCAGACCATATATTCTCGCCCGGTAGTAGATGTCGCGAATCGATGTCTAACTTCTTCGAAAACCAAGAGATCGGTTTATTTCCCGAAACCGACATGAACTGAGGTTGACTTCACCGTCGATTCGCAACCTCCGTGTCGAATCGAAATACTCACTAAGCTCTAGATTATCATCTGATGGATAGAATAAACCAAGGTTTACTGTCCCCTTCAGATACTTGAGAATTTGCTTAGCTGCTTCTAGGTGGCTTTGCATTGGATTTGCTTGAAATCAAGCGTACATACACCCTCTTTTGCCAAAGGTGATATCCGATCTGTTTGGCGATCGGTATAGTAGAGATCCAATCAGAGCCCTACATTTTTTCTGATTAGCTTTTTGACCATCTTCATCTAGATCCATCTTGAACCCGGTCATCATGGGAATTCTGGCTTTCTTGCAATGTTGAACTCCAAACTTTGCCAGTAGATTCCTTGTGTACTTCGTCTGGCAGATGAATATCCCTTCTGTACTCTGCTTGACTTGTAAACCCAGAAAGTAATTCATCTGACCCATCATGGACATCTCGAACTTCCCTTGCATCAACTTGCTGAACTTCTCACACAGCTTCTTGTTGGGAGATCCGAAGATGATGTCGTCCACGTAAATCTGAACCATCAGAATATCTTCTCCATCTTCTATTCTGAATAAAGTTCTGTCCACTATTCCTTTAGTGAATCCACTATCTATTAAGAACTGAGAGAGTGTATCATACCAAACTCGAGAAGCTTGTTTCAGGCCGTAAAGAGCTTTCCTTAAACGGTACACTTGGTTGTCTTTTTCAAAGCCTGGAGGTTGTTCATCATAAACTTCCTCTGCTAGTACCTGGTTTAAGAATGCACTCTTAACATCCATTTGATACACAATGAACCCTCTGTGGGCAGCATATGCCAGAAACAGCCGAATGGCTTCTAAGCGAGTGACTGGTGCAAAGGGCTCATCATAATCAATTCCTTCTGATTGTGAATACCCCTTAGCAACAAGTCTTGCCTTATTCCTGGTTATGACATTATTCTCATCTCTCTTGTTCTTGAATACCACTTCGTGTCAATCACGTCTTGATGAGTTGGTCTGTCCACCAGTTTCCAAACTTGATTCCTCTCAAACTGTTCCAGCTCCTCTTGCATGGCTATAATCCAGCTTGCGTCTTGTAGAGCTTCCTCTACTGTAGTTGGTTCCTTCAAAGACAGATAACAACAATATATGGCACTTTCACCAATCTGATGTCTAGTTTTGACTCTATCAGATGGGTCTCCGATAATCAGATCAATTGGATGACTGGTAATCCAGGTCCTTCTGATGTGATGTGCGTCTGTTTTGAGAACATCATCCATTTATGATAGTAGTTCATTACTAGTGATTGGGAGTGGTGCAGAATTATGATCCACTTGATAAGAACATGTCTCAGCTGATGTTGGACTCATCATGTGCTGATGTCTGTTCGTAGGAACTTCAGGAGTTCCCCCTGAACCAGATGGTTCAGTTGATACTGTCTCAGCTGTACCAGCTTCTTCACTGACAGTTGTGCGTACCTTAGGGTCTGATTGACCTGTTGAATCAGCAAGATCAAGTTCTGGGATATACACTGTTACGTGTTCAGCTTCTTTCTCCTTGATACTTAGCTGATCCATTTTTTGTGTATCAAGTAGCGGTTGATTTGGTACGGCTTGTTCTGAGGCAGCTTTCTCTTGTTCAGAAGATGTCTCATCAAAGACCACATGGGGTGTTTCTTCCACAACTAGGGTTCGTTTGTTGTAAACCCTGAAAGCCTTGCTGGATGAGGAATATCCTAAGAATATACCCTCATCTGACTTGGCCTCAAAAGTCTTCAACTGACTTTTCCCATTGTTGTGTATGAAACACTTGCACCCAAAAACATGGAAGTAAGAAACTCGAGGTTTTCTGCCTTTCCACAGTTCATAGGGTGTTTTGAAGTGAGTCTTTGTCAGAGAACATCTGTTCTGAGTGTGGCATGCAGTATTGATGGCTTCTGCCCAGAAACGGCTTGGTGTCGCATGTTCATCTAACATAGTGCAAGCAGCTTCCTTGAGAGTTCTGTTTCTCCGTTCTGCTACTCCATTTTGTTGTGGCGTTCTTGCAGCTGACGTCTCATGTTGTATACCAAACTCAGTGCAAAAATCAGTAATAAAAGAATTCAAAAACTCTGTACCTTTATCTGATCTGATTTTTACTATGCTGACACCCTTTTCGTTTTGTAGTTTCTTGAGCAGCTCGGGTATCTTTGTCTTTGTCTCATTCTTCTTGTATAAGGATACAACCCAAGTAATCTTGGAATAATCATCCATGATTACCAGAGTATATTTGCGTCCACTGAGACTGACTGGTGTAACTGGTCCGAATAGATCAATATGGAGCAGTTGCAGTACTCTACTGGATGCTGGTCCAGGTATTCCCTTGAATGAAGCTTTAACTTGTTTTCCCTTCTAACATGCGGCACATGTCTGATCTTTAGAGAATACCTCATCCGAAAGTACCTCAACCAAAGGCACCCTAGCTATCTTGTTAAGAGTCTTGAAGTTCAGATGACTCATTCTTTTGTGCCAGAGCCAACTGCTATTCTTGGAACTCTTAACAATTAAGCATGCATTCCTTAGGCAACTGTTCCAATCTGTTGTGTAGATCGTGCCTTTCCTTGAACCAGTTAGCAAGATTTGTTGAGTAGCTCGATTCCTAATCGTACACTTGTCACTCGAGAACTCAACGCTGAATCCGTTGTCGCAGAATTGTGATACTGGTAGTAGATTGTGCTTTAATCCTTCGACATACGAGACTCCAGTTACTTGTACATCATCATTCTCTAAGGTTCCGAATCCTTTGGTAAAACCAAAGTTATCATCACCGAAGAGTACACGTGGGCCTTCTTGTTCTTTGTAAGAGCTAAGGAGATGTTTGCTTCCAGTCATGTGCCTTGAGCATCCACTATCGATGTACCAGATAGTTACTTGTACACCTCCTTTGTTGGCCAGTCCCACGCGAACCTCAGATTGGTCTTCCTCCCTGGCCATCAGGCAGATTTCATCGTCATCTGAAGAGAATATCAGATCTTCATGTTCGAGGAAATCAACAGCACTGCTTATCAGACAGAAGTCTTCTGCAGATGAGTAGCCAGAATCCTCAGAAGGCAGATAGGAATCATCATTTCTTGTTGTGTCAGCAACCATGGCTTTTCTATCTCTGACGCGTTGCTCTCTTCTATTCCGCTTCTCTTCTATTTCTCTGGGAGCCAGGTCAGGGCAGTCGGTGCTGTAGTGACCTGGTTTCTCGTAGTTAAAGCATGATCCTCGATCTACGGAACTTCCTCTGCCAGGTGAGTCACTCCGTCTGTAGGATCTGTCAGGTGACTTTCCTTTCTGATGTTAATCTGAACTTCTTCTGTCAGATCTGTTATCTCTTCTCTCATCTGACCGATCATCTCTTTTCTTTTCTTCTCTGTGATCTCTTCAATCATCAGATCTGTTCCTTTCTAGTGATCTGTCAGTTGGCCTCCTGTTTCTTCTGTTGTCTTGATAGTCCTAGTAGAATCTGCGATACTTACCAAGTTGAGTATTCGATCTTTCAAGTTTCCTGGTAAGCAGAGCGATCTGTTCTGCTTGACTCATTATGTTTCCAACAGGTTCAGTGGCCTTTGATCTGCTGCTGGTTGCTTTGAATGCAACTGATTTAGATGTTGAGGTTGAGGCTTCAGCAGGCGTCTCGTCTTCATCTGCTTGCCCTCTTTCGATTAAATCGAACTCATGGGCTTTAAGGCTTAGGAATAAGCTACTTGGCTTCATCTTGGAAATGTCTTGGCAATCCTTGATTACCGTGACTTTCATGTCCCACTTCTTGGTGAGAGATCTCAGGATCTTGTAATTGATGTCTTTGTCTGACATCTCTCTTCCAAGTTCTCGTAGCTTGTTTACTGACATGGTGATCCTCCCATCGAGCTCGTTGATGGTCTCGTTGGGCAAGATTTTGAGCTTTTCGAACTTCACCAGTTTAGCTTGTAGTCGGCTGTCTTTGATCTGATCATTTCCTTCGCATATCTCACCAAGAGTATCTCACATTTGTTTCGCAGTCTTGAGATACGTTATCTTCTCTTTGGTAACTTTATCCATCGTCTTCATGATTATATGCCTGGCGATTGTATCTAGAGTATACAGCTTTCTTTCTTCTGCATCCATCAGGGCTGGACTTTTTCGAACAAGATTTCCAGGTGCATGATCTGGATCTCCTCCAACTGCTGGATTGTCGTGATATATGATGATGGGTCCTCGTTCAATGACTTCCATCATTCTGCCGCTTATCGATCCCAGATGATTGCACATGTATATAGTCCAATCTGCATACTCATCAATTGAAAACTTAGGCAAATCATGATACATACCAGAGGTATTATCCATCTTTGAAAGTGATTTTGAAAATGAATGAGTTTTTGAAAAATGGGTTTTCAAGATCTGCTTCAAATGACCACAAAGATTATTCCTCAAGAATCGATGATACTCAAAGCCGATTAGTGCAGAGAACCACCCGCTTCCGATACCACTTGTAGGTCTCTCGAGCGGGTTTTGTGAGGCGTAAGTCTAGAGGGGGGGTGAATAGACTTAAAAAAACTTTTCGTGCGGATCAAGTGTGATTGCAGATTTCCTGATCAGAGTGCTAGTGAGTCAGTTTGGACTGATGTTCAATCTTACTGAGTGCTTGGGGGCAGATCAGTTTGATATCTAACAGTTTAACTGAGAGTGCGGAAGCTTGTAAATACCCGTGTGAAAAACCAGTTTTATTAATTCAGATTCTTAAGTCAGTTTTCAATCAGCTGACTATGGTGTCAACCTGATCAGATCAGTTGTTTGGTGCAGACTGAGCTTAACTTAGAATATGTATGCACTTTTAAACTCAGTTGTGTGAATAGCGTAAAGCAATAAAGAAAGCAAGTAAATGCACACAAGACTTTTATAGTGGTTCAGACGAAACTCGTCTTACATCCACTCTTCCCTTAACACAGGGGTAACTTAACCGATCTTAACCGAACTTTAACCTGCTTGGACTTAGTTTTATGTGTTAGTCCAACACTCAACAGATGTTTATCGAGTTCACACTCAACCAACCGTAAAATCAAAACTAGAATCCTGATGCGAAATCTTGCGGTAACAAACTTAACCTAACTTGAGTTTGGGTAAAGAATGTTTGAGGGTTCCAACTGGAAATCTATCCTGGTGTTTTAGGTAGCCAAATGCTAGTGGATAGGATTTCTTGCTAAGACCAATGGGATGAACACTCTAAGAACAATCTTCAAATATGGTGTTCTTCCAGCGGAAATTCTGAAGGCTTTTTGCTTCTTGAGAATTTGCTTTAATGTTGTTGTTCCGCTTTGCTCAATTGTTCATGTGATGGTTGTTGGTCTCTTGTCCTCCATTTTTCTTCACTTGACGAGCAATCCCATTTTATAGACCTCGAAATCAAAGAGCCGTTGGAGAGCAATTTGAATTTCGGGCTATATTAGGTAGGTTGTAGGATATGATTGTGACGTGCCCCGAATATCGGCATGGCCGTAGGCATGATTAGCGTTGTTTATGTCCGCAGCGTCGAATCCCGTAATGTCAGCTCTTTTTGTGCACGTGTCACTTTCTCCTTGGCTTTGCGAGGCGGCACTTCAGTAATTTGTCCGTTAGACGATTGATATTCCTTTTGTAGAATATTCGTCTTGTCTGGTGTATCATTTTGATTGACGCCAGGTGTGAGCTGACTTGATCAGATAACTGATCAGTCTACCTTGCTGAGTCTTCTTATGCAGATTGTCTTAGCTCAATATGCAGACTCAGCTGATATAGGTCTTCAGGTCTTCTGGTAGTCTTCTGATTTTCAGGTGACTCTGAGCGTCAGTGTCTTCGGTCATACTGAGTCTTCAGGTTTGTTACTAAGTCTTCAGGTTTATCTGAGTCTTCAGGTTTATCTGAGTCTTCAGATTCATCTGAGTCTTCAGGTTCATCTGAGTCTTCAGTGTCTTCTGTCTTCACCTGATCTTCTGACTTCTTGTCTTCTGATTTGTTCTTAGCCTTCTGATCATCTGACCTTATCTGGGTCATCTGATACTTCGACCTGACCTATACATATTGAGTTTCCCCTCAATATGTGACCTATCTTTTACATCAGCTATCTATACATTTCAGCTGGTCATCTTAATCTGATTCTAAGTCATCAGTCAGCTAACAGGTCTGACTGGTCCTATTACAACCTGTTTTGGAACTTTCATCAAAACTAAAATACAGATTTCCCAACATTTTTCATAAGCAAGATTATGAGCACTTTTAACCCCACCAACAAGCTTCTCAAATCTACCCGGTTTATTCCATGATCTAAACCCCTCAATAACAAATGCATCTCCTCCTACACTAACTTCCACATCATTTTTGAACAAGTAGCAAACAAAATAAAATGCTGCCTCTTTCTCGACACTATACTCAAGCCAATCATATTTATTAAACCAAGAAACACTAAAACGGTGCATACCTCCAAGATCTCTTTGAGGGAAGTCATGAGATTTTGGTTTACAAGATTTTTAAAGAATATATGCTCTCCTCACCGCATTTCTTCGATTTGGAGCATAATCCATTATGCTTGTTCTTTTCCCGGGATCATGTGGAAGAAAATCCACATCATATACCAATTCGTCCTCTTGTGATAATTCACTAAAAGCCCTTGAATTACTCATTTTTTTCACAATATTTTCTTGAGCAATACTCACTTCTTCAATAATATTTTCTTGAGCAATACTTTCTTTCGATTGTGGGGCTTGAGGTTGTGGCGAAGTAAATGATTGGGATGATTGGGATAAAGAATACTCACTAACATTGGGAGGAGTCTCATGATCTCTCGATGAAGAGCAAAAAGTTCCTTGAGATTTCATATTTTTAAGCATAAACTCTCGAAGATCCGGTTGCTTCCTTATTGCCTTTGACTTTTTTATTTTATCCACCATTTCCTAATTCAATTAGAGATAGAAAATAAGAATACAATTTAAAATAACACAAGCTCTAATTAAATTACAAGCCTAAATTAAATTACAAGCCCTAATCTATCAATAAATACCATCAAATTAACTTATTTACTAAACAATCAATAAATACTATCAAAATTTTGATTCACATTCATACTAAATAGAAAATATTGCAAGCCCTAATTTATAAATTTAGCAAATATTAATATACACCATCACATTCAATATTCAATTTAAAAATTAATAAAAGGAAAAGAAAAGGAAAAATAAAAAAAAGCTTACCTTTTGTTGGTGGAAATCGACGCTAACGCCGAAGAGAAGAAGGAATGGTGGGAATATTATCACCGACTCACTGTGGCTGCGGGGTAGTGGGGACTGCTTGGGATTTGGAACACCATGAGAAAAGCGAATTTGGATTTCTACCGAGTCCAATGACCAAATATTCAATAAGATAACTAATGGTATTTTCGTATATATTAGAATTCTTATATATTATATATTATTGTACCATCACAAGTCCGCCTCTGCTCATATGCAGGTTTGTGTCGCAATTTTTACTGATCTATTATATTTATCTCCGGTTGTGTTGTCTGAGATGTTAATTTTTATGAGCAGAGTCATAATTAATGATCAAGGGTGTAGAAGTCGAAAATTGCTAGGCGGACTGTTTCTGACCGCCTAGCGCCTAGGCGCCGCCTAGATATATATTTTTTTTATTGTTGAATGTTGATTTGTTCAGCCTATATGTTCAGCCCAATATGAATTATGAAGAAAGGCCCAATAAATAACTAAACCACCCTCAAAAGCCCAGCCCAAAATGGAAACACATCTGCTTACAATTCACGCTATTCTTCAGTCTCCACACTAAAACAACACTCCACGACTCCAAGCCTCCAACACCACGATTACCTTACAACAATACTCTGCAAATTAAAAAAAATACCTGAGGGCGTCGCGCAGCGCGGCAGCAGGGAGAGCGGCGTGGCTTGGCCGCTCGGGCGGTGAGTGGCAGGAGATCGGCGGTCGCGGCGGCGGGGGGATGGGCGCGGTGGCGAGGGCGGTGGTTTTAGGCTAGGGTTTGAAACTTTTCTCTTCTCTTTCTTCTTTCGTGAATCGTCTGAGTTTTTTCTGTTTTGAATCTTATGATGAGATTAATTTCTTTTAATTAATTTTTTTTAAAAAAAAAAAAGAGGAAACGCCTAAAATTGTTGAGCCGCCTAGACCGACTATTCCTCCTAGGCGGCGCCCAAGCTCACAAATAATTTTTCTGACTGCCTATGAAGAAATCGCGGTGGAAGGCGGCCGCCTAGGGCTATTTCTGCATCCTTGATGTTCAGAAATGATTTTACCGTACTTGTATTGCCTTTTTACCTTTTTACAGAATTCACTTTATGTTGCTAACGTCATTTACCTAAATTCTCATTAGATTGATTTTACACGTCTCAATTTGTAATCTGGACTTGTAAAATAATATTATTTTTTCCTTTCAGGTGTATATTGCTTTCCAGTCAAAGGGCTACACAAAACGTGGAACTTGTAAAAGGTCTAATTTCATCACTTTTTTGCACGGGCTCTGTTTGGATAAGTTAATTGAGACTGAAGAATTATCTAAAATTATTTGAGCTTCGGAAATTATGTGACCTAATGAATCATGATATTCTTGTATTTTGAACTAATCGTGTATATATTTTAAAATTAGTTGTGATTTTTTAGGCTCACATAGTTTCTCAAGCAACAAAATATATTTTAAATAATTTAGTGTCTCAACTAACTTAATAACCTTAAATAGAGCCTTTGTAAGATGAGTGTTGAAATTAGCATCATTTGGTCTTCAATGGCGCTTGAAATAGTGGTTCAAATATTACTAATATTCAGTAAATTCCACTTTTACATATGATAAAAACAAAGGAGCTTTCAAGTGTATATTGCCTTTCAATAAAAGTTCTACATGACACGTCACTTTTACCTTTTTTTTTTTGACAACAAAAAGATAATTAAAGAACCATTTCGAATTTGATTTTAATAACCAAGTGGTTGATTTTAAGTGATCTTTGTGATTTTTTTTTAAAGGAAGTGATCTTTGTGAGAAAATATGCAGACGAAATCTTCTAAAACATAAAATAGTAGTAATGAACAAAAACAATAGTACTGATACTATACTACATTCCACAAAGATTGCTTGCTTCCTCGAATCAATCACAAGTAATCTTTGTGATTTGAGGAAGCAAGTACTTTGTGGAACTTCTCTATTATGTCGTCTTTTAGCATAGCATGAAGGAGCAGTACTATTATTTTTGTTATTGATATTTCACATATTACGTCCGCATATTTTCTTATTTCAAATTTATTTCTATTTTATTTTTCATTTATATATGTTGTCGGTTAATTAACACTATTTCAATCGATCAGCAGCTCATAAGCCACGGTCTCAACCCATGAACATTTCACTGTTATTCAGTTTTCTATTTTAGATTATTCATAATTGTATAACTTAAACAGTATACATATCTATTTTCAATAGATGTACTAATTTGTAATAGGAAAAAATCTACTCTTTCTTTATTGTCTAAAAAATAATCACCTTAGATTATATAATAATAATGTTTTGTATTTTGCTCTTTTTCTAGTTATATCCTTAGCTCATGGTTTCTAAATTTTAATAGAAATCACAAGAAGATAACTTGAGGCTTGAGCAGTGTTTTTTATCCAGTCATTTGTTTTTTTATCTAGTTGATTGAATCAAGAGAATGTATTAAGTATTATTCTAAATTTATTTCTGTATGAAAGTTGTTTAATGACCTTAAAATTGGAAGTGCATATTGTACTAGTTATGTCGGTGAGATTATAAATTTCAATTTTTGTTTAGATCATCCCAGTAGTTGGCTTTACTCTGGAGTCAACTCAACACTACTCTATTCTAGAGCCAACACAAAATTTCCACCAGTTCACACTTCTTTTGACACTAAAATGAAATATTCTATAAAGCTTCTTTATTTTTTTTTATGTTATAAATAATTATTTATATTTATAATGTATTTGAATACTTATTTCTAATATAAATTAATTTTTATATTTAAATTTAAATTTAAATAAAAAATATAAAATTGATAAAATTGTTGAGCAAATCAAAATTGAAAATTCAACATAATATAGAACGAAAATTTAAATTACAATGATAATTTAAATTACAACGATATTTTAAATTACAATAATCAGGTGGCTTAGCCCACCTGATCACTGGGTTCTTCATTTGAGTGGGAGACCCAGGTTCAATTCCCTCTGGGAACGAAATTGGAGTTATGGGAGTTATAAGGTGGATTGGCGATTTCGTGGAGTATTTGGGTGTTTGATGTACAACTACTAAGAACTAACATCTAACTTTGTCCGATCAAAAAAATAATAATTTAATTACAATACAATAGGCACTGATTACTCAGTGTTGAAATATTCTTCTCATAAATTCATAAAATATTATTTTTAAATTAAATGAGATTTTTTAAATTATATATAATATCAAACAACTTTTTCTAATTTTATTCACATAAACAATTGTTAAAACCAATTAAAATATTAAGAAAGAATAGGAAAAA
Source organism: Stenogyne calaminthoides (assembly GCA_037126765.1). Classification (NCBI taxonomy): domain Eukaryota; kingdom Viridiplantae; phylum Streptophyta; class Magnoliopsida; order Lamiales; family Lamiaceae; genus Stenogyne; species Stenogyne calaminthoides. The sequence goes on along the minus strand of JBBCBC010000002.1, from coordinate 12,153,715 downwards.
AAAAAGTAGCGCACATATTTTTTGTGCTATATCTAGCGCCCCAAAAACCGATCAAACAGTGCAAAATTCTATTCTGGCGCAGGGATAAAGTCATCTGCTGGAGGAGAAAAATAGTGTCAGACGCTATTCTGACACAATGGTGGAGATTGTCTTAACATTAAAAAAAAAAACAGTACGTTTTTAAAAAAAATTATGCTTTATAGTTTATAGAAAAAAAATGTGATTATGATTAATTTTGTTGCAAACACATGGTGGATTGCTTTTGTAAAGTAATTCTTGATGAAAATGTTCCACGTTACAATATTAGAGATGAATGATTCAAAGGACCAGAAGAAACAATGTCATGTGCAGAATTCTGGGAAAAATTCGCAGCCAAAAATAATATAAACCGAATAGTGAACGAATATGCATCAAGAAAAGAGTGACTCTCTGTGCAACATTTGCACAAGATGCAATTGATGAAATTGAAAAAAAAAAAAAAAAAAAAAAAAACTGAAAAAAAAATAAAAAAAAGAGCTCCTAAAATTAAATTGCCTCAAGAAAAATGAACTACTCAATTTTTTTTAATCAAGAAAGAAAAATATATACGAGGCGAATGAATAAGATTATTAGACACTGTTCACAATTCATAGTCGGTTCATATAATTAACTATTTGAAGAAGTTATATAATTTGCTAAGAAAACATGATATGAAGACATAATTAGAATACTTTTGTCCTTTTTGGAACTGTTTCAAATCAAATAAGATAATATACATTACGAAATTTATAGACAAAGTTATGTAAATTTATATCAGCCAACAAAAAATTGATTGGAACAAATGAAATTCGCTTTGAGGCAAATCGAAGACGGAAAATAGAAAAACATAAATAGAAATGTAGGGATGAAATCTACGGGGTGTAAACGAGTCGAGTCAAGCTGATAAGTAGTATTAAGCTCGAAGTCTACTCGATTAAAAAAACTTGAAACTCGACTCGAGCTTGATTTAGCTCGATTCTTTTGAGCTAAATTCTTTTGAACTCGAGCTCGTCTTGAAGGAAAACTCGAAATTAATACCAGAATCGATTTGGCCCAGCTGTTTACATAATGTTAATTATATATAATTAAATATTTGTAAAAAAATAAAATATTAAGGTAAAATAGTAAAATTATGTGAGCTCGATTAGACTCGTGAGCCTACTATTGTTGGACTCGAGAACTACTCGAGTAGCTACTGTTGTTGAGCGCGAGAACTACTCGAATAGCTCGAACACGAGCTCGACTCGATTAGATTCAAATTATTTTCAAATCGAACACGAATAGCTCGTGAGTATGCTTGATTCACTTACACTCCACTCCAAGATGAAAAAAAAAAAAACAATGGGTGTGTGTAACCGCAAAACGATCCTGGATATGAATCCAAAAAATTAAAAATCCAAAATGCCAATTAAAAATAAATTTTGAATGATGGAGTTGTGTTGAGCCATGTGGCACTTAGGTCGTGTTTGTTTCTGCGTGGGAGATCCGGATGGGGGATGAGTCTCCCCTGTTCCGGCCAATTTTTGAATTTGTACATTGAATCCTCTATCCAAATACACATACACCCTATTATACACTTACACTCTAAAACAATCTCATCACTATTTTTTTTATACCAACGCATTCTCTTTCATACTTTTCTTACAACAATTTATTATCTCTCACACTTTTCTTTCATATAATCATTAACTCATTAACTAACAATAATAAAATAATACATTATCATCATTAAAAAATATTGATTTGACATAAAACTTCATCTAACCCTACCACATTCAATTCAAAATAAAAGAATTGATATTTCAAGGATTTCTCTCATCCATTTTTTTTCCCTCCGAATTTTCCCCATCCAACTCAAGCCGAAAAGTGACCTTAAAAATTGAGAAATAGAATCAACGGACATTCTGCATTCGGAATGTATTTAAATTTGAATGAATAACTAGTATTTTCTCCCGTGCGATGTTCGGTTTTATAGTGATAAAAATTTATATTTAGACTTATGTTATTCTTAAGTGGTTTTTCAAAATATTTCTTATATTCATTAATTTAATGTTTGAAATTGTAATATAAAGATTATAAAAATAAAATTTTCAATTTTTTCAATACATGTCTTGTATAAATATGGACAACGTCATCCTGTTGTAGTATGTTATTTTATGCTTATAATAACTTAATATACTGACGTGTTGTAAAATTAAATTACCAAAAAAAAATAAATAAATATTGATTAAAATATACTTTACTGTTGGGAAATTTATAAGTTTTGATGGAAGTTCCAAAACAGTTGTAATAGGACCAGTCGAACTTGTTAGTCGACTGAGGATATGATAGGAAACCAGCTGAACATGTTAGACAACTAATGTATTAGACTAGGTCACATTTCTTGGGAAGAAACTCAAATTGCACAAGACAGGTCAAGATCAGTAATTAGGATAGAATTCCAGTTGGAACAAACAACAAATCTTTTCTCAAACCAAAAGTTAGGTTAAGTTTGTTTAGCAATATTTCAGACTAGGGTTTCTAGTTTCTGATTTCTGGGATCGGTTGAGTGAGAACTCTTGAAACATCTGTTGGTTGTAATGTTGGACTAACACAATAAAATAAGTCTAGTTGGTTAAGTTGGTGCCCCTTGTGATAGGGAAGAGTGGACGTGGGACTGGTTGTCCGAACCACTATAAAAATCTTGTGTGTATTTACTTGTTCTTATCTGCTTTACACAACTGCACACAACCAGAGTTTAAACTGCATACATATTCTGAGTTAGGATCAGTCTGCATCAAGTAACTGATCTGATCATTTTGACATTTTAGTCATCTGATTGAAAACAGACTGCAGAATCTGATCTTATAAAACTGGTTTTTCACACGGGTTAGAAACTTGCTTCCGCACATCAGTTAAACTGATAGACACCGAATTGATCTGCCATCAGGCGATCAGTAAGTTGGATATCAGTCCAAACTGATTCACTCGCACTCTGATCAGGCAACTTGCTTTCACACCTGATCTTGCACGAAAAGTTATCAGAAGTCTAATCACCCCTCCCCTCTAGATTTCTGCCCTCACAAAACCCGTTCGAGGCCTACAAGTGGTATCAGAGCAGTGGTTCTACGGACCACTGGCTTTGAGTATCATCGGTTCTTGAGGAAGAACCATTGTGGTCACTTGAACAGATCTTGAAAAACGTTTTTAAAACTCATTTGTTTTCAAAACTCACTAAGCATGGATAATACATCTGGTATGTATCATGATCTACCCAAGTTTTCTATTGATGAGTATGCAGATTGGGTCATACTCATGAGCAATCATCTGGGAGCTATAAGCAGCAGAATGATGGAAGTTCTTGAACAAGGACCTATCATTATCTACTACAACAATCTAGCTGAAGGAGGTGATCCAGAATTTCCAATTGGAGCCAGAAGCAGAAAGAGTCCTTCTCTGATGGATGCTGAGGAAAGAAAATTGTCCAATCTGGATACTGTGGCCAGACACATCATTATGAAGACGATGGACAAGATAACCAGAGAAAATATTAAGTACCTCAAGACTACGAAGCAGATGTGGGATACTCTAGCTGAGATTTGCGAAGGAAATAACCAGATAAAGGACAGCAGATTATAGGCCGAACTGGTTAAGTTCGAAAAACTCAAGATGCTGCCCAACGAGACGATCAACCAGCTAGATGGAAGGATTACCATGTCGATAAACAAGCTCAGAGAATTAAGACGTGAAATGACCAACAAGGACATCAACTACAAGATTCTGAGATCTTTAACGAAGAAATGGGATATGAAGGTTACGTTGATTAAGGACTGCCAGGATATAGCGAAGATGAAGCCGAGCAGTTTGTTCTTAAATCTGAAAGCCCATGAATTCGACCTGATTGAGAGAGGGCAAGAGGAAGATGATGAGTCATCTGCCGAAACCACACCTGCAACAACAAAAGCAGTAGTATTCAAAGTAGGCGGCAGCTACTCAAAATCTTTTGAGCCTATTGGAAATATTGTTAGTCAAGTTGAACAGATTGCTCTACTCACCAGAAAGCTTGAAAGATCAAACATTCAATTGGAAAAGTATAGAAGATTCTACAAAGACACTCAGAATAGCAGAGGAAGAGAAAGAAGATCGTCTGACAGGTCGCATGAAAGAAATAGATCTGATGACAGAAGAGACGACAAAAGAGAAAAGAAAAGAGATGATCGTGCTGAAGATCACAAATCAGAAAGGAGAAATTCAGATCAAAGGCAAATCAGGAAGTTACCTGACAGATCATATAGAAGACATGACTCACCTGCCAGAAGAAGTTCAGTAGAGAGAGGAGTCTGCTTCAACTGCCAGAAATCAGGTCACTACAGTGCAGACTACCATGACCTAACGCCTAGAGAAAGAGAAGATAAGAGTAACAGGAGAGAGCAACGATACAGAGACAGGAAAGCTATGGTTCCTGACACTACTGGAATAGATGATTCTTATCTGTCATCTGAAGATTCTGGTTACTCATCTGTAGAGGACTTCTGCCTGATGAGCAATGCTGATGACTTCAACAACTTTGATAATCTGATGATGACATCTATCTTATGGCCGAGGAAGAAGATCAATCTGAGGTATCTTCTAAACCATTTGTGTTTTCTGTTTCCACACCAGCTGTGCTGAGCACACATGCTGGAGAGATTGACCTGCAACTCTACATTGAGCAATTGCTTAATGATCTTTCCAATGCAGTAGACACTTATACTATAGTGGAAACTGAGAACGACAAGCTAAGGATAGAGAACATTCAACTTGTTAAAGAAAATGCTGCAAGAAAAGCTGCTGAACTGAAATCAGCTGAAACTATTCAGAAGATGACGACGGAACTTGAAGTTCTGAAGGTCAGTTCTACTGATCAGTGTAAACTGGTTAAGAAACAACTAGCTATTAACAAACAGCAAGCTGATGATCTCAAAATCCTTCAAGCTAAGTTTGATGTACTCTTCCGACTGCATGAGAGTCTAAAAGTTACCGAGGATAGTTTGCATAAGAAAATAGAGGTTTTTACAAAATCATCTAAGATCGTTCAAGATCTGAACAACTATTTTCGTACGTCAACTAATAATAAGGGAATTGGGTATGAAAACCCTTTTGCATCCTCAAAAGCCCCGTCTGGTTCACTTCAGAAAAGTGTAATCAAACGAGTTTCTGATCAAGATACACAAAAAACAAAATTTGTATCAGATAAGGGAAAAGGATCAGCTGACCAGGCAAGACAAGTGTCTGATCAGAAAGGGAATAGAAATGGACCCCAACTGATCAAACATCAGCCGAGGAATCAACAGAAGAATCCAGTTCTTCTGAAGAAACCTCAACCTGATCAGCAAATTTGGAATAAGAAAAGACACCCTCTCAAAGGGAAATCTGATTTGAAACCTAATCAGATCAAGCTGCCTAACAAGCAAGCTAAGGGTAAACTGCTAAGACCATATATGCCAAAAAGATATGAATCTTTTAATGGTAGCAGTCGTACCTACCCTTACAATCAGAAACCTAGGGCTGCTGCACCTGAGCCCCACTGGATTAAAAGAAGACAAATATTAATAAAAAATCCCAAGTCTTCTGATTCATCCAAGGCTCACACTAATGATCATACTGACCAGATTGCATATGAAGAGACATATGATTATGTAGATGTTTATGGGAGACAAATCAAGCCCTCTGTTTTCAACAAAGGTGCCAGATTTGTTTGGATCTCGAAAGGTACTTCTAACCCCCCAGGACCCGATTCTACTAGGGTACCTAAAGCCTGATCTGATTGTAGGTTCGCGTGGATTTGGCCAATAAAGGAGGTGTACAAGCAACTATCTGGTACATCGATAGTGGATGCTCAAGGCACATGACTGGAAACAAACATCTCCTTAGCTCATACACAGAACAAGAAGGCCCACGTGTACTCTTTGGTGATGATAACTTTGGTTTTACCAGAGGATTCGGAACCTTAGAGAATGATGATGTACAGGTTACTGGAGTCTCATATGTCGATGGTCTGAAGCACAACCTGTTATCGGTTTCACAATTATGCGACAACGGATTCAGTTTTGAGTTCTTGACTGATCAGTGCACTATCAAGAATCGAGCTACTCAACATATTTTGTTAACTGGTTCAAGGAAGGGAACAATCTACACTGCAGATTGGAACAGTTGTCCAATAAATGCATGTCTGATTGTTAAGAGATCCAGAAGCAGCAGTTGGCTCTAGCACAAGAAAATGAGTCATCTGACTTTAAAACTCTTAACAAGATAGCAAGGATGTCTCTGGTTGTGGGTCTCCCGAATGTGGTATTCTCTAAAGATCAGACATGTGTCGCATGTCAGAAGGGAAAGCAGGTTAAAGCCTCATTCAAGGGGATCCCAGGACCAGCATCCAGCAGAGTATTACAACTGCTCCATATGGATTTATTTGGACCAGTTACACCACTTAGTCTCAGCGGACACAAATACACTCTGGTGATCGTGGATGATTACTCCAAGTTTACATGGGTAGTATTCTTATATAAGTAGAATGAGACAACAACCAAGATACCCGAGCTGCTCAAGAAATTACAAAATGAGAAGGGTGTCATCGGTAACTCCCACATGGGGACTGACACTGAAAGCGAAATGTGTATCTTGCTGATTGGAGTTCAACTCCTAAAGATACATGTTTGGTTGCAAAAAGTTCCACTGATACCAGTTGGTTGTGGCACAAAAGAATGAATCACTTAAACTTCAAAACCCTGAACAAACTTGCAAGATTAGCACTTGTAAGGGGGTTACCCAATAAAGTGTTCAGTAAAGATCATGTATGTGATGCTTGTCAGAAAGGAAAACAAATCAGAGCATATTTCAAAAGCAAAGTAGATGTTTCTACTGATAGAATACTACAACTGTTACATATGGATCTCTTTGGTCCTGTAACACATGTGAGCACTAATGGCAGAAAATACACACTTGTGGTAGTTGATGACTACTCTAGATACACATGGGTCATATTCTTACTCAGTAAGAAAGAGACTCGAACAAAAAATTGCTGAACTCTTTGAAAAGGCTCGAGATTGAAAAGAATCTGAGTGTGGTCAAAATCAGATCAGATAAAGGAACTGAGTTTATCAATCATATCATATCGATTATTGTGCGAGAAATGGAATAGCTCATGAAACATCACCGCAAGGACCCCACAAATGTAAATGGTGTTCTTTGAAAGAAGAAATAGGACTCTCGAAAGAAGTTCGCAAGGACAATGATTCTTTGAAGTTGATATTCCTAAGAGATTTTTGGGCTGAAGTTATCAACAATGCATGCTACTCTCGGAAACGCATCCATCTTGACCAAGAACCAAGAAAAACTCCATATGAGCCGTGGGAATGAAAGGAAGCCTCTTGTTTCTTTCTTTTCATGTATTTGGTTGCAAGTGTTTCATACACAATAATGGTAAAGATCGGTTGAAAACTTTTGATATAGCAAAGGCGATGAAGGGATGTTCTTAGGATATTCTCAAGTCAAAAAGCCTTCGAGTTTACAACCAGTGGGACTCTTATTGTGGAAGAAACACCTCATGTTGTTTTTTGATGAATCTACTTGTGTTCGAAGAAATGGAACATGACTTCGGAGAACTAATAAAGAGAATCACCGGACTTAGCACGAAAAAGAATGATAAAACATCCTCCGAACACGAAAAAGAAGAAGTCACCACTTTCTATGAATGGAGTGAATCGAGACTCGAACAAGGAAGTTTAGGATGGAAAAACTCGAGGATGGTGAGACTCGGGATGGAAATTCTCCATCAAGGAAAGCCAACACAATCAAGTGACCAATCTAAACATACACCAGTTCAGACTCAGGTATGTAATGCCGATGAAGATGTGGTCACAGTTTTGGCAAACTCTGAATCTATCAACCAATGGGGAACTGTCTCTGACAATGTTCTGAATGGAATTTCCCCTGAGGAAGATGATTATCTTTCTCCTTTTCTGTTGTTCCCTAAATTTAATGAACTACCTGAACCTAACATTTCTGATGTTGAGGATACTACTGAAGGGGGAACATCCAGGAGAAAATGGTTGGATAGTCATCCTACAAGTCAGATTGTGGGTGATCTATCAGATGGTGTCAAAACAAGAAGGTTCCATGGAGAAAGTGCTTTGTTCTGTTGCTTCCTATCTGAAAAAGAACCTACTGAGATTGAAGAAGCTCTACAAGATTCATTTTGGATTACTGCTATGCAAGAAGAGCTGAATCAGTTCTCAAGGAATGAAGTTTGGGAGTTAGTGGATAGACCTTAGAAGCACAATGTGATTGGAACTAAGTGGGTGTTCAAGAATAAGAGAGATGAAAACAACAACATTGTGAGAAACAAGGCAAGGCTAGTTGTACAAGGTTATTCCCAAGAAGAAGGCTTGGATTATGATGAAACCTTTGCACCTGTTTCAAGACTAGAAGCCATCAGATTGTTTCTTGCATATGCTGCCTAGATGAAATTCACAGTCTATCAGATGGATGTGAAAAGTGCATTTCTGAATGGTGTGCTTAAGGAAGAGGTTTATGTGGAACAACCTCTTGGTTTCAGACAAAATGACCAAGTTTACAGGCTCAGGAAAGCCTTGTATGGTCTTAAGCAAGCACCCCGAGCATGGTATGATACCCTTTCTCAGTTTCTTACTGACCATGGTTTTATCAAAGGAACTGTTGATAGGACTCTGTTCAGGATAGAAGATGGGAAAGACATCTTACTTGTTCAGATTTATGTAGATGACATCATATTTGGATCTCCAAATCATCACCGTGGTGAAAAAGTTTTCTACCCCGATGAAAGGAAAGTTTGAGATGTCAATGATGGGGGAGATGAATTTCTTTCTTGGACTTCGTGAAACAAAACTAAGGAAGGAATTTTCATCAATCAAGCAAAATACACCGTAAACTGATTGCAAAGTATGGTGTATGACTGCAATGCGCTTAGAATTCTATGAATACTAACTACAAGATGGATCCCGATCTCAAGGCAAATCAAGAAATCACACCGATTATAGAGGAATCATTGATCATCGCTATATCTCACGACAAAGTAGGCACGATATAACATTTGTTTGTTGGGATATGTGCAAGATACCAAGTTAATCCTAAGGCTAGTCACATGGAGGCCGCCAAAAAGATTCAAATATCTTAAAGGCAATTTGTGAATAGAGGATTATGGTATCCAAATGATGATAACCTTGAATTAACTGGGTTATTCGATCTTTGACATGGAGGATGTAGAATTGACAGAAGTCTACTACAGAACTTGTCAATTTCTTAGAAGTAAACCGATATCATGGTTTTCAAAGCAACAAACCTCGAGAGCAACCAAGATTACTTCAAGTTTAATACATGGTCTGCAGGAAGTCAAGTAGCATGATTCTTTGGCTCGGATAACAATTGAGGGATTATAAGATTATAGCCAATGAAGTACCTATATTTTGTGAAAATAATAGTGCAATTGCTATTACACAAAATCTGTATTGCACACTTTTAGATGTAAGCATGTTGATATCGGACATCACTTCATCGAGATCATGTTGAGAAGAAAGACATCGAAATGGAGAAAATTCATCTTGATAAAACAGAGAGCCGATATCTTGACTAAACCTTTATGCGAATCAAGATTTCGTGAACTATCGGTTGAATTAGGTATGTTGGATCCAGTGAATAAAGCAAATCTGAAAATTGAAGGTTTTTCGGATGCATGAAGTTTTCTCGTGTTTTTTCTTGAAAAACTCAGGATAAAATTGAAAGTACTGAACACTGAGTCTTGGGAAACTTCGGTTATCCCGAAGATCGATTACTTTCGATATTATCTTGACATTTTATCAAGGTCAAAACTTCGAGAAGACCGATGGAGAAAATTAGTCTAAAGAAGTATTGACTCATGCAACACATTTATTGTCTAAACCAATCTCGAAAGAATCATTGGCAATAAATGACAAAACACCTGAAGAAATATTTGGGCGGGACCTTTGAATCCACAAGGAAAGTCAATGGTCTGCAGGAACAGTAATTAAATGCACTGTTCATTAACCACCAATAGGGATAAATTGGCGGCTTAGTATTTGTGAAATCGTCCTTTCATATACCCATTTTAGTCGGTTTTTAATCTCAACCGTCGATTTCTTCATCTACGCGATTTTCCACAAATCAAAATCCTATATCCATTGGAAAAATTTCTTTCAAAGCCCTATTCCAAAAAACCTTCATCTTCACAAACACTCTGCTTCGAAACTCTCGATTGCCCAGAAATTTTCACCTATCTCAAAACCCTTCACCAGAAATTCTCCAAAAATGACACTTTCTCTATACGACAAACTCGCAATTTCCAATAAACCTTGGTACGAATATGTCATTTCTCTAGAAAGCTCGTCCAATGCAACTCACGAGGAGGAGGCGTTGCATATGATTCATTTGGCAAAGCTTACATGTCTGGTCGCGAATCAACCGAGAGGTTTGAATATCTGAAAAGAGGTAATTGAGTTTATCTCTAATATGAAGTTAGATGATGAGAATTTCATAGAATCTCAGATTACAGTCTTGCATTTGGAGCATGGTTCGAAATATGTGGATTTACTGAGGGAATTATATATTATTCCTAAGAATCTAAATGTCATATATGAGTTAAGTGATAGAGGCGAAAACCCTACGGTATACATGATGGGTAGGGAACAAGAATATTTGGATAAAATTACTGATCATCCAGTAAAGTTTGAAGCTTCTCTGAATAAGAGGCATTTGAAGCCTAAATATCGAGTATTGTTGGATATTGTAATAAATGCATCATGAGTAGATCTGGTAGCTTCGAACAGATAAGCACGCCTAAGTTAAGGCTAATGGAGGCGATTGAAGATTCACCTTCCACGACATTCAATTGGTTGCACTATTTGATCAAGGTGGAGAGTGATCAAGCCAAACAAATTCAAAAGGTGAATGGCCCTGTAGTTATCAAAGGAAAGATTCTACATGCAACCAAGATTGCATTTATCTTGAAAATGTGCACAGAAGAGAAGGACATCTTTGCCGATTCCACTTCCTTTCCAAAGTCAAAAATCCTATTCAAACCAACAAAGAAGACTTTGAGAGGAAAGAAAGAGAAACACTCTGAGTCTCAGGAGGAGACTGTTGTAGAAGAAACTGATGAAGAAGCCAAACAAGCTAGGGGAAAGCCCTGATGCAAGTTAAAAGAGAGAAAGGAGAGAAACTGAAAAGGAAAGCATTGGCTCCTCAGAAGCGCAGAAGGCTTCAATCTATTGCTGAGAAGGAGGCCAGTGACATCAAGAAAACTCAACCTCAAGGCCAAGGGGTTGAAATCTCGATTCGAGTTCTTGCTCAGGTTGTGACAAATGTGCAGGAGCAAGAAACTGAGGAACAGGTTTTCTCTGAGGTACTCGAAACCTCTCTGAGCTCAGATAAAATCTCTCAGGAAATCTTCAAGGGACCTCCGATCCCTACTGAAGAAAAGAACTGCTCGGACTTGGTCGATCACCAACCTCAAGAATTGCTAAACTTGGATGCGCTTCTGAATGAACCATTTCTAGATCCATCAGCTCTAGAACTCATACACTCTGAATCTACTGCTTCTGAAAGCCCAAGATTGAAGAAGGGAGAAGCCGAAGAGAGAATAATGGCGAAGGGGGAACGGTTCATCTTAGACAGATACCACTCGAAATAATGCATATCCTGACCTTCAGGATATGTTCTTCAGGCTCAGAACCATAGTGTACATTCTGAATCAAACACTCCCGGAGATGCTGAACATTGCTTCATACAGAGGAGAAGAGTGGTGGAATGTAGAGACAGCTGCCCTGACCGAATTCTCAGGTTTCCGGAAAACCAAGCTGAGAATGAAGCTGCTGATTTTGATGAATTAATGAAAGAGAAGCTAGCTGAAAAGAAAGCCACTGAAGGATTTGATGCTTCCAGCTCCCATGATCAAAATAAAGATAAGGATAATGGAGATGATGCAGAAAAGAAATCTGAGGAGAAGGAACCTCAGATAGATACTGAGAAAGAGAAGGAAACTGAGAATCAGATGGGGACAGATACTAATGCTGAACCAACTGATATCAGACAACCTTAGACTGAAGTTAGCATTTTTCAGGTACCTTTTGGCATTGTTATATATTATGCCGAAGTTACTGAAGTACCTAGCTTTAAATCTAATGTTTATGATATGCAGACTGAGGCTCAGTTGGAGCACCCAGCTCAGTTGGAAAATGTTGGAAAAACTCCAGTGGTTGATTTCACACCAATCCTGGATGAGTTAAATAAGATAGAGCCAAGGATGGAAGAGATACTGGCAGGTCAATCTCAAAAGATTGAGAATCTAAGCTCTTCATCAATCATGCTGCAAACAATTCTCACAGACAAGATGACTCAGATGGAGTTAGTTCTGGCTGCTCAAAATTAGAAAATGGAGAACCTGAGTTTATCATCTGATACGCTTCAAACAACTCTATCAAGTAAATTAGCTACATTAGATAGAAAGATTGATGGAGTACATGCAGAGCTTAATGCCAACATGAAGCAGATGTATCAAGAAAGAACTGCCTATCTTGAAGCCAAGCTGATTGAGAAGAATGATCTGATGATCAAAATAACTATTGAGGAAATGAGCTCTCTGCTCATGACCAAGATGACAGAGATGATGCATGATGTCTTCTCAAAATAGTTTGCTCCTCTTTCGAATGAGTTCTCAATGGCCAAGAATTACATGATAAGGCTAGAAGATGAGCATAATCAGTTGGCAGGAGAAGTGTGCAGTATGAGTAAGGAGCAATACTATATGGATACTGCACTGACTCAACTACTCCCAAGGTATGGTGCCAAAAAGGGGGAAAGGCCTGGTGGCAAATTAAGTGAGTTGTTGGCACAAACCTTGGAGAGAAAGGCTCAAAAAGAAGCTGAAGGAAAGAAAATTGTTGATGCCTTAAAAGAAATTGAAGCCACTGAGAAACTAAAGTTCAAAGAAGCTGAGAAACCTATCTTCACTCAAACATCTGAGCAAACCGTTCAGGAAGTAATTTCTGAGAAATTGAGTGATAGAAGGATGGTTGGAACAAGCAAGGAAGAAGAAGAACAAGTCAGACCTGAAAAGAGAAAGGTTGTGGCATTTGTGGAACAAGAAAGGAAGAAAATAGCAAAAAGCTCAAAACCTACTCAGAGGAAGCTGCCTTCGATACCAAGAAAACTCTGAAAGCTCTTCAGATTGAAAAGGAAAAGAAAACTGCTAATTTAGTATCAGGTGTTCCACTGATCAGGAAGAAGAAAGAAGAAGAGCAGAAAAGAAGAGGTGGTTTTAAAAAGTTTCTAAGCAAAAGGAGAGGTACAGAAAAGACTCAGAAGTGGCCACACATTGACAAGTGGATGCCTATTCAGTTCAATGATGCATGGGAAGAGATCAAGAGAACCTTATGGTTCTATTATGAGATTCTGAGAGAATGGAGGGGGAGCAGCTCGGATAAAAATGAAGCATTTATTGAGTACTTACTGACATTCTATCCTAAGTACCTGCAAAGTTGGATCAACTTGGCAGATGAAGGAAACACTCAGATAGTAGCTCCTGGTCCATACATGTACCCAGCTCCTAGGTTTGAGAATGGCTATGTAAATGAGGCAGCCATTTCTCAGGAAATAGCCCAGTATGCCATCCAGCTAGGCCTAACAGGAAACAATCCTGAAATCATCAAGGCAAGAGATGAACTGAAGAAGAGATACTACGGGATGTTCAACCTGGAAGTGCCAGAGGATGAAGTAGAAGAAGACTGAAGACTTTGTACTTCTGTTTTTTTTTGTTGTTTTTCATTGTAATCTGTAACTCTTATCCTACATCAATGAAAATTTTATCTTTATGCTCAAAGATAATATCTCATTATCTTTTTACATGTCTTGATATGCCACATTGTTAAAGAACTTGATTGGTGAAATACCATTTTGGTTGTAATAGATAAACTGAAACCTGAGGATAGGTTAGGTTTTCTTAAATGTAACAAGATGGTTTTGGCATCATCAAAAGGGGAGAAATTGTTGGGAGATGAATTTAATAAAGAAGTTTTGATTAGATCCCAAAAACCCTGAGTATGACATGTTCAGGGTAATCTTGATAGAGTGGGTCAGGTTTCAGTATAGATTGTTTAAGAAGTTATCTGCACCATGTATAGTCAGTAGATATAGATCAGGTTAGATACTGAAGACACTGACGACTCAGTATGACACTGAAGACTCAGTATGTCACTTGAAGACATCAAGACTTCGAGATGTCATCAAGAAGACATCAAGACTCGGTATGTCACTTGAAGACTCAAGAAGACTCGGATGTCACCGAAGACATCAAGACTCTATATGTCATTTGAAGACATTGAAGACTCAGAAGATACAAAAGACCCGATGAGTTCTTCAAGACTCGATGAAGATCTTTGAAAACTTCGATATTTTTGGGGAATAAGTTGCATGATCTATTCGGGATGAATATTTAAATACAAATTTAATTCTTATAATTATTACTAGCATGAATTAATCCTATATTATTTCAAATAATAATCCAACAACATATCATGCATATAATAATTCACGTAAAACCTACGCATGCAGAATTCTACGAGTTTAAGTGAACGTACCTCTTGGGATGGAAACGGTGTGGCTGAATAGACTAACCGAAAGGACTTCCCAAGTATTCCCTTAGCCCTCGTTCGACTATCCGGTGGAAGGACACTTGTGAACGATTTAACAAAAGGAAAATAAATTATGTTGCACCACCTTTGTGGATTTACTAATTTTTCCAAAGACATGGGGAATGAAAGAATCATCCCTATTTATAGAGCACAAGGTGGACGAAAATTTTGTGATAAAACAATGTGGGAAAATGAAAGAATCATCCTCTTATATTTTATTTCCCATATTTTCCAAAAATCCCAATTTTAATATTTTTCGAAAATATGATGAGTCAAGAATCCAAGATTTGGATCTTCTTGAATTTATGAGACATTCTTGTATTTCAAGAAATACATATCTTCCATAATATCTTTTCAAGAAAATCAAGAAAATCTTTCTTGCCCACTATATTTCCCATATTTCGAAATTCTCTTATGAAATAACCAAGTGGAAGATTTCTTGAATTTAATGAGATAATCTTGTATTCCAAGAATACATATCTTCATTCCATAACAAAATTCAAAGAAAATCTTTCTCCCAACTTATCCATAATTTTCAAAAATTTACTTGGAAAAATAAGCAACAATATTTATTTTATTTTAATCACCTTTTTCAGTTATTGGACTATATGTTGGGCTACTTAGGGGGCCTTTAGGAGAATTAAGAATGGACCTTCTAATGGACCTTGAATATCTAATATTGATGTTGGTCCCGGTGTAAACGAGTCTTACACGTGTATGGGGGGGAATACACGTGTTCAGTGTTTTTTTAAAACTTTTTTTTTTTTCTTGAGGTCACTTGGGTCGAGATAATCCTCGAAGATTAGGTTACGAGAAGCACGATCGCTCTGAGTCAAAGTCTCTTGAGGCGGTGATCCCGAAATTTGCTTTCAGATACCTCAGATAATCCCAACTGAGTCCTGAGTGTCAGAGATCCTGAGTTGCTTGGATCAGATAACTAACTTACTGAATCCTCAAAGGAGAGTTCAGTTTGGTAACTATCTGTTCTAGCTACTCAGTCGTGCGGAATGGTTGGCCCTTAGTTTATACTCGTTTTAAGATTTGCTGAAAACTTTCCCTTTATGAAATAGTGATTAGGCTGTGATTCACTTAAGCAACTTCAGTGGATTGATTCCAACTGAATATCAGTGAAAAGTATGCTTTCAAAACCAAGTCAATGCAACAGTTAAGTACAGATAAAGAAAGCAATAAAGAACACAACAATTATAGTGGTTCAGAGACTCAAGCTCCTACGTCCACTCTCCCTGACTCTTCAGAGAAATTCACTATCAACTTCTGAGCTTTCTGACTACCTCGTAGTTTACTCACTCAACTCGGCCCTAAGTTTTCTGACTACTCCACGTAGTTTACTTACTCAACCCGAGCTTGAGTTTTCTGACTACCTCCGTAGTTTACTTACTCAAATCACACACAAGTTTTCAGACTACCCCAGTAGCTTACTAACTTCTCCTCTAGAGTTTTCTGACTACTCCGCGTAGTTTACTAACTCTTTACAACTCTTCTCACCAACAAACACACTCCAACTACCTTCTCAAGGGTTTGGGGTTTCTCGGTTGGTTTCCAACTAGGATGAGGTATCCTTTACAATGAAGCATAATGCAAAGGGTTAGGATATCTTGACTAAGCTTTGGATAATTCTTATCAAGCTAGGCTTAGTATAGTGAGCTCTCTTCAATGTAGAAGCACTTGGGAAATTCTAAGTTCTTCGAGTGCTTTTTCTTTTGCAAGAATAAGTATGAGCTCTTGAGTTGCGTATAAATTTCCCGTGACCTTACAGTGTAGAGGGTCATCAGTATTTATAGGCATACACCAAGGTCACTATTGAAAACTATCCGTTGGAGAGATAGCTTCTTGAGTTTCCTCTTAAGGTGTGTGAGAAACGGCTATATTTAGGATTTGAACCTCCCTAACACGTTTTAGGTAGATAGCCTATTACGTAGCCGGTCTTCACCTTTTTGCAGCCTAGAACTTTGTACATCTGACATCTTTTTCAGCGGCTTGTCACTGTCAGTGTCAGTATGGTACAGTGTTGTTTTCCTCTTTTTGACTTTTGTCTCCAGTTGAAGGTAGACACCTTCAACGGCTCTTTTGGTTACAAACTCTGAGTTTGATATAACCTTAACAACACTTCTGACTTAGTTCCTTTTGTCTGCGTTTTGAATGTCTTGACAATATCTAACTTTCTAAGGAATCGCGTTTTTCTCAGTATTGCATCCTTCAGATAGATATATTCAGTGCCTCGGAACATTGAGTTTATCTTGAGCATTCAAGTACCTTCTTGAGTCTTGATAATTACTTTGCCTTCAGTTTTCTTGATCTTCAATCTTGATCTTGATCTTGCGTCTTGAGTCTTCTAAAGTCTTGAGTCTTGAGTCTTACGAATCTTTATAGTTTATCTTGGTGATACTAATTTGAATTTTTCGTCTTTGAGTCTTGATTTCTCGGTATCCTTCGAGTCTTGATATCTCGATTTCTCCTTGAGTCTTCATTAATCTTGATTTCATCTTTTGAAACTTCGATTTCTCGAAACATACTAATTTTTTTCAGAGTCTTCAGAACCTATTCTGAACTATATCTGCTGACTATACATTTTGCAGATAACATCCTGAATACTCTAAAACTGAATCCTGACTCAACTATCAAGATCATTTGAACATGTCATACTCAGGGGTTTTGGGATCTTAATCAAAATTATATATCTTTTATTAAATTCATCTCCCAACAATTTCCCACTTTTTGATGATGCCAAAACCTATCTTGTTACAAACATATAACCTATACTCAGGTTTCAGTTTATCCTATTACAAGATTGGTTGTCTCCCAACAATTTTTCTGAATCAGAGAAACTCCCACAAGTTCAGAGAATTTCCCAACAATTTAAATCATTCAACAATTTCTTCAGTAATGAATCTCTTTAAATAGTTCATTACCAAATACTTAAACAATTTCTTCCTTATATAAACACACAATCAGTTCAGAGACATTCATTCAGCATATCAAAATAAAGACATGTAAATAAGATAATGAGATATTATCTTTTGAGCATAATGATAAATCTTCATTGATGATTGGTATCCGATTACATATTACAATGAATTTATCAACAAAATCAAAAAGACAAAAATTCAAAGATTACATAATCTTCTGAGTCTTCAGTCTTCAGTCTTCAGATTTTGGCTCTTCAGTCTTCTGCTCTTTCAGTTTTCTTCATTCTCAACTTCATCAGCGGGCATCTCCAGGTCGAACATTCTGAAAAATCTCTTCTTCAGCTCATTTCTCTCCTTAATGATGTCCGGACTGTTTCCTGTTAGACCCAACTGACCAGCATACTGAGCAATCTCTTGAGTAATGGCCTTTTCATTCACCAAGCCATTACCAAGTCTTGGGGGAGGATAGGAATATGGACCAGGGGCTACAATCTGTACCTCTCCTTCATCCGCAAGGTTAATCCAGCCTTGTAGGTACTTTGGATAGAAGATAAGGAGATACTCAATGAATGCTTCATTCTGATCTGAGCTTTCCCCTCTCCATTCCCTGAGAACATCATAATTGAACCAGAAAGTTCTCTTGACTTCTTCCCACATATCGTTGAGCTTAATGGGCATCCATTTATCAACGTGGGGCCACTTTAGTGCTTTTGATGTTCCTTTTCTCTTGCTCGCAAACTTCCTGAATTCACTCCTTCGCTTCTGCTCTTCGTCTATCTTCTTTACGATCCGCAGATGCTCACGAGACCGGCGGCGGACTTTCTTAAACATGTTCCATTTGGAGTGTCTTGAGCATTTCTCGTGTTGAAGACTTTCTTCTAAGGTTGAGACTTCGGATTCTTCTTTCTCTTCATCATCGAATTAGCTTTCTGGATTGGCTTAAAAACCTTCCTTACGCTTGCTTTGATTGAATCTGACCCAAGGCTTTCCTCTTCATAAGCGATTCGGGCCGGCTTGGCTTGTTCCAACCTTTGCTCTAGCACTTTTCAGTTTTCTTTTGTAATATCAAGCATGGTTTTCTTAGAAACTTCGAGTGTAGAGCGGGCTTCTCCACAAGCAAACTTTAACTTCTCGAAGCTTGACTTCTTTTAAGGCTTTGGCTAGATTATATATTTCAACATCTTTTTTGAGCCTTCTTCTCCAAAGTCGTGCCATGAACTTTTACGAGGTCTTCAACTTCCTTTTCCCCTTCTTGGCACCGTAATTTGGAAGAAGTCCGAGAGAGCTTTGTGTCCATGTGATATTGCTCTTTGCTCACACAACGAATCTCTCCGCTATCTCGATCTTGTTCGTCTTCCACCTCCTTAGATGGTTCTTGGCCACGAAAATTCTTTCAGATAAGTGGGCAAACCCGGCGGAAAGAGTGCTTCCTTGAACATCTCTCATCATCTTGGTCATGAGCATTGAGCTCATTTCCTCAACAAAGAGACTTTATCGGCACCTCATTCTTTTCTCTCGCGGTTTCACCTCTAGGAAATCGAGAACTCTCCCAAGGTGTTTACGCTTCAATTCATCACTTAACTTTCGACCTTGACTCCCTCCACCTTTTCATTCAGCTTTTCTTCCATGGAGGTCATCTGGGTGGTCGAGTGTTTTTGAATTTGTACCCGGCTACAAGAGTGACTAAGACTATCCATCTTTTGAGCTTGATTGGCCAACGTCTCTTCCATCTGAGCAAATTTGATCATCATTGGCTCAACCTTCTCAAGTTTCTCTATCAAGGGAGTGAGATCAATCTCATGAACCTTCTGCACCTTCTGTGCTATCGATCATCATGCTTGACTTAGTTACGATCTCCGGTCTCCAAGGCGATTCTAGCTTGATCGAGGTTGACCAATTTCAGGTTGATCAGCAATAGAAGTCTCCTTTTCCATCTGAGACTGATCCTCAGCATCTCCCTGTTGGTCCCCATCTCCTCGAGATAACCTGAGCCAATACTTGCAATGGTGAACTCTGAGCAGTTTGGCTCTCCGGTTGAATCTCGTCAGAATCACTTTCATCTTCATCGGTGAGAACCACCAATCTTCTGCGTTTTGGAGCAATATCCTTGAGTTTCAACATCTTTGCTCCCTGCTCCATCTTTGCCTCCAACAAAACCTTCCCTCTGGTTTGTTGGGTCTCTTTTTCAGCAGCCGCAGAAGGTGATTCTACCTTCTTTTCTCTCTTCCCCCTGATGACCTGCTTCTTTGCAGCAATGGGTTTAAGGAGAATTTTGGACTTAGGGAATGGGGTTGAATTGGCGAAGATATCCTCCTCCTCTCTGCACATCTCCAAAATATAAAGAATTTTGGTGGCATGGTGGATCTTGCCTTTTATTGAGATCGCCCCGTCAACCTTCTTCAAAACTTTGTTCGCTCACTCACCGTCCCTGAATCGAAATTTCAGCCCGGTTGAAGTCGGTGGTGGGTGAGGCCTCTATCGCCGCCATCAGTCTAAGCTTCGGGGTACTGTTCTGCTCAAAACTCCCCGCAAGACTCATGATGCATTTACTCACAATATCCATCAATACATGATATTGTGGCTTTAAGTGCCTCTTATGCAATGTCGCCTCAAACTTAACAGGATTCTCAGCAATCCTATCTAAGTATTCCTACTCTCTACCCGACATATACATCGTAGGATCCTCTCCTCTATCACGAGCTCAAAAACATCATTGATTTTTTTGGGGTTATGTACAAATCCCTTTCAAAATCGACGTATTTGGACGAATGCTCTAAATGTGATACGATAATCGAAGAATACATACAGTCCTCTTCATCTACCTTCAAGTTATAGATGAATTCGATTACCTCTTTTGCAAACTCCTGGTCTGGTCGGTTTGCGATTAGTTGGGTGAGTTTAGCCAGTCGAATCATATGCAGAGCCTCCTCTTCTGGCTTTGAGTTGGTTGTACTTTCGAGTGAAACAACGAACTCGTACCACAGCTTGTTGGTTTCGGCTAATCTCTCTAACAAGGTTGGGGCCATTTTAGAGATTGATTTGAGAAGTGAAGCTTTAGGGTTTAGGAATTTCTGGGCAAGGGGATTTTTATTTGCAGAGGATTTGGGGACGAATAGTTTGATAAAATTTTGGCTTGAAAGGCTTCTTAGGGTATATATAGCTTCGAGATCATGGGGAATCGTGTTGGTTAGGTGAAAAACAACGGTTGAGATTAATCTGCGATTAATCCCCGGTATCTGAACCGACGATCTCCCGAAAAAGTAAGCCGCCAAAACATCCTCATTGGTCATTAATGTAGAAGAGCATTAAATGATTTATTGACCTTCTTTGAATTTAAAACGATCCCGCCAAAAACATTCCTCGGTGTTTTGTATTTATTATAATGATTTACGAGCTTCACTTTAAGAAATAAATGAGTTGCATGAGTCATTACTTATTCGGACTAATTTTCTTCTATTAGTCTTCTTGATCTTGACCTTGATAAAATGTCAAGATATATCTTGAAAATTGAATGGGTTCAAGATATGCTTCGAGTCTTGACCTTGATAAATCGAGTTTCCCGAGACTCGATTCAAAGATTTCCATTTTATCCTAAGCTTCTCGGTAGAATCGAGAAAACTTCATGCTTCGAAAATCTTCAATTTTTCGATTTTTTACTCTATACACCGTTCTAACATCCCTAATTCAAATGAAAGTTCACGAAATCTTGATTCAACCAAAGGTTTAGTCAAGATATCACTCTCTGCTTATCGGATGAATTTTCTCCATCCTTATGTCTTTCTTCTCGACATGATCTCTGATGAAGTGATGTCTGATATCCACATGCTTCCATCTGGTGTGCAATACCGGATTTTGTGAAATAGCAATGGCACTATTATTGTCACAAAATATTGGTACTTCATTGGCTACAACTTTATAATCCCTTAATTGTTGTCTAAGCCAAAGAATCTGAGCACAGCAGCTTCCTTCCCGACCATATATTAAACCCGGTAGTACTTGTTGCTACTGAGGTTTGTTTCTTCGAAAACCAAGATATCAGCTTACTTCCTAGAAATTGACATGTTCCTGAAGTAGACTTCCTGTCAATTCTGCAACCTCCATAATTAACATCTGAGTAACCAGTTAATTCAAGGTTATCATCAGCTGGATACCACAATCCTCTATTCATCATCGCCTTTAAAGATACTTTAGTATCTTTTTTGGCGAAACCTCCATGTGACTAGCCTTAGGATTAGCTTGGTATCTTTCACATATCCCAACAAAGAAATGTTATATCCAAAATTTACTTTACTTGTGAGATAGAGCAATGATCCAATGATTCCTCTATAATCAGTATGGCTTACTGTTTTGCCTTCAGAATCAGGATCCATCTTGTAGTTAGTATTCATGGGAATCCTAACTGTGTTGCAATTCTGTACACCATATTTAGCAATCAGATCTCTGGTGTACTTTGCCTGGTTGATGAATATTCCTTCCTTTGATTGTTTCACTTGAAGACCTAGAAAGAAATTCATCTCTCCCATCATTGACATCTCAAATTTGCCTTTCATCGATGTTGAAAACTTTTCACACAAATGATGGTTTGAGATCCAAAATGATGTCATCAACATATATCTCAACTAGTAGATATCTCCCCATCCTCTATCCCGAACGAGTTCTATCAACAATCCCTTTGACAAAACCATGGTCGATGAAGAAACTGAGAAAGAGTATCATACCATGCTCTGGGTGCTTGCTTAAGACCATACAAAGCTTTTCCGAGCCTATAAACTTGGTCATTCTGTTTTGAAACCAGGAGGTTGTTCCACATAAACCTCTTCTTTAAGCACACCATTCGAAATGCACTTTTCACATCCATTTGATAGATCGTGAACTTCATGTGGGCGAGATATCCAAGAAACAATCGATGGCTTCTAGTCTTTGCAACAGTGCAAAGGTTTCATCATAATCCAAGCCTTCTTCTTGGGAATAACCTTGTGCAACTAGCCTTGCCTTTGTTTCTTACAATGTTGTTGTTTTCATCTCTTTTATTCTTGAAAACCCACTTGGTTCCAATGACATTGTGCCTTTCCGGGTCTATCTACCAAATCCCATACTTCATTTCTTGAGAATTAATTCAGCTCATCTTGCATAGCAGTAATCCAATGAGAATCTTGTAGAGCTTCACCAATCTAAGTAGGTTCTTTCTCTGATAGGAAGTAGCAGAATAGTGCACTCTCACCATGGAACCTTCTTGTTTTAACACCTTCAGTTAGATCACCCACAATTTGACTTGTAGGATGACTATCTAACCAATTCCTTCTTGATGTTCCCCCTTCAATAGTATCCTCAACATTTGAAATGTTAGGTTCGATTAAATCGAAGAAACTTCGAGGAACAACAAAAGCAGAGAAAGGGAATCATCTTCCTCGGGGAAATTCTATTCAGAACATTGTCAGAGACATTTGTTCCCCTTTGGTTGATAGATTCAGAATTTACCTCAACTGTGACCACATCTTCATTGGCATTACATATCTGAGTCTGAACTGGTGTCTGTTCAGATTGGTTACCTTTGGAGTGTTGGTTTTCCTGAGTCTCACCATCCTTATTTCCATCCTGAACTTCTTTATCTGAGTCTGAATCACTCCAATCATAGATAGTGACTGACTTCTTCTTTTCAGGTTCAGTGAATGATTTATCTTTCTACGCTTTTAGGGCTTAATTTGGTGATCCTCTTGGTCGGGTTCATCCGCATCATGTTCCCTGTTTCTTCCGAACACAAGTAGATTCATCAAAAACAACATGAGGTGTTTCCTCCACAATAAGAGTTCTACAGTTGTAAACTCTGAAGGCTTTTATTGACTTGAAATATCCTAAGAATATTCCTTCACCAAATTTTACTATCAAATGTTTTCAAATCGATCTTTACCATTATTGTGTATGAAACACTTGCAAACCAAACACACGAAAAAGAAAGAAAAACAAGAGGCTTCCTTTCATTCCAAAGCTCATAAGGTGTTTTTCCTTGACTCTTGGTCAAGATGGATCTGCTTCCGAGAGTAGCATGCAAAGTGTTGATGGCTTCAAATTTCAAAATCTTTTAGGAATATCGACTTCACTATCATTGTCCTCGCAGCCTTCTTTTTCGTAGTTCGCTTCCTTTTTCAAAGAAACCATTTTGTTGAGGGGTCCTTGCGGTGATGTTTCATGTGAAATTCCATTCTCTCGCACAATAATCGATATAATATGATTTATAAACTCGCCTTTGTCGATCGATTTTGACCACACTCGAGATTTTTCTCAATCTTGAGCCTTTTCAAGAACAATCGGCGACTTTTATCTCGAGTCTCTTTCTTCTTGAGTAAGAATATGACCTAAGTATATCTTGAGTAGTCATCAACTACTACCAATGTGTATTTTCTGCCCATTAGTGCTCACAGGTGTTATAGGACCAAAAAGATCCATATGCAGTAACTGAAGTGTTCTGCCAGTAGAAACCTCTACTTTGCTTTTAAATGATGCTTTTACTTGTTTTCCTTCCTGGCATGCATCACAAGTATGTTCCTTACTGAACACTTCATTAGGCAACCCTCTCACAAGAGCTAATCTTGCAAGCTTGTTCAGGGTTTTGAAATTTAGGTGATTCATTCATTTATGCCATAACCAACTGGTATCTGTGGAACTTTTAGCCACTAAACATGTATCTTTTGGAGTTGAACTCCAACCAGCAAGATACACATTCCCTTTTCTTGTACCAGTCAGTAGTACTTTCTGCGATGTATCATCTTTTACAAAACATAAGTTCTTAGAGAACTCAACATTAAAACTCTTATCACAGAATTGGCTAATTGAAAGCAAGTTATGCTTCAATCCAGATACATATGAAACACCATGGATATGAACTGAGTCGATTTTCAAAGTTCCATATCCTTCAGTCTGTCCCTTGGAGTTATCTCCAAAAGTGATCTGTGGGCCTCTTTGTTCAACATAGTCACTGAGTATCTTCTTGTATCCTGTCATATGTCTTGAACATCCACTGTCAAGATACCATATTTCAGGAGCCTTTTCATCTCTGCTCATCAGTGCCATGTGATCTTTAGTCAGTTCAGTGCCCTTGTTTTCCTCCTGAAAAACAGATCAATTCTTAGGTACCCAATTTGTGTAGGATCCTACGAGGTTAGTTGTACCTTTCGGAATACAAATCTGCCTGACAACTCTAATCACTTTAGAGTGGCTAATTTGTCTTCCATGAACATCAACATATACATCCACTATTCTGGGTGCCTTAGCAGTTTTTACGTATATGTGTCTTTGGCTTTAGCATGAACATGGGCTTTTGAATTCTTCTTTGGTTCGGGCCTTCCCGTTGGATGCTTAGGCTTTTGTCTTTCTTTGGTCTAAATCTTTGATGACTTTCGGGTTGGAATAACCTTTACCCTTAGGCAAGTGGCGTTCAGGTTTATGCAGACTTGAAATCTGGGTCTTCGGCCTATCTTGAGGACTTGGTCTCTTGATTGAGAATGTCTCTGCTGAGTGTTTCTCATCCGAGGATTCCTCGATGATTCATGTGGAGCCTTTCGGGTTTGCATTCTTAGCTTTGAGGCTTTGAAGTACTTACTGAAACTTTCTAATCGACCGCTTTCGGTTTTCTAGCCTTTACCCGAGGTTTGGGCTTTCTAACCTGATCATTCGGTTTCTTACCGAGACCATAGGTCCTTTTCCTTGTCTATAACTTTGGGCATTACTTGATTTGAAGTGTAGGTGCCATGGTTTTTACAAAGATAGTCTTCTTGCTACTTGATCAAAGATTCGGATGACCTTGTGAGGTTCCCCGGAATGTATCCCAATCCAGTTTTATAGTGGCGGATCTCGATAACTCTGAATTTCATCTATTACATTAGATGCTTTATTCAATAGAGTTAACTTCTTCTGTGCACTATCCTCACAGATCTGTAGAGTTTCATGCTTCTCGAGAGGTCATTGAACTTAGTCTGATTAATTTGAATCTCTTGATTAGATTTCTCTAGCTTTTCGATTAGGGACATTATCGAAACTTCTCTTTCTCGAGAGTTGTACTTTCGAACATCCATTCATCAAGAGCTCCCATTAATTGAGAAGTGATTTGATATTGCTAGAGTCTTTCCATTTTAGATTTTTCAAATTTTTAGTTCCTTATTCTGCTCTTGAGTTCTATTTAGCGATCCTTGCAAAACAACATAGTCCTTCATCGATTCTCAAAAGAATCCATCGGTCAAAATAGTCGTTTTTCGGTGGAACTTGAAAACTCTTGTGCTAGTGTGGGAGCAACAACGGAGAAAGAAGAGTTTACCTCCTCAATGGCCATCGAGACGAGATGTCATCACTTTCACTATCGAGAGAATATCACATCCGAAGAGCTAGATCCTCCTCGTGAGTGTTCTTCTTCCGCAACCATGGCCTTTTTGCTAGAGAACTTCCGATCTCTTTTTAGCTTGCCTTTCTCTTCTCTCCTTAGCACTCAAATCACGGACAATCATCTTTGGAAGTGACCTTTCTTCCGGCAATTATAGTATATGTTGGTATCATCATCCTTATCATTTTCTTCTTTGGACTTGGAGTCCTTCTTTTTACGGATGAAGATCCTTGACTTCCAGTCCTTCTTCTTCTCGGTTGATCCATCCTCGGGTTTCTTCTCTGGTACTGTGGTTCTGTAATAGCTTTTGTATTTTCCAAATCTACTATTAAGTCTGTCCAAACCTCCTTGCCATCGATTCTAGCTTTTCCTCAAGCTCATCCTCGATTTTTGGCATGGGGGTTCTCGAACTCTCTAGTTTTACAGTTTTTATCTTTGGCTTTTAAAAAGCACATTCTTACTTGATGAAGAATCATCTTTCTTTGTCGGCCTTTTTTTCGATTTCTTATCAATTACAAATTCATAGGCCTTCATCTCGGAGAAGACTTGTTGGTAAGGCATTGAACTAATGTTCTTTGGGTTTTCAATCACCACTGGATGAATATCCCATTTCTTAGAAAGACCTCTAAGAATTTTCAATGCAACTTCTCTCTGTGAATATTTCTTTTCGAGTGCATTTAGATCATTCATGATGCTAGTGAATCTGACTTCCAGTTTGTCTATTGATTCACCATCATCCATTTCAAAACTATCAAACTTTCCAATTGCCCTTTGAAAGTTTGTTTTTTTTATATGATCTCGTGCCTTGGCACATAACAACTAGTGTATCCCAAATCTCTTTAGCGAAGATACGGTGAGAGATCATTCCCATCACACCATCATCAATTGTACTGTATAGTGTGTCTTTTGCAATGTAGTCTAGATTGACTAACTTTCTCTCCTCAGGAGTCAGTTGGTCATCAGACTTAGGAAATTCTGCTCTAAGATCAATTCTCTCATCTTCATTCCTCCGGATTCACCACGATGAACCGGAATGGTCCTTGAGAGACCACTCTCCACATCGCTCATGTTTGGAATACGATGAGCCTGCATTCTCAGTCTCCATAGGTCATAGTTCTCCACTGAGAACATGGGAAGTTTTTTAGAAGACATTTTTCTGATCTTTTGAAAAGTAAAAAATTTAAGCAAATAAGATCAGTTTAGATAGATCACAAGTATTTTTGAAAATAAAACTTTGGTCAACAAAGCAGGTGGTCAAGTTGAACCACTGCTCTGATACCACTTGTTGGTCCCGGTGTAACGAGTCTTACACGTGTATGGGGGAATACACGCGTGTTCGGTGTTTTTAAAACTTTTTTTTCTTCATCGAGGTCGGCTTGGGTCGATAATCCTCGAAGATTAGGTTACGAGAAGCACAAATCGCTCGAGTTAAAAGTCTCATCGAGACAGGTGATCTGGAACCGCTTTCGGATACCTCGAGATAATCCCAACTGAGTCCTGAGTGTCAGAGATCCCGAGTTGCTTGGATCAGATAACTAACTTACTGAATCCTCAAAGGAGAGTTCAGTTTGGTAACTATCTGTTCTAGCTACTCAGTCGTGCTGAATGGTTGGCCCTTAGTTTATACTCGTTTTAATCTTTCTTTGAAAACTTTCCTTTATGAAATAGTGATTAGGTGATTCACTTAGGCAACTTGATTGGATTGATTCCAACCAATATCGATTGAAAAGTATGCTTTCAAAACCAAGTCAATGCAAATGATTAAAAATCTGATAATAAAAGCAATAAAGAACACAACAATTATAGTGGTTCGGAGACTCAAGCTCCTACGTCCACTCTCCTGTCTCTTGAGAGAAATTTACTATCAACTTCGAGCTTTACTACCTGCCTCGTAGTTTCCTCCTCAACTCGTACGAGGTTTTTCGACTACTCCACGTGGTTTACTTACTCAACCCGACCTTGAGTTTTTCACTACCTCCGTAGTTTACTTACTCAAATCACACACAAGTTTTCAGACTACCCCTGTAGCTTACTAACTTCTCCTCTAGAGTTTTCTGACTACTCCGCGTAGTTTACTAACTCTTTACAACTCTTCTCACCAACAAACACACTCCAACTACCTTCTCAAGGGTTTGGGGTTTCTCGGTTGGTTTCCAACTAGGATGAGATATCCTTTACAATGAAGCACAATGCAAAGGGTTAGGATATCTCGACTAAGCTTTGGATAATTCTTATCAAGCTAGGCTTAGTATAGTGAGCTCTCTTCAATGTAGAAGCACTTGGGAAATTCTAAGTTCTTCGAGTGCTTTTTCTTTTGCAAGAATAAGTATGAGCTCTTGAGTTGCGTATAAATTTCCCGTGACCTTACAGTGTAGAGGGTCATCATTATTTATAGGCACACACTAAGGTCACTCTTGAAAACTATCCGTTGGAGAGATAGCTTCTTGAGTTTCCTCTTAAGGTGTGTGAGAAACGGCTATATTTAGGATTTGAACCTCCCTAACACGTTTTAGGTAGATAGCCTTTTACGTAGCCGGTCTTCACCTTTTTATAGCCTGGAACTTTGTACATCTGACATCTTTTTCAGCGGCTTGTCACTGTCAGTGTCAGTATGGTACAGTGCTGCCTTTCTCTTTTTGACTTTTGTCTCCAGTTGAAGGTAGACACCTTCAACGGCTCTTTTGGTTACAAACTCTGAGTTTGATATAACCTTAACAACACTTCTGACTTAGTTCCTTTTTTCTGCGTTTTGAATGTCT
Source organism: Stenogyne calaminthoides (assembly GCA_037126765.1). Classification (NCBI taxonomy): domain Eukaryota; kingdom Viridiplantae; phylum Streptophyta; class Magnoliopsida; order Lamiales; family Lamiaceae; genus Stenogyne; species Stenogyne calaminthoides. Next base: position 12,124,941 of record JBBCBC010000002.1, on the reverse strand, counting down.
TGGCAATATCTAACTTTCTAAGGAATCGTGTTTTTCTCAGTATTGCATCCTTCAGATAGATATATTCAGTGCCTCGGAACATTCAGGTTTATACTGAGCATTCAGTACCTTACTGAGTCTTCAGTAATTACTGTGCCTTCAGTTTTCTTGATCTTCAATCTTCAGTCTTCAGTCTTGCGTCTTCAGAGTCTTCTGAGTCTTCAGGGTCTTCTGAGTCTTCTGAATCTTTATAGTTTATACTGACTGATACACTGAATTTTTGAGCTGAGTCTTCAGTTTCTCAGTATCCTTCTGAGTCTTCGGTATCTCAGTTTCTCACTGAGTCTTCATTAATCTTCAGTTTCCTCAGAAACATACTGATTTTTTTCAGAGTCTTCAGAACCTATCCTGAACTATATCTGCTGACTATACATTTTGCAGATAACATCCTGAATACTCTAAAACTGAATCCTGACTCAACTATCAAGATCATTCTGAACATGTCATACTCAGGGGTTTTGGGATCTTAATCAAAATCATATATCTTTTATTAAATTCATCTCCCAACAATTGAGCCACAATATTATTCAAGCCCATAAATATTAATTAATCCCACTACATAATTAATATTGCACTATCCATCTTAACCCATATAACAGTCAATATGGCTCCCGGTTATTATTTCCCGTGTTTAAGATTATCTAGCCCATTTATTAATTCAAGCCACTGAAATATCTTTCCATTAATTAATATCTTTTATCCTTGGTCAAGGAACGGTTCAACATTATTATCCATACCGAAAACTAATTCCACTTGCAAGATTTAGTATGATAAAGCTTATGAACCTCTCAAGGGGGCAAATCAAACAAGCGTACTTGCACACGATTCTACGTATTAAATCTTAGCAATCACATGTGACTAATAATATTGCACAAGATAAAAAGTATTGAATCTCGTTGATTCTCTACCCATGATAAGTCAAAGCAATAGTTACCAATCCCACGTGATCCTATTTAAGGGACGAAGATTAAGAAATAACGAACCACTGAGGTCTAATTCTTCCTTGTTCAGTTCTAAAGAATTTGTCCTCATGTAGGTCCTATTCAGTACATCAGTCATGCACTAGTGTAATCTCTTGGTCAAGACAAACCAATCTGAGCCTTACACTTCAACCTTTCACGATGGGTTGTTCATTTCCATCTAGGTCGTGAATGGCGTACTTTTTTTAGTTTACAAGGGACTTATTAATTTAATCTTACGTGATCCGGTATCACTAAATTAACTACAATGTAACACGTCGACTTATTGAAACAGTTATCACGATAAATATATGTAACAATCGATAATATTTAAAGCATCAATGATAAACAATTTATTTCAGTAAATAAGTTCGAAATTCAGTTTTGATTATACAAAAGGAAAAAGCATACTTTCTAGTATTATCCCAACAATCTCCCACTTATACTCAAAGTCTGCTTTTAAGTATACTACAACATGTCTCGTGTAGTCTGTGACATCTAATGTCACCTACACGAACCCTAATAATTTCTCCCACTTATACTCAAAGCAGATTGGCATGATGTCTTGACACCCATTCCTTCCACATGTCTCTCGAATGTATTCAGAGGCAGACTCTTTGTGAATGGATCTTCTAGGTTGTCAGACGCTATCTTTGCCACATCTATATCTCCTCTCTTAATGATATCTCGTATAAGATGGTATTTCCTTTCAATGTGTTTGCTGGCTTTGTGGGCTCTTGGTTCCTTGAATTTGCAAGCTTGCTTTCCGGCATTGTCACAATAAACTTGATGATTCTCGGCTGGGCAAATTCGAACCACATCTAAGTCCACTAGGAAGTGCTTGAGCCAAACCTTCTTTTTTTCCTCACTAGCGACTACATATTAAACTTCCATGGTAGAATCTGCGACGCATTTACGATGCTTCTCCATGTCACGGCTCCTCCCCATGCAAAACACACTACCAAAGGTAGATTTTACGAGTCTATGTCGATTGGAAATTGACTCGCGTGTGGCCAGATGGGGATTGACTATCTGGTGATAAACCAACATTCTATCCCGGTTCTTTTCGGATACTTGGGAATGTTTTTAATCGTAGTCAATGCTTTTTCCCCGGGTTACTTTGATATCTTGCCACCATGCCTACGGCAAAACAGATATCCGGTCTCGTACACATCATTGCATACATAAGGCTTCCGACAGCCAAAGCATAAGGAATGCCTTTCATGTCATCTATCTCCTTTTGCATCTTAGGGGACATTTTCTTGGATAGATGGATTCCATGCCTGGAATGTACGAATCCTTTCTTGGAATCTTGCATGCTGAAGCGTTTCAAGACAGTGTCTATGTATGAAGCTTGCGATAACCCGATCATCCTTTTCTTGCGATCTCGAGTGATCTTGATCCCAAGGATGTGTCCGGCTTCCCCTGAGTCTTTCATATCAAACTATTTTGAAAGTCATGCCCTTATGTCTAATAACACCTTTACATCATTTCCGATGATCAGAATGTCATCTACGTATAGTACTAAGAATACCAATGCAGTTCCGACATGCTTTTTATACACACAACTTTCGAACTCGTTTTGATCGAACCTATAAGACTTTATAACATGATCAAAACATTGGTTCCAAGCTCTGGATGCCTGTTTGAGTCCGTAAATGGACTTCATGAACTTACAAACTAGGTGTTCTTGGCCTTTTTCAATGAAACCTTGGGGTTGTTGCATATAGATCTCTTCATCAAGACTTCCATTAAGGAAAGTTGTCTTGACATCCATTTGCCAGATTTCAACGTCAAAATGCGCAGCAATCGATAAGAGAATACGGATGGACTTAAGCATGGCTACGGGCGAAAAAGTTTCCTCATAATCGATCCCTTCTTTCTGAGTATAACCTTTCGCCACTAGTCTTGCTTTGAAGGTTTCAACCCTCCCGTCTGGTCCTCTTTTTCTCTTATATTCCCACTTGCATCCAATGGGTTTGACCCCATTAAGTGGTTCGACTAGCTCCCACACTCTATTATGAAACATAGAACCCATTTCGGCTTTCATTGTTGTTTGCCAAGATTCTGCATCCTTGTCTTGGAGTGCCTCGTCATATGTCCATGGGTCTAATTCGTCTTGTCCGGGAATCAAGTCTGAGGACTCTCCTATTCCTATGAATCTCTCGGGCTGTCTTACAACTCTCCCACTACGACGAGGCTCCGGTTGTGAAAGCGTGTCATTCGGTATATCATTTAGTACAATTGGCATTGAGGTTTGCCCTCTTAGCTCATTTAAGGTAATCTCACTTCTGGGTCTTCTTTCGTTCATATAGTCTTCTTCCAAAAGTCTAAAGTGGGTGCTTATGACCACCTTTTGATATTCGGGACCATAGAACATACACCCTTTTGTTCCCTTGGGGTAACCTCCAAACAACCTTAATTCTGATCGAGGATCCAATTTACTGGCTTCCTTGTCCAACATGTAGGCCGGACACCCCCAAATTCTCATGTGTCTCATACTAGGCTTGCGCCCGGACCACAATTCTTTGGGAGTTTTGGGAACCGATTTGGATGGCACCAAGTTCATAATGTAAGCTGTTGTTTTCAAGGCATGACCCCAGAAATGACTTGGGAAGATCCGCATAACTCATCATAGATCTAACCATTTCCAAAAGAGTTCTATTTCTTCGCTCTGCAACCCCGTTTTGTTGAGGGGTTCCGGGTGCAGTGAGATGGGATGCAATCCCTTCATCAGATAAGTAGTTCAAAAACTCATCGCTGAGGTATTCGCCTCCACGATCAGATCGTAGAGACTTGATATGTTTTTCCCTATGATTCTCTGCTTGAGCCTTAAATTCTTTGAATTTCTCGAATGTCTCAGATTTATGCTTCATAAGGAAAATGTAACCGTACCTTGAGTAATCATCAATAAAAGTGACAAAATACTCATAACCTCCTCTTGCTTTGGTTGACATTGGACCACATACATCTGTGTGAACGATCTCTAACACTTCTTTGGCTCTATTCCCCTTGGCTCCAAATGCCCTCTTGGTCATTTTACCCTCTAAACATGATTCGCAGGTTGGAATTAGTTCAACTACGAGAAGTCTTAGTGAACCGTCTTTTACCAACCTTTGGATCCTCTTTGGATTTATATGACCTAATCTTAGATGCCAAAGAAGTGTCTCGTTCACGTCTGATGAACATTTTCTTTTCTCGGAAACAGTTGATGTGTTATAGGATGCATTTCGTGAGTGGTGTGCACAGTTAATTGTATAGAGATTATTCGACAACGTTCCATGACAGATAAATTAATCAAAAAGAGAAATGGTAACAACTTTATTAAAAGTAACCAAATATCCATCATAAAAAAGTTTAGAAACTGAAATCAAATTCTTTCTAAAATCCGGAACGTAAAGAACATCTCTTAAAATTAAAACTCTGTCTTCAAAAGACAGGTGCACTTCTCCCACTGCTTCAGCTTCCACTCTCGTAGCATCGCCCAGTGTGATGAGGACCTCACTCCCACTAAGTTGTCGGGTCCGCTTGAACCCCTGTAATATGAAACAAATATGATCAGTGGATCCCGTATCCTGTTGGGGAATGAGTTGCACAGATCTATTCGGGGTGAATATTTAAATACAAATTTAATTCATTAATTATTACTAGCATGAATTAATCCTATATTAATTCAAATAATAATTGCAACAACATATCATACATATAAAAAGCCACGTAAAACCTACGCATGCGGAATCTACGGGTTTATGTGAGCGTACCTCTCGGGATAGCAGTGACTTCGGTTGGACGGATTAACCAAAAGGACTTCCCAAGTATTCCCTTAGCCCTTGCTCAACTATCCGGTGGAAGGACACTCGTCGAACAATTAATAAAAGGAAAAAATAAATTTTGTTGCACCACCTTTGTGGATTTGCTAATATTTCCAGCACATAGAATTGTACTTGGGAATGAACTAATCATCCCCTATTTATAGGAGAGGGGTGGTCGAAATTTTCAGTGAAAAATCAATGTGGGAAAAGACTTTTCTTGGTCACCAAGAAATCTTGAATATATCTCTTATATTCTTTTTCTCATAATTAAAATATTCCACAAAAATCCCACTCCTCAACAATATGGTATTTTCGAAAATTTAGTGTTCAAGAATCCAAGATTTGGATCTTCTTGAATTTATGAGATATTCTTGTATTTCAAGAAATACATATCTTCCATAATATCTTTTCAAGAAAATCAAGAAAATCTTTCTTGCCCACTATATTTTCAAAATTTCAAAATTTTCTATATAGATAACCAAGTGGGAGATTTCTTGAATTTAATGAGATAATCTTGTATTCCAAGAATACATATCTTCATTCCATAATGGACCTTCTAATGGACCTTGAATATCTAATATTGAGCCACAATATAATTCAAGCCCATAAATATTAATTAATCCCACTATATAATTAATATTGCACTATCCATCTTAACCCATATTACGGTCAATATGGCTCCCGGTCATTATTTCCCGTGTTTAAGATTATCTAGCCCATTAATTAATTCAAGCCACTGAAATAGCTTTCCGTTAATTAATATCTTTTGTCCTTGGTTGAGGAACGGTTCAACATTATTATCCATACCGGAAACTAAATCCACGTGCAAGATTTGGTATGATAAAACTTATGAACCTCCCAAGGGGGCAAATCAAGCAAGCGTACTTGCACAGGATTCTTCGTATTAAATCTTAGCAATCACATGTGACCAATAATATTGCCCAAGATAAAAAGTATTGAATCTCTCTGATTCGCTACCCATGATAAGTCAAAGCAATAGTTACCAATCCCACGTGATCCTATTTAAGGGACGAAGGTTAAGAAACAACGAACCACTGAGGTCTAATTCTTCCTTGTTCAGTTCTGAAGAATTTATCCTCCTGTAGGTCCTATTCAGCGCATCAGTCATGCACTAGTGTAATCTCTTGGTCAAGACAAATCAATCTGAGCCTTACACCTCAACCTTTCGTGATGGGTTGTTCATTTCCATCTAGGTCGTGAATGACGTACTTTTAGTTACAAGGGACTGTTAATTTAATCTTATGTGATCTGGTATCACTAAATTAACTACAATGTAACACGTACGAATTATTGAACAGTTATGCAGTAAATATATGTAACATTCAATCATATTTAAAGCATCAGTGATAAATAATTTATTTCAGTAAATAAGTCTGGAAATTCAGTTTCGATTATACAAAATAAAAGCATACTTTCCAGTATAATCCCAACAATCTCCCACTTATACTCAAAGTCTGCTTTTAAGTATACTACAACATGTCTCACGTAGTCCGTGACATCTAATGTCACCTACACGAACCTAATAATTTCTCCCACTTATACTCAAAGCAGATTGGCAACGGTCTTGACACCCATTCCACTCACATGTCCCTCGAATGTATTCAGAGGCAGACGCTTTATGAATGGATCTCCTAGGCTGTCCTCAGACGCTATCTTTGCCACATCTATATCTCCTCTCTTAACGATTTCTCGTATAAGATGTCTTTCCTTTAATGTGCTTGTTTGACTCGTGGACTCTTGGTTCTCTTGAATTTGCAATTGCTCATAGCAGATATTGCTAGACAAATTCAGAACACCATCCAAGTCCACTAAGAAGATCTAGAGCCCAATCGGTTCTTTCACTGCTTCACAAGAAGCTACTTACCTGACTTCCATGGTTGAGTCAGTGATGCATTTCTGCTTCACACTCGTCCATTTGCTGGCTACACTTCCCAAATGGAAACACACTAACTGAGGCAGATAATTACTGGAATCTAAGTCTATTGGAAATCCGAGTCCGTGTAGCCAATGGGGATTGGAGTATCTGACTGATAAATCAACATTCTATCCCGAGTTCTTTTCAGACACTTCAGAATGTTTTTAACTGTCATCCAATGCGCTTTCCCTGGGTTACTTTGATATCTTGCTACCATGCCTACGGCAAAGCATATATCCGGTCTCCTACACAGCATTGCATACATAAGGTTTCCAACAGCCGAAGCACAAGGAATGCCTTTCATGTCATCTATCTCCTTTTGCGTCTTAGGGGACATTTTCTTGGATAGATGGATTCCAAGTCTGAAAGGTACGAATCCTTTCTTGGAATCTTGCATGCTGAATCATTTCAAAACCAGTATCTATGTATGAAACTTGCGATAACCCGATCATCCTTTTCTTGCGATCTCGAGTGATCTTGATCCCAATGATGTGTCCGGCTTTCCCTAAGTCTTTCATATCAAATTGTTTTGAAAAACCATGCCCTTACGTCTGATAACACCTTCACATCGTTCCCGATGATCAGAATGTTGTCTACGTATAGTACTAAGAATATCAATGCAGTTCCGACACGCTTTTTATACACACAACTTTCAAACTCATTTTGATCAAACCCATAAGACTTTATAACATGATCAAAACATTGGTTCCAAGCTCTGGATGTCTGTTTGAGTCCGTAAATGGACTTCTTGAGCTTACAAACAAGATGTTCTTGGCCTGTTTCAATGAAACCTTGGGGTTGTTGCATATAGATCTCTTCATCAAGACTTCCGTTAAGGAAAGCTGTCTTGACATCCATTTGCCAGATTTCAACGTCGAAATGCACAGCAATCGATAAGAGAATACGGATGGACTTAAGCATGGCTACGGGCGAAAAAGTTTCCTCATAATCGATCCCTTTTTTCTGAGTAAAACCTTTTGCCACTAGTCTTGCTTTAAAGGTTTCAACCTTCCCGTCCAGTCCTCTTTTCCTCTTATATACACACTTGCATCTACTGGGTTTGACCCCATTAAGTGGTTCGACTAGCTCCCACACTCTATTATGAAACATAGAACCCATTTCGGCTTTCATTGTTGTTTGCCAAGAATCTGCATCCTTATCTTGGAGTGCCTTGTCATATGTCCATGGGTCTGATTCGTCTTGTCCAAGAATCAAGTTGGAGGACTCTCCTATTCCCATGAATCTCTCGGGCTGTCTAACAACCCTCCCACTACGATGAGGCTCTGGTTGTGAAAGCGTATCGTTTGGTATATCATCTAGTACAGTTGGCATTGAGGTTTGCCCTCTAAGCTCATTTAAGGTAATCTCACTTCTGGGTTTTCTTTGGTTCATATAGTCTTATTCCAAAAATCTAAAGTGGGTGCTGATGACCACCTTTTGATCTTCGGGACTATAGAACATACACCCTTTTGTTCCCTCAGGGTATCCTACAAACAACCTTAATTCTGATCGAGGATCCAATTTACCGGCTTCCTTGTCCTACACTTAGGCCGGACACCCCCAAATTCTCATGTGTCTCATACTAGGCTTGAGCCCGGTCCACAATTCTTTGGGAGTTTTGGGAACCGATTTGGATAGCACCAAGTTCAGAATGTAAGCCGCTGTTTCCAAGGCATAACCCCAGAACGACTTGGGAAGATCCGCATAACTCATCATTGATCTAACCATTTCCAAAAGAATTTAGTTTCTTTGCTCTGCAACCCCGTTTTGTTGAGGGGTTCCGGGTGCAGTAAGCTGGGATACAATCCCTTCATCAGATAAGCAGTTCAAAAACTCATCGCTGAGGTATTCACATCCATGATCAGATCGTAGAGACTTCATACGTTTTTCCCTATGATTCTCTGTTTGAGCCTTAAATTCTTAGAATTTTTCAAAGGTCTCATATTCATGCTTTATAAGGAAAATGTACCTTGAGTAATCATCAATAAAATTACTCATAACCTCCTCTTGCTTTGGTTGACATTGGACAACATACATCTGTGTGAACGATCTCTAATACTTCTTTGGCCCTGTTCCCCTTGGCTCCAAAATGCCCTCTTGGTCATATTACCCTCCAAACATGATTCGCAGGTTGGGATTTGTTCAACTTGGAGACGCTCCAGTGAACCATCTTTCACCAACCTTTGGATCCTCTTTGGATTTATATGACCTAATCTTAGATGCCAAAGAAGTATTTCGTTCACGCTTTCTTTTGTCGGAAATAGTTGATGTGTTATAGGATGCATTTCATGAGTGGTGTGCATGATTAATTGTATAGAGATTTTCCATCAATGTCCATAGCGAGATACACTCATCATTTCAAAAATGATGTCATTCTTATTAGAAGAAACTTAGTGTCCTTTAATCGAATTTTAGAAACCGAAAGTGAATTCTTTCTAAAAATCGGAACATAAAGATAATCTCAAAAAACTTTATCTTCAAAAGATAGGTGCACTTCTCCCATTTGTAAATCGCTACTCATGTAGCATTGCAATGTCTGCTACTTGAGTAGTATTGCAATAATCATTACTATCGTAGCATTGCAATATCTGCCACTTACGTATCATTGCAATGTCTTCTGCTTTCGTAACGTTACCCAGTGTGATGAGGATCTCACTCCCACTAAGTTGCCGGATCATTTAGAACCCGTGAAACCAACATGATTAGTGGATCTCGTATCAACCACCCACGAATGAGAAGTATACTCCGCTAAACAAGTTTCAACAACTAGTGCGTGAGAATTACCTTTCTTTCCATCCCTTTTGGGGTTGGAACAGGCAAAACCTCCATTGTCCTCTCTCACCGCAGCTTAAGCACTACCTCTTTGGATTTTCCTTGACACAACAAGCATTCCTCATCTTACCATTGCCCTTGGCAATAGTTGAGTTTTATTGCTTATGGCATTTGGTCCTCTTCTTTATCTTGCCCACCTTTGGCCTAGAAGATGAAGACAGACCACTTGCCGTCAAAGCTTGAGTTTGGTGCCTTATCAACATTTCTGCTGAGACCAAAAGCTTCCAACAAATTAGCTAGCGAGGCCAAAATGCTCAAAAAACTTTTTGGGCAGAGAGTGAAGTACCAAATTCATCCGAGTCTCCGGATCATAATGCACTTTTCGAAATCTCAAGTTTGTTCGGATGGGCCATCTATTTTGAGGGCGTAATCCCTTACGGGTTTGCCCTCCACCATTTTCAAATGACGACATCTCTCAAGAAGGTGATCTGACGAGTCCCGCATGTTTTGACTCGTCAGTTGGCTCATCTGATTTTGGTGTGTCAAGAATCCACTTGTGCTTTTGTGCAGTTAGGACAATTATAATTTTTTTTGTTTCCAATATAGTTTCCATACATATTGTATTGACTTTAAGTATAATAACAGTGGATTAAAAAGGTAACGACATGCTGAACTGAAATAAACAACTATATGCAAAAGCACAAGTATATCACAAGATTCGATCACATGCATCATATTTTGTTGGGAGATGAATTTAATAAAAGATATATGATTTTGATTAAGATCCCAAAACCATTGAGTATGACATGTTCAGAATGATCTTGATAGTTGAGTCAGGATACAGTTTTAGAGTATTCAGGATGTTATCTGCAAAATGTATAGTCAGCAGATATAGTTCAGGATAGGTTCTGAAGACTCTGAAGAACTCAGTATGTTTCTGAAGAAACTGAAGTTTCAGTATGAAACTGAAGTATCTGAAGACTCAGTAAGAAACTGAGAATCTGAAGACTCAGTGAGAAATTGAGATACTGAAGACTCAGGGCCGAGTTGAGTAAGTAAACTACGCGAGGTAGTTAGAAAGCTCAGAAGTGATTAGTGAATTTCTCTGAGGATCAGAGAGAGGGACGCGTCTGAGCTTGAGTCTCCGAACCACTATAATTCTTTGTGTTGTTTATTGCTTTCTTTATCGTATTAACTTTGCATTGACTTGTTTTTGAAAGCATACTTTTCACGGATATTCAGTTGGAATCAATCCACTGAAATTGCATAACTGAATCACAGCCTAATCACTATTTCATAAAGGGAAGGTTTTTCAGCAAAGCTTAAAACGAGTATAAACTAAGGGCCAACCATTCCGCGATTGATTGAGTAGCTAGAATAGATAGTTACCAAACCGAACGTTACTCTTACGAGGGTTAAGTAAGTTAGTTATCGATCCAAGCAACTCGGGATCTCACGACACTTCGGGGACTCGGTTGGGATTATTTGAGGTATCTGAAAGCATTTCGATATCACCATCTCGATGAGACTTTGACTTAGAGCGATCTGTGCTTCTCAGAACCTAATCTTCAGGATTATCTGACCCAAGCTGACCTCAGTAAGAAAAAGTTTTAAAAACACTGAACACGTGTATTCCCCATACACGTAAGACTTGCTTTGTCTGGGGACCAACAAGTGGTATCGAGCAAAGGGTTCAACTTGACCACTGCTTTGTTGACCAAAGTTTTATTTTCTAAAAATACTTGTGGTCTATCTCGAATCGATCTTATTTGCTTTGAATTTTTTTTTTTTCAAAAGATCGGATAAAAATGTCTTCTAAAAACTTCCCATGTTCTCGGTGGAGAACTATGATTTATGGAGATCGAGAATGCAGCTCTCCACCAGATTCCAAACATGAGCGTATGTGGAGAGTGGTCTCTCAAGGACCATTCCAATTTATTGTGGTGAATCCCAGGAGGAATGTAAGATGAGAGAATTGATCCTAGAGCGAAATTTCCTAAGTCGATGACCAACCGACTCTGAGGAGAGAAAGTTAGTCAATCTAGACTACATTGCAAAAAGACACACTATACAAAGACAATTGATGATGGTCTCAATTGTATCTTTTGCTAAAGAGATTTGGGATACACTTAGTTGTAATGTGCCAAGCCGCAGATCATATAAAAGAAAACAAACTTTTCGTTAGCAATTGGAAAGTTTGATAGTTTTGAAATGGATGATGGTGAATCAATAGACAAATGGGAAGTCAGATTCACTAGCATCATGAATGATCTAAATGCACTTGGAAAGAAATATCCACAAAGAGAAGTTGCATTGAAAATTCTTAGAGGTCTTTCTAAGAAATGGGATATTCATGCAGTGGTGATTGAAAACACCAAGAACATTAATTCAATGCCATACCAACAAGTCTTCTCTGAGCTGAAGGCATATGAATTTGTAATTGATAAGAAATCCAAAAAGGCTGACAACAAAGATGATTCATCATCTAGTAAGAATATGGCTTTAAAAGCCAAAGATAAAACCTGTAAAACTAGAGAGTCTGAGAACCCCCATGCCAAAAATCAGGATGAGCTTGAGGAAAAGCTAGCACTAATGGCAAGGAGGTTTGACAGACTTAATAGTAGATTTGGAAAATACAAAAACTATTACAGGAACCACAGGTACCAGAAGAAACCTGAGGACAGATCAACTGAGAAGAAGAAGGACTTGAAAGATGAGGGATCTTCATCCAGAAAGAAGGACTCCAAGTCCAAAGAAGAAAGTGATCAGGATGATGATACCAACAGATGTTATAATTGCCAAAAGAAAGGTCACTTCCAGTATGATTGTCCAGATTTGAGTGCTAAGGAGAGAAGAGAAAGGCAAGCTAGAAGAGACAAGATGTCCTCTAGCAAAAAGGCCATGGTTGCAGAAGAAGAACACTCTGAGGAGGAATCTAGCTCTTCAGATGAAATATTCTCAGACAGTGAAAGTGATGACATCTGTCTGATGGCCATTGAGGAGGTAAATTCTTCTTTCTCTGTTGTTGCTCCTACACTAGCACAAGAGTTTTCAAGTTCCACTGAAAACAGTCATTTTGACCTGATGGATTCTTTTGAGAATCTGATGAAGGACTATGTTGTTTTACAAGAACTGCTAAATAGAACTCAAGAGCAGAATAAGGAACTGAAAGCTGAAAATCTAAAATGGAAAGACTCTAGCAATACTGAAATCACTTCTCAATTAATGGGAGCTACTGATGAACTGGATGTTCTGAAAGTACAACTCTCAGAGAAAGAGAAGTTGATAATGATCCTAACTGAAAAGCTAGAGAAATCCACTGAAGAGATTCAGCTAATCAGGACTAAGTTCAATGACCTCTCTGAGAAGTATGAAACTCTACAGAACTGTGAGGATAGTGCACAGAAGAAGTTAACTCTATTGAATAATGCATCTAATGTAATAGATGAAATTCAGAGTTACCAGAGATTTGTGAAAATAAAATCTGGATTGGGATACATTCCAGGGGGAACCTCACAAGGTCATCTGAATGCTGCATCAAGTAGCAAGAAGACAATTTTTGTAAAACCAGTGGCACCCACACTTCAAACTGAAGAAATGCCCAAGGTTGTAGACAAGGGAAAAGGACCTATGGTCTTAGTAAAACTGAATGATCAGGTTGGAAAGCCCAAACCTCAGGTGAAGGCTAGAAAACCTGAGCAGTCAGTTGGAAAGTTTCACGCAAGTACTTCAAAGCCTCAGACTAAGAATGCAAAGCCTCAGATGAGAAACACTCAGCAGAGACATTCTCAACTGAAGAGACCAAGTCCTCAGTACACTGAAAGACCCAGATTTCAGTACAGACAACCTGAACCCCACTTGCCTAAGGGTAAAGGTTATCTGAACTCGAGTCAACAGAGATCTAGACCGGCTGCACAAAAGCCCAAGCATCTGAACAAAAGGCCTGAACCAAAAAAGAATTCAAAAGCCCATGTTCACGCTAAAGCTAGCACACATACACAGAAAACTGCTAAGGCACCCAGAGTAGTAGATGTGTATGTTGATGTTTATGGAAGACAGATCATCACTCTAAAGTGATTAGAGTTGTTAGGCAGATTTGGATTCCTAAAGGTACAGCTAACCAGATAGGACCCTATACCAATTGGGTACCACATATCTAATCTGTTTTTTCAGGAATACAGAAAAGGGCACTGAACTGAATGAAGATATCAATAGCCCTGTTGAAAGAAGATCTGAGATGTCATTGTTGGAAGATGAATCTCCTTCATAGACTTCAAAAGAAATCAAGCTGAAGAAGGAACTTCATCAGAGATCATATTGAAAAAGGACATCAAAATGGAGAAAATTCATACTGATAAGCAAAGAGATGATATCTTGACTAAACCTTTGGTTGAATCAAGATTTCAGGAACTTTTAGTTGAATTAGGGATGTTAGATCCAGGTGTTTAGAGTAAAATCTGAAAAATTGAAGGTGTTCAGATGCATGAAGTTTTCTCAGAACTCTACTGAGAAACTCAGGATAAAATGAAAATACTGAACTGAGTCTCAGGAAACTCAGATTTACTGAAGGTCAGTACTCAGTAGCATACTGAACCCATTCAGTACTCAGTATCATACTGACATTTTATCAAGGTCAGTACTCAGTAAGACTGATAGAGGGAAATTAGTCTGAAGAAGTAATGACCCATGTGACTCATTTATTGCTTAAGTAAAACTCAGTAATCATTTGCAATAAATACAAAACACCTGAGGAATGTTTTTGGGCGGGATCGTTTGAAATTCCGAAGAAGGTCAACAGTCATTAAATGCTCTGTTATATTTCTTGACCAATGAGGATGTTTTGGCGGCTTACTTTTCGGAGATAGTCGGTTCGTATACTCGATTAATCGGAGATTAATCTCAACCGTTGCTTTTCACCTAACCAGCGCGATTCCCCACGATCTTGAAGCTATATATACCCCAATAAGCCATTCAAGCCAAAATTTTATCAAACCCTTCGTTCCCATATCCTCTGCAAATAAAAATCCCCTTTGCCCAGAAAATCCCAAACCCTAAATCTTCATTTCTCCAATCAATCTCTAAAATGGCCCCAACCTTGTTCGAGAGATTAGCCGAAACCAACAAGTCTTGGTACGAGTTCGTTGTCTCACTCGATAGCACAACCAACTCAAAGCCAGAAGAGGAGGCACTGCATATGATTCGACTGGCTAAACTCACCCATCTAGTCGCAAGCCGACCGGATCAAGAGTTTGCGAAAGAGGTAATCAAATTCATCTGTAATTTGAGGATAGATGAAGAGGACTGTATGAATTTTAAGATTACTGTATCACATTTAGAGCAGTCGTCCAAATACATCAATTTTGATAGGGGTTTGTATATAGTTCCGAAAAATCTGAATGATGTTTTTGAGCTCTGTGATAAAGGAGAGGATCCTGCAATGTATATGTCGGGTAGAGAGCAAGAGTACTTAGATAGGATTGCTGAGAATCCTGTTAAATTTGAGGCGACACTGCACAAAAGGCACTTGAAGCCACAATATCGTGTTTTGATTGATATTGTGAGCAAGAGCATCATGAGTCTTGCGGGGAGTTTTGAGCAGATCAGTACCCCGAAGCTCAAATTGATGGCGGCAATTGAGGCCTCACCCACCACCGACTTCAACTGACTAAAATTTTTGATTCAGACGGTGAGTGAGCAGACCAAAGTTTTGAAGAAGGTTGACGGGACGATCTCGATTAAAGGCAAGATCCACCATGTAACCAAAATAGCTTATATTTTGGAGATGTGCAGAGAGGAGGAGGATATCTTCGCCAATTCGACCCCATTCCCTAAGTCAAAAGTGCTCTTCAAGCCCATTGCTGTGAAGAAGCAGGCCATCCGAGGGAAGAAGGAAAAGAAAGTAGAATCACCTAAAAGGCTGCTGGCTTTCTGTGAAGAGACTCAACAAACCCGGGGGGAAGGTTACATTTGGAGGCAAAGATGGAGCAAGGTGAGAAGCTGAAAAAGCAGAAAACCTTCGCCCCCAAGCACAGAAGATTGGTGGTTCTCACCGATGAAGATGGCAGTGAGTCAGAAGAGATTCAACCTGAGGGCCAAACCGCTCAGGGTTCTCCATTGCAAGTTTTGGCTCAGGTTATCTCTAAGGCACAAGAACAGACTGAGGAGCATGTCTTCTCTGAGGTGCTTGAGACTTCGCTCAGTTCAGACAAAATTTCTCAGGAAATTTTCAAAGGAACTCGGGCCTTAGAATTCCCTCTTGAAGAAGTGTCGGCTCGGGCAGCGAGAAGAAGAGCCAACTTCGGACTCAATCTAAGGATATGCCGGCTTCGGGCCTCGGAACCCACTCGAGATCTGGCCGAGGACTGGCCTACAACGTTCAGAGGTCTGCTTTGAGACTTCGGGGAGAGAATATTCTTGATGAGCTCTGAGTGATCTACTTCTTGATCCCTCGGTGATGCTTCAACCGAACGAGTGCCGAGATGGAAGAAGGGCGAGGCTTGAAGAAGGAGTGGAGGAGCAAAGGAACGGTTCATTCTTGACCGCTACCCTCGAGCTCGGCTCATACCGATCTGCAAGATGTTTTCTTGATTAAAGGTCGATAGTGTTCATCCTCAATCGGACTCTTCCGAGATGCTTGATATTCTTTGCATTCGGAGGGAAGACCGGTGGAATGAGGAGACAACCTTCCCGATCGACTTCTCAGGGTTCAGGAGGACAAAGCTCAGGATGAAAAACTCCGATTTTGATGAGCTGGTTCAGAGGAAGATAGCTGAGAGGAGAGCAACTGAAGTTGGTGCCCCTAGCAGCGAGACAAATCTCAAGATGGAGATGGGGACCAACAGGGGGAAAGCTGAGGATCAGTCTCAGATGGAAAAGGAGATTTCGGTCTTGATCAAATCGAAATCGGTCAACCTCGAGATCGAAGCTAGCACTCTTGGTACCTTTTGGCACTATTAACAATTATGCCAAAGTTCTTTGAAAGTTCTATCTTTAATTACAGAATTGTTCGATAAAACGATCGAGGCTCGATTGGAGATCGAGCTCGGGGATGAAAGCCGGCTTCAGATGATCAATCAAAGACAGAATGTGCGAAGAGGTTCTGAGATTGACCTCACTCCCTTGATGGAGAAACTAGAGAAGGTTGAGCCAATGATGAACAAAATTGATCAGATGGAAGAAACATTGGCCAACCAAGCTCAGAAGATGGAAAGTCTTAGTCACTCTTCAGAGCTGGTGCTAATCTAAAACACTCTGACCTCACAGATGACCTCCATGGAAGATAAAATTTGAATGAAAAGTTTGGAGGGAGTCAAAAGTGAGCTCGATCTTTGAAATAAAAAGAAAGCACCGAGTCAACTGCATTTCTAGAGGTGAAATTGGCAGAGAGAAATGAAGTGTTGATCAAATCTGATGTTGAGGAAATGAGCTCATTGCTCATGACCAAGATGACAGAGATGTTTAAGGAAGCACTCTCTGGCCAGTTTGCCCATTTATCTGAAGAATTTTATGTGGCCATGAACCATCTCAGGAGGCTGGAAGACGAACAAGATCAGATAGCAGGAGAGGTTCACTGTGTGAGCAAAGAGCAATATCATATGGACATAGCACTCTCCAGACTTCTTCCAAATTACGGTGCCAAGAAGGGGGAAAAGGAAGGTGAAGACTTCAGGAAGTTATTGGCACGTACTTTGGAGAAAAAGGCTCAGAAAGATGCTGAAATGTTTAACCTAGCCAAAGCCTTAAAAGAAGTCGAAGCTACTGAGAAGATGAAGTTCGCACAGGTGGAGAAGCCTATCTACACTCGAGGTTCTGAGCAAACCATGCTTGATGTTGCAAGAGAGAAACTGAGTGCTAGAACTAAGGTTGGAACAAGCCAGGCTGCTGCTGATTTGCCTATGAAGAGGAAAGCCTTGGGCGTTGTTCAACCTGAAAGCAAGCGTGCAAAGGCTTCTAAGCCAATCCAGAGAAAGCTGATTCTGGATGATGAAGAAACGGAAGAATCTGAGTCTCAACATCAGAAGAAAGTCTTCAACACGAGGAATGCTCTGAAGACACTCCAGGTAGAACAGGCTAAGAAAGTTACGGCTTCAGTCTCAGGCGTGCCTGTCATAAGAAAGAAGACTGAAGAGGAGCTGAAGCGAAGGAGTGGATTCAAGAAGTTTGCGAGCAAAAGGAGAGAGACATCAAAAGCACTGAAGTGGCCCCACGTTGATAAATGGATGCCTATCAAACTCAACGATATGTGGGAAGAGGTCAAGAGAACCTTCTGGTTCTATTATGATGTGCTCAGGGAGTGGAGAGGGGAAAGCTCAGATCAGAATGAAGCATTCATTGAATATCTCCTAACCTTCTATCCAAAGTATCTACAGAGTTGGATTAACCTTGCGGATGAAGGAGAGGTGCAGATAGTAGCCCCCGGTCCATATTCCTATCCTCCTCCAAGACTTGGTAATGGCTTGGTGAATGAGAAGGCCATTACTCAAGAAATTGCTCAGTATGCTGGTCAGTTGGGTTTAACAGGAAACAGTCCGGATATCATCAAGGAGAGAAATGAGCTGAAGAAGAGATATTTCGGAATGTTCGACCTGGAGGTGCCCGCTGATGAAGTTGAAGAAGTAGCAAACTGAAGAGCAAGAAGACTGAAGAGCCAAATCTGAAGACTGAAGACTCAGAAGATTCTGTAATCTTTAAATTTTTGTCTTTTTTATTTTGTTTGATAAACTCATTGTAATCTGTAACTCAAACCAACCATCAATGAAGATTTATCATTATGCTCAAAAGATAATATCTCATTATCTTATTTACATGTCTTTTATATTTGATATGTTGAATGAATGTCTCTGAAATGATTGTGTATTGTTTAAAAGGAAATTGTTTAAGTATTTGGTGATGAACTATTTAAGAAGATTCATTACTAAAGAAATTATTGAATGATTTAAGTGTTGGGAGATTCTCAGAAATTGTTGAGAGATTCTCTGTTCAGGAAATTGTTAGGAGACATAACCAATCTTGTAATAGGATAAACTGAAACCTGAGTATAGGTTATATGTTTGTAATAAGATAGGTTTTGGCATCATCAAAAATGGGGAAATTGTTGGGAGGTGAATTTAATAAAAGATATATGATTTTGATTAAGATCCCAAAACCCCTGAGTATGACATGTTCAGAATGATCTTGATAATTGAGTCAGGATTCAGTTTTAGAGTATTCAGGATGTTATCTGCAAAATGTATAGTCAGCAGATATAGTTCAGGATAGGTTACAAGACTCAAGAACTCAAGATGTTTCAAGAAAAACTGAAGTTTCAGTATGAAACTAAGTATCTGAAGACTTCGAAGAAACGAGAATCAAGACTTCGATGAGAAATTGAGATCTTGAAGACTCAATGATCTTGAGGAATCAAGACTCAAAGAGAAGATTTAAAGTACCACCAAGATGTCTCGGAAGACTCAAGACTCGTAAGACCAAAGACTCGGAAGACCACAAGACTCGTAAGACCACAAGACTCGAAAGACTCAAGACACAAGATCAAGATCAAGATCAAGAATATGAAGGCACTGAATTCATCAAGACTCAATAATGTCTTGAATGCTCGATTATAAACTGAATGTTCCGAGGCACTGAATATATCTATCTGAAGGATGCAATACTGAGAAGATCGCGATTCCTTAGAAATTAGATATTTGCCAAGACATTCAAGCCCTAAATATAGCCCTAAAACGTGTTAGGGAGGTTCAAACCCTAAATATAGTCGTTCCTCACACACCATAAGAGGAAACTCACGAAGCTATCTCTCCAACAGATAGTTTTTCAAGAGTGACCTTGGTGTATGCCTATAAATACTGGTTACCCTCTACATTGTAAGGCTACGGGAAATTTATACGCAACTCAAGAGCTCAAACTTATTCTTGCAAAAGTTAAAGCACTCGAAAAACCTAGAATTTCCCAAGTGCTTCAATATTGAAGAGAGCTCACTATACTAAGCCTAGCTTGATAAGATTTATCCAAAGCTTAGTCGAGATATCGTAACCCTTTGCATTGTACTTCATTGTAAAGGATATCTCATCCTAGTTGGAAACCAACCGAGAAACCCCAAACCCTTGAGAAGGTAGTTGGAGTGTGTTTGTTGGTGAGAAGAGTTGTAAAGAATTAGTAAACTACGCGGAGTAGTCAGAAAGCTCTAGAGGAGAAGTTAGTAAGCTACAGAGGTAGTCTGAAAGCTTGTTTGTGTTTGAGTAAGTAAACTACGGAGGTAGTCAGAAAGCTCAAGGTCGGGTTGAGTAAGTAAACTAGGTGGAGTAGTCAGAAAGCTCAGGGCCGAGTTGAGTAAGTAAACTACGCGAGGTAGTCAGAAAGCTCAGAAGTGATTAGAGAATTTCTCTGAGGATCAAAGAGAGTGGACGTAGGAGCTTGAGTCTCTGAACCACTATAATTGTTGTGTTGTTTATTGTTTTCCTTATCTGTGCTTAACTGTTGCATTGACTTGTTTTTGAAAGCATATTTTTCACGGATATTCAGTTGGAATCAATCCACTGAAATTGCATAACTGAATCACAGCCTAATCATTATTTCATAAAGGGAAGGTTTTTCAACAAAGCTTAAAACGAGTATAAACTAAGGGCCAACCATTCCGCACGACTGAGTAGCTAGAACAGATTGTTACCAAACTAAACGTACTCTTCTGAGGGTTCAGTAAGTTAGTTATCGATCCAAGCAACTCGGGATCTCTCGACACTCGTGACTCGGTTGGGATTATTTGAGGTATCTGAAAGCGGCTTCGGTATCAACATCTCAATGAGACTTTGACTCGAGAGATCTCAGGCTTCTCGAACCTAATCTTCGGATTATCGACCCAAGTGACCTCGAAGAAAAAAAGTTTTAAAAATCTTGAACACGTGTATTCCCCCCATACACGTAAAGACTCGTTGCACGGACCAACATATTTAAAATCTCAAAAAATATGAACAATGCATCGTGACAACATCTCAAAAACAAATTAAATAAGCCACGTTGGGTGGGTAATTATTTAAACAAATTCAAGCGGGTTACAAACAAGAAACGATTTACAAACCTTTAATATCCAGATTAATAGTTGGCTCCCCTTGACCAATATAAAATTGACGGGGACTTGGGAAGTATATGCATATCAATTTTATACCTAAGTAATAACCATGATTAAATCTGAGATTACTATTTCTCTTTGATCGAGCCTCGTTGGGAGGGTCATCGTCGCCACTAGTAATAACCCACAATCATCCGTTTGGAATTCATTCATGAGAAACCTATCTTTTTACCGTCCCGTTGGGGAAATTTCTCCAAAAGAATTCACAAATAAATAAATCATGGAGGTCAAAATTAATTTAATTTTATTATCCGGAATAAAATTGTCAATTAATTATTTAAACATACTTAGTAATTTTGAAGGTGAGATTTTTTCATTTGGCAACCCTCATGCAAACACATTTAAACAAATTAAATAAAGCATAAGATAGCACAAAATAAATCAAGCAAAACAGAAAAATAAACATATTGGGCACAAATTATCCAATTGTCATGGTTTGATTTTTCTTGACTTGATCTTGAAGAAATACGTCTCGAATTTCTCCCACTCGTTCGTCTCGGAAAAATAATTCGTCTCGAAATGCCACGCCATGGCTTTCCGCACGATGCACGTCCGTCCGGCCCACTTTAACTTAGGCAATTGGCGATCTCGGCACCACCCGGACCCTCGCCCGCCGATGCCTCGGCACGCCTCGGCGGTGTCGGCGGTGTCGGTTGATCTCGGCGGCGGCAGCAGCGCATCCTGTATTCGCCATCTCCGCCATCCTATGACTTGCGCCAGCCCTTAACGCCCCGTGTATCCGCCCGTCCTCTCGGCACGGAGGCGCGCCCGTCGTCCCGTCTTGGCTTCCCTTCTCTCTCGGCCTTTCCGCCCGGCCTCGCCTGCGCCCATGCGTGCCGGTAGCGCGCCCGCGCCGCCTCGCGCTTCAATTCTGATTTTGTCCTTTAATTCTTAAAATATCTTCGTTCTCGATCCGGTTACAATTTATTTATAAAAAATAAATAAACTGGATCTAGACTAGTCTATTACATTGATCAAATCAAACAAATCCTGAATCTGCTCGTGGATTTTCTCCGCGAGGCAAAATAAATCCGACGAATCGAATTAAAAACCACGATTTATATGCATGCAAAAACAAACATTAAAATCCATGACAATTGGATACCCGCAAAAACAGATCTAACAGTTCTACTATCCAATTTCAAAATTAATGTCCACGAATTAAATTACAATTTAAAAAATTGAGCAGCCCTAAATGGCTCTCGATACCAATTGTTGGGGAATGAGTTGCCTGCAGATCTATTCGGTGAATATTTAAATACAAATTTAATTCATTAATTATTACTAGCATGAATTAATCCTATATTAATTCAAATAATAATTGCAACAACATATCATGCATATAAAAAGCCACGTAAAACCTACGCGTCGAATCTACGGGTTTACGTGAAGCGTACCTCTCGGGATAAGCAAAGGACTTGATCGAGACGGACTAACCAAAAGGACTTCCCAAGTATTCCCTTAGCCCTTGCTCAACTATCCGGTGGAAGGACACTCGTCGAACAATTAACAAAAGGAAAAAATATACTTTGTTGCACCACCTTTGTGGATTTGCTAATATTTTCAGCACATGGAATTGTACTTGGGAATGAACTAATCATCCCCTATTTATAGGAGAGGGGTGGTCGAAATTTTCAGTGAAAAATCAATGTGGGAAAAGACTTTTTTGGTCACCAAGAAATCTTGAATATATCTCTTATATTCTTTTTCCCATAATTAAAATATTCCACAAAAATCCCACTCCTCAACAATATGGTATTTTCGAAAATTTAGTGTTCAAGAATCCAAGATTTGGATCTTCTTGAATTTATGAGATATTCTTGTATTTCAAGAAATACATATCTTCCATAATATATTTTCAAGAAAATCAAGAAAATCTTTCTTGCCCATTATATTTTCAAAATTTCGAAATTTTCTATATAGATAACCAAGTGGGAGATTTCTTGAATTTAATGAGATAATCTTGTATTCCAAGAATACATATCTTCATTCCATAACAAAATTCAAAGAAAATCTTTCTCCCTCTTTTATCCATAAATTTTGAAAATTAGAGGAAAAATTAAGCAACAATATTTATTTTATTTTAATCACATTTTTCAGTTAATGGACTATTTGTTGGGCTACTCAAGGGCCCTTTAGGAGAATTAAGATTGGACCTTCTAATGGACCTTGAATATCTAATATTGAGCCACAATATAATTCAAGCCCATAAATATTAATTAATCCCACTACATAATTAATATTGCACTATCCATCTTAACCCATATTACAGTCAATATGGCTCCGGTCATTATTTCCCGTGTTTAAGATTATCTAGCCCATTAATTAATTCAAGCCACTGAAATAGCTTTCCGTTAATTAATATCTTTTGTCCTTGGTTGAGGAACGGTTCAACATTATTATCCATACCGGAAACTAATTCCACTTGCAAGATTTGGTATGATAAAACTTATGAACCTCCCAAGGGGGCAAATCAAGCAAGCGTACTTGCACACGATTCTTCGTATTAAATCTTAGCAATCACATGTGACCAATAATATTGCCCAAGATAAAAAGTATTGAATCTCTCTGATTCGCTACCCATGATAAGTCAAAGCAATAGTTACCAATCCCACGTGATCCTATTTAAGGGACGAAGGTTAAGAAACAACGAACCACTGAGGTCTAATTCTTCCTTGTTCAGTTGTGAAGAATTTATCCTCCTGTAGGTCCTATTCAGCGCATCAGTCATGCACTAGTGTAATCTCTTGGTCAAGACAAACCAATTTGAGCCTTACACCTCAACCTTTCGTGATGGGTTGTTCATTTCCATCTAGGTCGTGAATGGTGTACTTTTAGTTACAAGGGACTGTTAATTTAATCTTCTGTGATCTGGTATCACTAAATTAACTACAATGTAACACGCATTTAATTATTGAACAGTTATGCAGTAAATATATGTAACATTCAATCATATTTAAAGCATCAGTGATAAACAATTTATTTCAGTAAATAAGTCTGGAAATTCAGTTTCGATTATACAAAGTAATAGCATACCTTCCAGTATAATCCCAACATATCCACCACCCATAAATGGGAGGCATACGCCGCTAAACAAGTTTCAACAACTAGTGTGTGAGAATTACCTTTCTTTCCATTCCTTTTGGGTCTGGAACAGGCTGACCTCCAATGTCCTTTTTCAACGCAGTTGAAGCACTTCCCCGTAGCTGGCTTGTTCACTCCACCACCCTTCTTCACCTTTTCTTTTCCATTGGCAACACTTGAGTTCACTTGCTTGTGGCCTTTGTCCCTTTTTTTGTTCTTACCACCCCTTGGCCTAGAAGAAGAAGAAGGTCCATTTGCCACCAAGGGTTGCCCCTTTTGCCCCAATATCGCCTCTGCCGAGAATAAAGCTTGCAACATATCAGGCATCGAGAACTTCTGATTATTCATCTGGTAGTTCAGCCTGAACTGTTCAAAACTTTTCGGCAGAGAGTGGAGCACGAAATTGATTTGGGTCTCGATATTGTATTCAGCGCCAAGTACCTCAAGTTTATTAAGGTGAGCCATCATCTGGAGAACGTGCTCCCTTACGGGCGTTCCCTCCAACATTTTCATAGAGAGCAAGTCCCTCATGGTGATCTGATGAGCCACAAGGTTCTGATCCTGAAACATCGCTTTAAGACTAGTCATGATTTTTGCAGCGGTCTCAACATTCTGGTGTTGGTGTTGCAACACATCTGACATAGAAGCCAAGATGGTACACTTTGCCATTTCATTAGACCGCTCCCAGTCAGCATACTCTTTCTTAACCGTTTTAGTGGACTCATCTTTTGGCTTTTTCGGTTTAGGTGTGGTTAGAACCCAGTTATGGCTTTGTGCAGTGAGGACAATAGTAAGTTTACGATTCCAATCAACAAAATTTTCTCCAGTGAGCAAATTGTCTTTAAGTATATTGAATAGATGATTAAAAGGTTGCGACATGATGAACTGAAATAAATAATAATATGCATAAGCACAAAAAATATCACAAGGTTTGATCACATGCATCATATTAAAATCTCAAAAAAAATATGAACATGCATCAGCCAACATCTCAAAACAGTTTAAATAAGCCATGTGGGGTGGGTCATTATTTAAACACATTTAAGCAGGTTGCAAACAAGAACAGTTACAAACCTTTAATATCCAGATTAATAGTTGGCTCCCACTTGACCAATATAAAATTGACAGGGACTTCGGGGAAGTATATGCATATCAATTTTATACCTAAGTAATAACCATGATTAAATACAGGATTATTATTTCGTTTTGAACGAGCCTCGTGGGGAGGGTCATCGTCGCCACTAGTAATAACCTACAATCATCCATTTGGAATTCATTCATGTGAAAGCTATCTTTTGACCGTTCCGTGGGGGGAATTTCTCCAAAAGAATTCACAAATAAATAAATCATGGAGGTCAAAATTAATTCAATTTTATTATCCGGAATAAAATTGTCAATTAATTATTTAAACATACTTAGTAATTTTGAAGATGAGACTTTTCATTTGGGCAACTCTCATGCAAACACATTTAAACAAATTAAATAAAGCATAAGATAGCACAAAATGAATCAAGCAAAACAGAAAAATAAACATATTGGACACAAATTATCCAATTGTCATGGTTTGATTTTTCTTGGCTTGATCTTGAAGAAACACCGTCTTGAATTTCTCCCACTCGATCGTCTCGAAAAAATACTCCGTCTCGAAACGCCACGCCAGCGGCTTCGCGGCAGGATGCACGCCCATCGATCCGGCCATACTTGGCGGAGTTCAGCCTCGGCGACGCGCCCCATACGCCTCGGTAGCCTCGGCGACTCCCGGAAGGCGGCAGCGTAATCGCGCGCGCTAGCCCATCTGCCTCGCCCGCGGTACTTTCGGCGGCCGCATGCACGTCCCGTCTTGGCGCCCTCAATCCACCTCCGTCCGCTGGCCCGCTCCTGCGGTGCCGCGTCGCGCTGATGCCCGCCGTCGCGGCGCTGTCGGATCTAGCGCCCTCGGCCCTCGGCCTCGCCAGCGCCGTCGTGCTGCACAGATCCGTGTCGCGCGCGTGCCTCCCTTGGCATGTTTCGCGCGACGCACGCCGCCTACGCCCGGTTCTGGATTTTGTCCTTTAATTCTTCGTCTCCGTCCTCGTTTTTTATCCAGTTACAATTTATTTACAAAAAATAAATAAACCTAGATCTAGACTAGTCGATTACATTGATCAAATCAAACAAATCCTAATCTACTCGTGGATTTTCTCACGAGGCAAAATGAATCTGAACGAATCGAATTAAAAACCACAGTTTATATGCATGCATAAATAAACACATTAAATTCTATGACAATTGGATACCTGCAAAATAGATCTAGCAATTCTACTATCCAATTTCAAATTTAATGTCAACGAATTAAATTACAATTTAAAATTCAGAGCCCGAAACCGTGGCTCTGATACCAGTTGTTGGGGAATAAGTTGCACAGATCTATTCGGGATGAATATTTAAATATAAATTTAATTCTTATAATTATTACTAACATGAATTAATCCTATATTAATTCAAATAATAATCCAACAACATATCATGCATCTAATAATTCACGTAAAACCTACGCATGCGGAATTCTACGAGTTTACGTGAACGTACCTCTTGGGATGGCAACGGTGTGGCTAAATAGACTAACCGAAAGGACTTCCCAAGTATTCCCTTAGCCCTCGTTCGACTATCCGGTGGAAGGACATTTGTGAACGATTTAACAAAAGGAAAATAAATTATGTTGCACCACCTTTGTGGATTTACTAATTTTTCCAGCACATGGAATTGTACTTGGGAATGAAAGAATCATCCCCTTTTTATAGAGCACAAGGTGGACGAAAATTTTGTGATAAAACAATGTGGGAAAATCTTTTCTTGATCTCCAAGAGATCTTGAATATATCTCTTATATTCTTTTTCCCATAATTATAATATTCCACAAAAATCCCACCTACTCTATTTTATGGATATTTTCGAAAATATGATGAGTCAAGAATCCAAGATTTGGATCTTCTTGAATTTATGAGACATTCTTGTATTTCAAGAAATACATATCTTCCATAATATCTTTTCAAGAAAATCTTTTTTCCCACTATATTTCCCATATTTCGAAATTCTCTTATGAAATAACCAAGTGGGAGATTTCTTGAATTTAATGAGATAATCTTGTATTCCAAGAATACATATCTTCATTCCATAACAAAATTCAAAGAAAATCTTTCTCACAACTTATCCATAATTTTCAAAAATTTACTTGGAAAAATAAGCAACAATATTTATTTTATTTTAATCACTTTTTTCAGTTATTGGACTATATGTTGGGCTACTTAGGGGGCCTTTAGGAGAATTAAGATTGGACCTTCTAATGGACCTTGAATATCTAATATTGAGTCACAATATTATTCAAGCCCATAAATATTAATTAATCCCACTAGATAATTAATATTGCACTATCCATCTTAACCCATATTACAGTCAATATGGCTCCCGGTTATTATTTCTCGTGTTTAAGATTATCTAGCCCATTTATTAATTCAAGCCACTGAAATAGCTTTCCATTAATTAATATCTTTTATCCTTGGTCAAGGAACGGTTCAACATTATTATCCATACCGGAAACTGTTGGGAGATGAATTTAATAAAGATATATAATTTTGATTAGATCCCAAAACCCCTGAGTATGACATGTTCAGGATAATCTTGATAGTTGAGTCAGGATTCAGTTTTATAGTATTCAGGATGATATCTGCAAAATGTATAGTCAGCAGATATAGATCAGGTTAGGATCTGAAGTTTCTGAAGACTCAGTAAGAAACTGAGAATCTGAAGACTCAGTATGAAACTGAGAATCTGAAGACTCAGTGTGAAACTGAGAAATCTGAAGACTCAGTGTGAAACTGAGATACTGAAGAATCAGTGTGAAACTAAGATACTGAAGACTCAGTATGAAACTGAGGAACTGAAGACTCAGCATGAAGACTCAGTATATCAGTCAGTATATCTGTAAAGTCTCTGAAGACTCAGAAGAATCTGAAGACTCTGAAGACTCTGAAGAATCTGAAGACTCAGAAGACTCTGAAGACTCAGAAGACTCAGAAGACTCAGAAGACGCTGAAGACTCAGAAGACCCTGAAGACTCTGAAGACTCTGAAGACACAGAAGACAGAAGACTGAAGAACTGAAGATCAAGAATACTGAAGGCACAGTAATTACTGAAGACTCAGTAATGTACTGAATGCTCAGTATAAACCTGAATGTTCCGAGGCACTGAAAATATCTATCTGAAGGATGCAATACTGAGAAGATCGCGATTCCTTAGAAAATAGATATTGCCCAAGACATTCCCATGCAGACAAAAGGAACTAAGACAAAGTGTTGTTAAGGTTATATCAACTCAGAGTTTGTAACCAAAAGAGTCGTTGAAGGTGTCTACCTTTAACTGGAGACAAAAGTCAAAAAGAGGAAGACAACACTGTACCATACTGACACTAACAGTGATAGGTCGCTGAAAAAGATGCAAAAAAGTGAAGACCAGCTACATGAAAGGCTATTGCCTAAAACGTGTTAGGGAGTTTCAAACCCTAAATATAGCCGTTCCTCACACACCATAAGAGGAAACTCACGAAGCTATCTCTCCAACGGATAGTTTTTCAAGAGTGACCTTGGTGTATGCCTATAAATACTTGTGACCCTCTACATTGTAAGGTTACGGGAAATTTATAAGCAACTCAAGAAGCTCAAACTTATTATCGCAAAGTTAAAGCACTCGAAAAACTTAGAATTTCCCAAGTGCTTTTATATTGAAGAGAGCTCATTAAACTAAGCCTAGCTTGATAAGATATATCCAAAGCTTAGTCGAGATATCCTAGCCTTTGCATTGTACTTCATTGTAAAGGATATCTCATCCTAGTTGGAAACCAACCGAGAAAGCTCTAGAGGAGAAGTTAGTAAGCTACAGAGGTAGTCTGAAAGCTTGTTTGTGTTTGAGTAAGTAAACTACGGAGGTAGTCAGAAAGCTCAAGGTCGGGTTGAGTAAGTAAACTACGTGGAGTAGTCAGAAAGCTCAGGGCCGAGTTGAATAAGTAAGCTACGCGAGGTAGTCAGAAAGCTCAGGAAGTGATTAGTGAATTTCTCTGAGGATCAGAGAGAGTGGACGTAGGAGCTTGAGTCTCTGAACCACTATAAATTGCTATGTTGTTTATTGCTTTCCTTATCTGTGCTTAACTGTTGCATTGACTTTAAATCAGAAAGCATATTTTCACTGAGATTTCAGTTGGAATCAATCCACTGGAAGTTGCATATAATTGAATCACAGCCTAATCACTATTACATTCAAAGGAAGGTTTTCAGCAAAGCTTAAAACGAGTATAAACTAAAGGGCCAACCATTCCTTTTTCGAAAGTAGCTAGAACAGATATAGTTACCAAACCGAACTTACTCTTACGAGGGTTCATGAAGTTAGTTATCTGATTCAAGCAACTCGGGATCTCTGAAACTTCGGGACTCGGTTGGGATTATCTCGAGGTTTTAAAAGCGACTTCGGATCATTTGTCTCGATGAGACTTTTACTTAGAGTGATTTGTGCTTCTCGGGACCAAATCTTCGGACAACCTCGACCCAAAGTGACCTCGAAGAAAAGAAAAGTTTTAAAAACCTTGAACAACACGTATTCCCCCATACACGTGTAAGACTCGTTGCACCGGACCAACAAGTGGTATCGAGAAGCGGTGGTTCAACTTGACCACTGCTTTGTTGACCAAAGTTTTATTTGCTAAAAAAAATACTTGTGGTCTATCTGAACTGATCTTATTTGCTGAATTCTTATAAGACTCAGATAAAAATATCATCTAAGAAACTTCCCATGTTCTCAGTGGAGAACTATGGTTTGTGGAGACTGAGAATGCAGGCTCATCTGTATTCTAAACATGAACGAATGTGGAGAGTGGTCTCTGAAAGGCCATTCCAATTTCTTGTGGTGAATCCCGGAGGACCGAAAATGAGAGAAATGATCCTAGAAAGCGAAATTTCTTAAGTCGATGACCAACCCGACTCTGAGGAGAGAAAGTTAGTCAATCTAGACTATATTGCTAAAGACACACTATACAAAGACAATTGATGATGGTGTGATGGGAATGATCTCTCAACTGCAATATCTTCTTGCAAAAGAAATTTGGGATACACTAGGCATAATGTGCCAAGGCACGCAGATCATATCAAGGAAAACAAACTTTTCGGTTGCAATAGGAAAGTTTGATAGTTTTGAAATGGAAGAAGGTGAATCAATTGACAAATTGGAAGTCAGATTCACTAGTATTATGAATGATCTAAATGCACTTGGAAAGAAATATCCAAAAAGAGAAATTGCATTGAAAATTCTTAGAGATCTTTCTAAGAAATGGGATATACATGCAGTGGTGATTGAAAACACCAAAAACATTAATTCAATGCCCTATCAACAAGTCTTCTCTGAGCTGAAGGCCTATGAGTTTGTAATTGATAAAAAATCCAAAAAGGCTGACAGCAAAGATGATTCATCATCTAGTAAAAATGTGGCTTTTAAATCCAAAGATAAAACCTGTAAAACTAGAGAGTCTGAGAACTCCCTTGCTAAGAATCAGGATGAGCTTGAGGATAAGCTAAAGAATCGATGGCAAGGAGGTTTGAAAGACTTAATAGTCGATATGGAAAATACAAAAGCTATTACAGGAATCACAGGTACCAGAAGAAACCTGAGGACAAACCAACTAAGAAGAGAAAGGACCTGAAAACTGAAGGATCTTCATCCATAAAGAAGGACTCCAAGTCCAAGGAAGAAAGTGATCAGGATGATGATACAAACAGATGCTACAATTGCCAAAAGAAAGGTCACTTCTAGTATGATTTTCCAGATCTGAGTGCTAAGGAGAGAAGAGAAAGGCAAGCTAAAAGAGACAAGAAGTTCTCAAGCAAAAAGGCCATGGTTGCGAGAAGATGAACATTACGAGGAGGGATCTAGCTCTTGGATGAAATATTCTCGAACGAAGGAAAGTGATGACATTTGTCTGATGGCCATTGAGGAGGTAAACTCTTCTGTCTCTATTGTTGCTCCTACACTAGCACAAGAGTTGTCAAGTTCAACTGTAAACAGTCAATTTGACCTGATTGATTCTTTTGAGAATCTGATGAAGAACTATGTTGTTTTACAAGAACTTGCTAAATGAAACTCAAGAGCGAGAATAAAGGAACCAAGGTCAAAATCTAAAATGGAAAGACTCTAGCAAAAAACCGAGATCACTTCTCAATTAATGGGAGCTACTCTTGATGAATCGGATGTTACGAAAAGTACAACTCTCAGAGAAAGAGAAGTTGATAGTGACACTAACTGAAAAGCTAGAGAAATCCACTGAAGAAATTCAGCTGGTCAGAACTAAGTTCAATGACCTCTCTGAGAAGCATTAAACTCTCTGTGAATCGTGAGGATAGTGCATGAAAAGTTAACTCTATTTAATCTCGCATCTAAAGTAATAGAAGAAATTGAGTTACGGAGATCTGCCACTATAAAATCTGGATTGGGATACATTCCAGGGGGAACCTCACAAGGTCATCTGAATGTTGTATCAAGTAGCAAGAAATGCCCAAGGTTGTAGACAAGGGAAAAGGACCCATGGTTTCAGTAAAACTGAATGATCAGGTAGGAAAGCCCAAACCTCAGGTGAAGGCTAGAAAACCTAAGTATCTTAAGGGAACAGTGAATAAAGGATTATGGTATCCAGCTGATGATAACCTTGAATTAACTGGTTACTCAGATGCTGATTATGGAGGTTGCAGGATTGATAGGAAATCCACTACTAGAACTTGTCAATTTCTTGGAAGTAAGCTGATATCCTGGTTTTCGAAAAAGCGGACCTCGATAGCAACCAAGATCTATTAAAAGGTGAATACATGGTGCAGGAAGCTCTTGCTTTCGATTTTCTTTTTAGCTCGGACAACAATTAAGGGATTATAAAGTTGTAGCCAATGAAGTACCAATATTTTGTGACAATAATAATAGTGCCATTGCTATTTCAAAAATCCGGTGTATTGCACACGGATGCAAGCATGTGGATATCGGACATCACTTCATCGAGATCATGTCGAGAAAAAGGACATAAGGATGGAGAAAATTCATACTGATAAGCAGAGAGCTGATATCTTGACTAAACCTTTGGCTGAATCAAGATTTCAGGAACTTTCAGTTGAATTAGGGATGTTAGATCCAGGTGCATAGAGTAAAATCTGAAAAATTGAAGGTTTTCAGATGCATGAAGTTTTCTCGAAATTCTCTTGAAAACTTCGAGGATAAAATGGAAATCTTGAACTAAGTCTCGGAAACTTCAGTTCTTGAAGGTCGATTATTTCGAGATTATCTTGAACCCATTCAAGATTTTCGGTATTATCTTGACATTTTATCAAGGTCGATTACTCGAAGAAGACTGATAGAAAGAAATTAGTCTGAAGAAGTAATGACTCATGCGACTCATTTATTGCTTAAATGAAGCTCAGTAATCATTTGCAATAAATACAAAACACCTAAGGAATGGTTTTGGGCGGGATCGTTTGAAATTCCGAAGAAGGTCAATCATTTAATGCTCTGTTACATTAATGACCAATGAGGATATTTTGGCGGCTTACTTTTCGGAGATCGACTGTTCGTATACCCGATTAATTAGATTAATCTCAACTGTTACTTTTCACCTAACCAACGCGAATTCCCACGATCTCCAAACTATTTATACCCCAAGAAGCCATTCAAGCCAATTTTTATCAAACCCTTCGTTCCCAAAATCTCTACAAAATAAATCCCCTTTGCCCAGAAAACCTAAACCCTAAATCTTCAATCTCTCAAATGGCTCCTACCATTTTCGACAAATTAGCCGAAACCAATAAACCTTGGTACGAGTTCGTTGTCTCGCTCGATAGCACAACCAACTCTAAACCAGAAGAGGAGGCTCTCCATATGATCCGTTTGGCCAAGCTCACTCATCTAAATCATGTTTTAATTTTACCAAGAATACTGTGAAAAGAGGTAATCGAGTTCATCTTTAATATGAAGATAGATGAAGAGGATGGTATGCATTCTGAGATTACTGTATCTCATTTAGAGCATTCGTCTAAATACATCGATTTTGAAAGGGAATTGTACATTATTCCGAAAAATTTAAATGATGTTTTTGAGCTTTGTGATAGAGGAGAGGATCCTGCTGTGTATATGTTGGGTAGAGAGAAGGAGTATTTAGATAGGATTGCTGAGAATCCTGTAAAATTTGAGGCTACACTGCATAAGAGGCATTTGAAGCCACAATATAGAGTATTGATAGATATTGTGAGCAAATGCATCATGAGTCATTCGGGGAGTTTTGAGCAGATTAGTACCCCGAAGCTTAGATTAATGGCGGCGATCGAGGCCTCACCCACCACCAACTTCAACTGGCTCAGATTCTTGATTCAGATGGTGAGTGAGCAGGCCAAAGTCATAAGAAAGGTTGACGGGGCGATCTCGATCAAAGGCAAGATCCACCATGCCGCCAAAATAGCATTTATTTTGGAGATGTGCAGAGAGGAGGAGGACATCTTTGCCAATTCGACCCCATTCCCCAAGTCCAAGGTGCTCTTCAAGCCCATTTCTGTGAAGAAGCAGGCCATCAGGGGGAAGAAAGAAAAGAAAGCAGAATCACCAAGCGTTGCTGCTGAAAAAGAAACCCAACAAACCAGGGGGAAGGTTTTGTTGGAGGCCAAGATGGAGCAGGGTGAGAAGATGAAGAAGCAGAAAACCCTCGGCCCCAAGCGCAGAAGAATGGTGGTTCTCACCGATGAAGATGGCAGTGATTCTGAAGAGATTCACCTGAGAGCCAAACCGCTCAGAATTCACCATTACAAGTCTTGGCTCAGGTTATCTCTAAGGCACAAGAACAGACTGAGGAGCAGGTCTTCTCTGAGGTGCTTGAGACATCGCTCAGCTCAGATAAAATTTCTCAGGAAATTTTTAAAGGAACTCAGGCCTCAGAGATTCCTACCAAAGATGTGCCGGCTCAGACAGAAGAGCCAACTCAGAGTCAATCTGAGGAAGTGCCAGCTCAGGCCCCAGAATCCACTCAGATGCAAACTGAGGACCTGACTGCACAACATTCTGACGTTGCTGAGACTCAGGAGCAGCTTATTTTGGATGAGCTCCTGAGTGGTCTACTTCTTGATCCTTCAGCTGATGCTTCGACTGAACCAGATAGCCCGAGATGGAAGAAGGGCGAAGCTGAAGAAACCGAGTGGAGGAGCAAGGGGGAACGGTTCATCCTTGACCGCTACCCTGAGCTCAGCTCATACCCTGATCTGCAAGATATCTTCTTCAGATTAAGGACGACGGTTTTCATCCTCAATCAGACTCTTCCGGAGATGCTTAACATTGTTGCATTTAGAGGGGAAGACTGGTGGAATGAGGAGACAACATTCCTGACTGAGTTCTCAGGATTCAGGAATACAAAGCTCAGGATGAAAGTTTCAGATTTTGATGAGCTGGTTCAGAAGAAGATAGCTAAGAGGAGAGCTACTGAAGTTGGTGCCCCTAGCAG
This sequence comes from Stenogyne calaminthoides, assembly GCA_037126765.1. Taxonomy (NCBI): domain Eukaryota; kingdom Viridiplantae; phylum Streptophyta; class Magnoliopsida; order Lamiales; family Lamiaceae; genus Stenogyne; species Stenogyne calaminthoides. The sequence goes on along the minus strand of JBBCBC010000002.1, from coordinate 12,090,680 downwards.
CAGAGACAAATTTCAAGATGGGGACCAACAGGGAGATGCTGAGGATCAGTCTCAGATGGAGAAGGAAAATTCTGGTGCTGATCAACCTGAAATCATTCAACCTCAGACTGTACCTTTTGGCACTATTAACAATTATGCCAAAGTTACTGAAGTTTCTATCTTTAACTCTGAATTGTCTGATAAACAGACTGAGGCTCAGTTGGAGACTGGAGCTCAGGATGAAGCTGATGCTCAGGTGCAGACCGACCCTCAGGTTATGTCTGAACCTCAGGATGATCAATCAACACAGAAGGTGCATAATGTTCCTGAGATCGACCTCACTCCCATCCTGGAGAAGCTTGAAAAGGTTGAGCCAATGATGAACAAGATCGCTCAGATGGAAGAGACATTGGCCAGCCAAACTCAGAAGATGGAAAATCTGAGTTCATCTTCAGAACTGATGCAACTCCAAGACACTCTGACCTCAAAGATGACCTCCATGGAAGACAAGTTGAATGAAAAGCTGGAGGGAGTCAAGGCTGAGCTGAGTGCTGAACTTAAATAGAAGCACCAGGAGAATACTGAATTTCTAGAGGTGAAACTGGCAGAGAAGAATGAAATGCTGATCAAGTCTGCTGTTGAGGAAATGAGCTCAATGCTCATGACCAAGATGACAGAGATGTTTAAAGATGCTCTCTCTGGCCAGTTTGCCCATTTGTCTGAAGAATTTTCTGTGGCTAAAAACCACCTCAGGAGGCTGGAAGATGAACAAGATCAGTTAGCAGGAGAGGTGCGCTGTGTAAGCAAAGAGCAATATCACATGGACACAGCACTCTCCAGACTTCTTCCAAATTACGGTGCCAAGAAGGGGGAAAGACCAGAAGAAGACTTCAGGAAGTTATTGGCACGTACTTTGGAGAAAAAGGCACAAAAAGAAGCTGAAATGAATAGCCTATCCAAAGCCTTGAAGGAAGTCGAAGCTGCTGAAAAACTGAAGTTCAGCCAGGTGGAGAAGCCGATCTACACTCAGGTTTCTGAGGAAACCATGCTTGAAGTAGCAAGAGAGAAACTGAGTGCTAGAGCTAAGGTTGGAACAAGCCAGGCTGCTACTGAATTGCCTATGAAGAGGAAAGCCTTGGGCATTGTTGAACCTGAAAGCAAGCGAACTAAGGCTTCTAAGCTAGTCCAAAGGAAGTTGATGGTTGAATTAGAAGAGTCTGAAGGTCAACATCAGAAGAAAGTGTTCAACACCAGGAATGCTCTGAAGACACTCCAGATAGAACAAGCTAAGAAAGCTGCTGCTTCGGTCACAGGCGTGCCAGTGATCAGGAAAAAGGCCAAAGAAGAGCAGAAAAGAAGGAGTGGTTACAAAAAGTTTGCGAGTAAACGGAGAGGGACTTCAAAAGCACTGAAATGGCCACACACTGACAAGTGGATGCCCATCCAATTCAACGACAGTTGGGAAGAGGTCAAGAGAACCTTCTGGTTCTATTATGAAGTGCTCAGGGAATGGAAAGGGGAAAGCTCAGATCCAAACGAAGCTTTTATTGAATATCTCCTAACCTTCTATCCTAAATATCTCCAAAGCTGGATAAACCTTGCGGATGAAGGAAAGGTGCAGATAGTAGCCCCCGGTCCATATACCTACCCTCCTCCAAGACTTGATAATGGCCTGGTGAATGAAAAAGCCATTACTCAAGAAATTGCTCAATATGCTGGACAGTTAGGTCTGACAGGGAACAGTCTGGATATCATTAAGGAAAGAAATGCACTGAAGAAGAGGTATTTCGGAATGTTCAACCTGGAGGTACCCGCTGATGAAATTGAAGAAGATGCAAACTGAAGAGCAGAAGACTGAAGAGCCAAATCTGAAGACTGAAGACTTACCTGAAGACACTTGTAATTTTTCTATCTTTTTGTCTTTTATTTTTGTTCTGATAAATTTCATTGTAACCTGTAACAGTCTACTCATCATCAATGAAAATTTATCATTTATGCTCAAAGATAATATCTCATTATCTTATTTACATGTCTTTTACTTTTGATATGCTGAATGAATGTCTCTGAATGAATTGTTTATGGGAAATTGTTTATAAGTATTTGGTAATGAATCCTTTGAGAGATTCATTACTAAAGAAATTGATTGAATGATTAATTGTTGGGAGATTCTCATAAATTATTAAGAGATTCTCTATTCAGGAAATTTTTTAGACATAACAAATCCTTTAATAGGATAAACTGAAACCTGAGTTTAGGTTATATGGTTGTAACAAGATAGGTTTTGGCATCATCAAAAAGGGGGAAATATTTGGGAGATGAATTTAATAAAGATATATGATTTTGATTAGATCCCAAAACCCCTGAGTATGACATGTTCAGGATAATCTTGATAGTTGAGTCAAGATTCAGTTTTATAGTATTCAGGATGATATCTGCAAAATGTATAGTCAGCAGATATAGATCAGGTTAGGATCTGAAGTTTCTGAAGACTCAATAAGAAAAGACCGGAATCAAGACTTCGGTGTGAAATCGAGATATCAAAGACTCGAGTGGAAACCGAGAATAAGATCAAGACTCAATATATCGGTCCAAGATATCTGTAAAGTCTCCAAGACTCGGAAAGAATCAAAGACTCAAGACTCGGAAGAATCAAGACTCAAGACTCGAGACTCAAGACTCTCTGAAGACTCGGAAGACTCAGAAGACGCTGAAGACTCGGAAGACCCTGAAGACTCAAGACACGAAGACCAAGAATCAAGATCAAGAATATCAAGGCACGCGAATTATCGAAGACTTCGATAATGTCTCGAATGCTCAAAGATAAACCTGAATGTTCCGAGGCACTGAAATAATCTATCTGAAGGATGCAATACTGAGAAGATCGTGATTCCTTAGAAAATAGATATTGCCCAAGACATTCCCATGCAGACAAAAGGAACTAAGACAAAGTGTTGTTAAGGTTATATCAACTCAGAGTTTGTAACCAAAAGAGCCGTTGAAGGTGTCTACCTTTAACGAAGACAAAAGTCAAAAAAGAGGAAGACAAATCGCATTACCATCGACAATCGACAAAGGATGTGTCGCTGAAAAAAGTTGTCAGATGTACAAAGTTCCAGACTGCAAAAAAGTGAAGACCGGCTACATGAAAGGCTATTGCCTAAAACGTGTTAGGGAGTTTCAAACCCTAAATATAGCCGTTCCTCACACACCATAAGAGGAAACTCACGAAGCTATCTCTCCAACGGATAGTTTTTCAAGAGTGACCTTGGTGTATGCCTATAAATACTTGTGACCCTCTACATTGTAAGGTTACGGGAAATTTATAAGCAACTCAAGAAGCTCAAACTTATTATCGCAAAGTTAAAGCACTCGAAAAACTTAGAATTTCACAAGTGCTTTTATATTGAAGAGAGCTCATTAAACTAAGCCTAGCTTGATAAGATATATCCAAAGCTTAGTCGAGATATCCTAGCCTTTGCATTGTACTTCATTGTAAAGGATATCTCATCCTAGTTGGAAACCAACCGAGAAACCCCAAACCCTTGAGAAGGTAGTTGGAGTGTGTTTGTTGGTGAGAAGAGTTGTAAAGAGTTAGTAAACTCGGCGAGTAGTCGAAAAGCTCTAGAGGAGAAGTTAGTAAGCTCTGAGGTAGTCCGGGAAGCTTGTTTGTGTTTTAGTAAGTAAACTACGGAGGTAGTCGAAGCTCAAGGTCGGGTTGAGTAAGTAAACTACATTGAGTAGTCAGAAAGCTCAGGGCCGAGTTGAGTAAGTAAGCTACGCGAGGTAGTCAGAAAGCTCAGGAAGTGATTAGTGAATTTCTCTGAGGATCAGAGAGAGTGGACGTAGGAGCTTGAGTCTCTGAACCACTATAAATTGTTGTGTTGTTTATTGCTTTCCTTATCTGTGCTTAACTGTTGCATTGACTTTAAATCAGAAATCATATTTTCACTGAGATTTCAGTTGGAATCAATCCACTGGAAGTTGCATATAATTGAATCACAGCCTAATCACTATTACATTCAAAGGAAGGTTTTCAGCAAAGCTTAAAATGAGTATAAACTAAAGGGCCAACCATTCCGCACATCTGAGTAGCTAGAACAGATAGTTACCAAACTGAACTTACTCTTCTGAGGGTTCAGTAAGTTAGTTATCGATCCAAGCAACTCGGGATCTCTGAAACTTCGAGATTCGATTGGGATTATCCGAGGTTTCGAAAAGCATTTCGAGATCACCGTCTCGATAGAACTTTGACTCGAGTGATTTGTGCTTCTCGGGACCAAATCTTCGTGACAACCGACCCAAGTCGACCTCGATAAAAGAAAAGTTTTAAAAACACTGAACACGTGTATTCTCCCCCCATACACGTGTAAGACTCGTTTGCACCGGGACCAACAGAAACTAATTCCATTTGCAAGATTTAGTATGATAAAGCTTATGAACCTCCCAAGGGGGAAAATCAAACAAGCGTACTTGCACACGATTCTTACGATTAAATCTTAGCAATCACATGTGACTAATAATATTGCCCAAGATAAAAAGTATTGAATCTCTTTGATTCTCTACCCATGATAAGTCAAAGCAATAGTTACCAATCCCACGTGATCCTATTTAAGGGACGAAGATTAAGAAATAACGAACCACTGAGGTCTAATTCTTCCTTGTTCAGTTCTGAAGAATTTGTCCTCATGTAGGTCCTATTCAGTACATCAGTCATGCACTAGTGTAATCTCTTGGTCAAGACAAACCAATCTGAGCCTTACACTTCAACCTTTCACGATGGGTTGTTCATTTCCATTTAGGTCGTGAATGACGTACTTTTAGTTACAAGGGACTGTTAATTTAATCTTTTGTGATCTGGTATCACTAAATTAACTACAATGTAACACGTACGACTTATTGAACAGTTATGCAGTAAATATATGTAACATTCGATAATATTTAAAGCATCAGTGATTAACAATTTATTTCAGTAAATAAGTTCGAAATTCAGTTTTGATTATACAAAAGTAAAAAGCATACTTTCTAGTATAATCCCAACAAGTATAACCTGAATGTTCAGAGGCACTGAATAATATCTATCTAAAGACTACAAAAACTGAGAATAACGCAAAAATTCAGAAAAGTGGATATTGCCCAAAACATTCATATTTAGACAAAAGGAACTAAGTCTAAGTGTTGTTTAAGGTTGTCTCATTCAGAGAGACTGACCAAAAAGAGCCGTTTTGTTTGTCTACATTCACTGAAGACAAGAACCAATCAAAGGAAGACAACACTGTACTTTACTGACACTGAAAGCGACAGGACCCTAAATCATGTCAGTAGTACTAAGTTCCAGACTGCAAAAATTGGTGATTGGCTATATGACTGCATATTTCCTAAAACATGCAAGGGAGTGTTCAAACCCTAAATATAGTCGTTCATCAAACACCATAAGAGGAAACTCATGAAGCTATCTCCTCCAACGGATAGTTTTTCAAGAGTGGCCTTGGTGAAGTTGCCTATAAATACCAGTGACCCTTTACATTGAGAGGTTACGGGAAATTTCAAAGCAACTCAAGAGCTCATTCGTATTATTGCAAATTGAAGCACTCGAAAAATCTAGAATTTCCCAAGTGTTTCACATTGGAGAGAGCTCACTATTCTAAGCCTAGAGTGATAGATATATCCAAAGCTTAGAAGAGATATCCTAGCCTTTGCATTAGTTCTTATTGTAAAGGATATCTCACCCTTGTTGGAAACCAACCCAAAACCCAAACCCTTTGTTAAGGTAGTTTGTGTGTGTTTTGTTGGTGAGTTAGAGTTGTAAAGAGTTAGTAAGCTACAAATGAGTTAGCGAAAAACTCTAGAGAAGAAGTTAGTAAGCTACTTGTGGTAGTCCCGAACACTTGTGTGTGTTTGAGTTAGTAAGTCTGCAGTGAGTCGACCCGAAAAACTCAAGGTAGAAAAGTGAGTAAGCTACAAATTGAGTTAGCGAAAAGCTTTAGGAAGTGGTTAAGGAATTTCTCTGAAGATCAGAGAGAGTGGACGTAGGAGCTTGAGTCTCTGAACCACTATAATTGTTGTGTTGTTTTGCTTTATGTACTGCATTATTATTTGTTGCATGTTTTTCACTGAAAGCATAGTTCATTTTGATATTCGATTTGAACCCAATCCAATTTGAACTTGCATCAAATTGATCACAACCTTAATCACTTTTTTATTGAAGGGAAGATTTTCAGCAAAGCTAATACGAGTATAAACTTAGGGCCAACCATTCCGCACACTTGAGTAGCTAGAACAGATAGTTACCAAACTTAACTAACTCTAGTGAGGGTTCAGTAAGATAATTATCTGATCCAAGCACCTCAGGATCTCTGATAAATTCAGGCTTAGTTGGGCTAATCTGAAGCTTCTGAAAGCAGCTCATGATCATTGTCTCAGTAGACTTTGACTCAGGGCAATCCGTGCTTCTCAGGGCAAAATCATCAGGATAACCTGACCCATCTGACCTCAGTGAAAAGAAAAGTTTTAAAAAATCACTGAACACGTGTATTCCCCCCCCATACATGTGTGAGACTCGTTAGCACCGGGACCAACAACATGTCTGATCCTTAGAGAATACCTCATTCGGGAGACCCTCAACCAGGGACTTCCTTGCTATCTTGTTAAGAGTCTTAAAGTTCAGATGGCTCATTCTCTTGTGCCAGAGTCAACTGCTACTTTTGGAACTCCTAACAATCAGGCATGCATTTCTTGAACAACTCTTCCAATCTGCAGTGTAGATCGTTCCTTTTCTGGAACCAGTTAGCAAAATTTGTTGAGTGGCTCGATTCTTGATAGTGCATTGATCAGTCGAGAACTCAACGTTGAATCCATTGTCGCATAATTGTGAAACCGATAACAGGTTGTGTTTTAAACCATCGACATACGAGACTCCAGTAACATGTACATCATCATTCACTAAGGTTTTGAATCCTCTGGTAAAACCAAAGTTTTCGTCACCAAAGAGTACACGTGGGCCTTCTTGTTCTATGTATGAACTGAGGAGATATTTGTTGTCAGTCATGTGCCTTGAGCATCCACTATTGATGTACCAGATAGTTGTTTGTACACCTCCCTTATTGGCCAAACCCACGCGAACCTCAGTTTGATCAGCATCCTTGGCCATGAGACATATATTCTCATCAGATGAGAATATCAGATCGTTGAAATCATCAGTTGTTGTCATCAGGCAGAAGTCCTTAACATATGAGTATCCAGAATCATCTGATGGCAGGTAGGAGTCATCGATACCTGATGTATCAGCAACCATGGCTTTTTTGTCTCTGTACCTTTTCTCTGTTCTATTTCGCTTATCTTCTCTTTCTTTGGGAGTTAGGTCAGGGCAATCTGCGCTATAATGACCTGGTTTCTGATAGTTGAAACAATCTCCAGGTTCCACGAAATTTCTTCTCCCAAGTGAGTCTCTTCTCCTGTATGATCTGTCAGGAGACTTACCAGCTTGCCTGTAATCAGAATTTCTTCTATCTTATCTTTCCTCTCGTCGGTCATCATTTCTATCATCTCTTTTCTCTTCTCTGCAATCGTCTCTTCGATCATCTCTTTTGTCATCAGAACGATTTCTCTCTTGCTATCTGTCAGTTGATCTCCTATCTTTTCCTCTCTTTGTCTGTAGTCAAGATAGAATTTTCGATACTTGCCTAGTTGAACATTGGATCGTTCAAGCTTTACGGTCGACAAAAGTAACTGCTTGACTGACTCATGATATTTCCTATTGGTTGATAGACCTCGAGCTAACTTCTTTAGTAATTTTGAATGCAACTCCTTTTGATGTGGCAAGTGTAGCTTCAGAAGGTGACTCATCTTCTTCTCTCTTTCAATCAGGTCGAATTCATGAGCTTTTAGACTCAGAAATAGGTTGCTCGACTTCATCTTCGCAATATCTTGGGAATCTTTTATCACAGTTACTTTCATGTCCCATTTCTTGGTCAGGGACCTCAAGATCTTGTAGTTGATATCTTTATCAGACATTTCTCGTCCTAGTTCACAAAGCTTGTTAACTGACATGGTGATTCTTCCATCAAGCTGATTTATAGTTTCATCTGGTAGCATCTTGAGTTTCTCAAACTTCACCATTTCAGCTTGCAATCTGCTGTCCTTAATCAGATTGTTTCCTTCACATATTTCAGCAAGAGTATCCCACATCTGCTTAGCAATCTTGAGATATTTGATCTTATCACGTGTTGTCTTGTCCACCATCTTCATGATGATATGTCTGACTACAGTATCTAGATTGGACAATTTCCTTTCTTCAACATCCATCAGTGAAGGACTCTTTCTGATTCTAGCTCCAGTTGGATGTTCCGGATCACCTCCTTCAGCTGGGTTGTTGTAATAAATGATGATGGGTCCTTGTTCAAGAACTTCCATCATTCTGTTGCTTATCGCACCCAGATGGTTGCTCATGAGTATGGTCCAGTCAGCATATTCATCAATGGAAAACTTAGGCAGATCATGATACATCCCAGATGTGTTATCCATGCTGAATATGTGAGTTTAAAACAAATGAGTTTTAAAATAGGTTTTTCAAAGATTTGTTCAAGTGACCACAATGGTTCTTCCTCAAGAACCGATGATACTCAAAGTCAGTGGTCCGTAGAACCACTACTCTGATACCACTTGTAGGTCCCGAATGGGTTTTAGTGAGGCAGAAGTCTAGAGGGGAGGGGTGAATAGACTTCTAAACTTTTTCGTGGGATCAGGTGTGAATAGCAAGTTTACTTTGATCAGTCGAAGTGAATCGGTTTGGGTGATATCCAACTTACTGATCGCTTGAGAGCAGATCAATTCGGTGTCTATCAACTTAACTAATGTGCGGAAGATAAGTTTAACCCGTGTGAAAAACCAGTTTACTAAAACAGGTTCTAAGTTATCTGTATCGGACCAGATGAAAATGTTCCAAACTGATTAGATCAGTTGCTTGGTGCAAATCTGATCCAGACTTAGAATATGCATGCAATGGTAAAACAGGTGTGTGCAGATAGTGTAAAATAGGTAAGGCAGATTAAGGCACACAAGATTTTATAGTGGTTCAGACAACTGTTGGGATTATACTAGAAAGTATGCTTTAACTTTGTATAAACAAAACTGAATTTCGGACTTATTTACTGAAATAAATTGTGTATCACTGATGCTTTAAATATCATTGAATGTTACATATATTTCTTTGCATAAGCTGTTCAATAAATAGTAAGACGTGTTACATTGTAGTTAATTTAGTGATATCGGATCACGAAAGATTAAATTAACGGTCCTTGTAACTAAAAAGTACACCATTCACGACCTAGATGGAAATGAACAATCCATCGTGAAAGGTTGAAGTGTAAGGCTCGGATTGGCTTGTCTTGACCAAGAGATTACACTAGTGCATGATCGATGCAATTGAATAGGACCTCTGAGGAGAACAAATTCTTGAATCCGAACAAGGAAGAATTAGACCTCAGTGGTTCGTTATTTCTTAATCTTCGTTCCTTAAATAGGATCACGTGTGGTTGGTAACTATTGCTTTGACTTATCATGGGTAGAGAATCAACGAGATTCAATACTTTTTATCTTGGGCAATATTATTGGTCACATATGATTGCTAAGATTTAATACGGAGAATCGTGTGCAAGTACGCTTATTCGATTTCCCCCCTTGGGAGGTTCATAAGCTTTATCATACCAAATCTTGCAAGTGGAATTAGTTTCCGGTATGGATAATAATGTTGAATCGTTCCTTGACCAAGGACAAAAGATATTAATTAATGGAAAGCTATTTCAGTGGCTTGAATTAATTAATGGGCTAGATAATCTTAAACACGGGAAATAATAACCGAGAGCCATATCGACTGTAATATGGGTTAAGATGGATAGTGCAATATTAATTATGTAGTGGGATTAATTAATATTTATGGGCTTGAATAATATTGTGGCTCAATATTGATAATTTAAGATCCATTGGAAGGTCCAATCTTACTTCTCCTAAAGGCCCCCTAAGTAGAGCAACATATAGTCCAATAACTGAAAAGGGTGTTTAAAATAAAATAAATATTGTTGCTTATTTTTTCCATTTTTTTCGAAATTTATGGATAAAAAGGGGAGAAAGATTTTCTTTGAATTTTGTTATGGAATGAAGATATGTATTCTTGGAATACAAGATTATCTCATTAAATTCAAGAAATCTCCCACTTGGTTATTCATGAAGAAAATTTCAAAATTTTTGAAATATAAAGGGCAAGAAAGATTTTCTTGATTTTCTTGAAAAAAATATTATGGAAGATATGTATTTCTTGAAATACAAGAATATCTCATAAATTCAAGAAGATCCAAATCTTGGATTCTTGCCTATAATTTCGAAAATATCCCATAACAAAGAGTAGGTGGGATTTTGTGAAATATTATAATTATGGGAAAAAGAATATAGGAGATATATTCAAGATTTATTGAAGATCAAGAAAAGATTTTACCACATTATTTTTTGCCCAAAATTTTTGACCACCTATGCTCTATAAATAGGGGATGACTCTTTCATTCCCAAGTACAATTCCATGTGCTGGAAAAATTAGTAAATCCACAAAGGTGGTGCAACATAATTTATTTTCCTTTTGTTAATTGTTCGCAAGTGTCCTACCACGGGATAGTAGAACAAGGATTAAGGGAATACTTGGGAAGTTCTTTTGGTGAGTCTAATCAGCCAGACCATTGCCATCCCAAGAGGTACGTTCACGTAAACTCGTAGAATTCATCATGCGTAGGATTTACGTGAATTAATTATATGCATGATTTGTTGTTGGATTATTATTTGAATTAATATAGGATTAATTTATGCTAGTAATAATTATAAAAATTAAATTTGTATTTAAATATTCATCCAGAATAGATCTGTGCAACTTATTACCCAACAACTGGTATCAGAGCCACGGTTTCGGGCTCTGAATTTTAAATTGTAATTTAATTCGCTGACATTAAATTTGAAATTGGATAGTAAAATTGCTAGATTTGTTTTGCAGGTATCCAATTGTCATGGAATTTAATGCGTTTATTTATGCATGCATATAAATTGTGGTTTTTAATTCGATTCGTTCGGATGCGTTTTGCCTCGTGAGAAAATCCACGGGTAGATTAGGATTTGTTTGATTTGATCAATGTAATAGACTAGTCTAGATCTAGGTTTATTTATTTTTTGTAAATAAATTGTAACGGATCGGAAAGCGGAGGAGGAGAAAAGAATTAAAGGATAAAATCAAAAACTGGGCGTGGCGGTGTCGTTCAAAAATGTGCCAAAGGGAGGCACTTGACGCAGACATCTGTCTGCACACACCTGGCCTTGGGCGAGGCCGAGGGCCTAGCGCCAGAGATCGAGCAGCGGCAGGGCGGGTGCTAAGCGCCGCTGGCGCTGCCGTGTCGGAGCAAATCGGACGGAGGCCGGCAGGCCAAGCGGCACGCAGCACGTGGGTGTGTCTTGAGGACTCGGTCTTTGCCGAAGTTTAAGTAAGGCAAGGTGAGGTTTGGCGAACGCGTGGATGTCTTGTTGTCTGCACGCGTCGCCGCCAAACCTGCCGAGGCCGACGCGGGCAATGCAATGCTGCCGAGGCCGAATAATGGCGCTGGGCGATGCGCCGTGCCCAAGGCGCCTGGTGCGGTTGCTTTCGACGGGGGCGGGATCTTGGGGCGTGCATCCCGGCTGCGAGCTACTTGGCGTGGCATTTCGAGACGGAGTACTTTTCGAGACGATCGAGTGGGAGAAATTCAAGACGGCGTTTCTTCAAAATCAAGTCAAGAAAAATCAAACCATGACAATTGGATAATTTTTGCCCAATATGTTTATTTTTCCGCTTTGCTTGATTTATTATTGTGCTATCTTATGCTTTATTTAATTTATTTAAATGTGTTTGCATAAGAGTTGCCCAATGAAAAATCTCACCGTCAAAAATTACTAAGTATGTTTAAATAATTAATTGACAATTTATTCCGGATAATAAAATTGAATTAATTTTGACCTCCATGATTTATTTATTTGTGAATTCATTTGGAGAAATTCCCCCCACGGGACGGTCAAAAGTTAGCTTTCACATGAATGAATTCAAAATGGATGATTGTGGATTATTACTAGTGGCGACGATGACCCTCCCCACGAGGCTCGATCAAAGCGAAATAATAATCATGTATTTAATCATGGTTATTACTTAGGTATAAAATTGATATGCATATACTTCCCCGAAGTCCCTGTCAATTTTATATTGGTCAAGTGGGAGCCAACTATTAATCTGGGTATTAAAGGTTTGTAACTGTTCTTGTTTGTAACCTGCTTGAATGTGTTTAAATAATGACCCACCCCACGTGGCTTATTTAAATTGTTTTGAGATGTTGGTTGATGCATGTTCATATTTTTTTTTAGATTTTAAATATGATGCATGTGATCGAATCTTGTGATATATTTGTGCTTATGCATATTATTGTTTATTTCAGTTCATCATGTTGCAATCTTTTAATCCACTGTTCAATATACTTAAAGACAATTTGCTTACTGGTGAAAACTTTGTTGATTAGAATCGTAAACTTACTATTGTCCTCACTGCACAAAGCCATAACTGGGTTCTCACTACACCTAAACCAGAAAAGCCAAAATATGAGTCAACTAAAACGGTTAAGAAAGAGTATGCTGACTGGGAGCGTTCCAACGAGATGGCAAAGTGTATCATCTTGGCTTCTATGTCAGATGTGTTGCAACACCAACACCAGAACATTGAGACCGTTGCAGACATCATGACTAGTCTTAAAGCGATATTTCAACATCAGAACCGTGTTGCTCGTCAGATCACCATGAGGGACTTGCTCTCTATGAGAATGGTGGAGGGAACGCCCGTAAGGGAGCACATTCTCCAGATGATGGCTCACCTTAATAAACTTGAGGTACTTGGCGCTGAATACGACATCGAGACCCAAATCGATTCCGTGCTCCACTCTCTGCCTAAAAGTTTTGAACAATTCAGGCTGAACAACCGGATGAATAATCAGAAGTTCTCGATGTCTGATCTGTTGCAAGCTTTAGTCTCGGCGGAGGCGATATTGGGGCAAAAGAGCCAAGCCTTGGTGGAAAATGAACCTTCTTCTTCTTCTAGGCCAAGGGGTGGTAAGAACAAGAAAAAGGACAAAAGCCACAAGCAAGTGAACTCAAGCGTTGCCAATGGCAAAGAAAAGGTGAAGGGAGGTAAAGGAGTGAACAAGCCAGCTAAGGGGAAGTGCTTTAACTGCGGTGAAAAAGGACATTGGAGGTCAGCCTGTTCCAAACCCAAAAGGAATGGAAAGAAAGGTAATTCTCACGCACTAGTTGTTGAAACTTGTTTAGAGGCGTATGCCTCCCATTTATGGGTAGTGGATACGGGATCCACTGATCATGTTTGTTTCACTTTACAGGGATTCAAGCGGACCCGGCAACTTAGTGGGAGTGAGATCCTTATCACACTAGGCGATGCTACGAGAGTGGCAGCTGAAGCAGTGGGAGAAGTGCACCTGTCTTTTGAAGACAGAGTTTTAATTCTAAGAGATGTTCTTTACGTTCCGAATTTTAGAAAGAATTTAATTTCAGTTTCTAAACTTTTTCTTGATGGATATTCGGTTACTTTTAATAAAGTTGTTACCATTTCTCTTTTTGATAAATTTATCTGTCATGGAACGTTATCGAATAATCTCTATACAATTAGCTGTGCACACCACTCACGAAATGCATCCTATAACACATCAACTGTTTCCGATAAAAGAAAACGTTCATCAGACGTGAATGAGACACTTCTATGGCATCTAAGATTGGGTCATATAAATCAAAGAGGATCCAAAGGTTGGTGAAAGATGATTCACTGGAGTTTCTCCAAGTTGAACCAATTCCAACCTGCGAATCATGTTTGGAGGGTAAAATGACCAAGAGGGCATTTGGAGCCAAGGGGAATAGAGCCAAAGAAGTGTTAGAGATCGTTCACACAGATGTATGTGGTCCAACGTCAACCAAAGCAAGAGGAGGTTATGAGTATTTTGTCACTTTTATTGATGATTACTCAAGGTACGGTTATATTTTCCTTATGAAGCATAAATCTGAGACCTTTGAGAAATTCAAAGAATTTAAGGCTCAAGCAGAGAATCATAGGGAAAAACGTATCAAGTCTCTACGATCCGATCGTGGAGGCGAATACCTCAGCGATGAGTTTTTGAACTACTTATCTGATGAAGGGATTGCATCCCAGCTTACTGCACCCGGAACCCCTCAACAAAACGGGGTTGCAGAGCGAAGAAACAGAACTCTTTTGGAAATGGTTAGATCTATGATGAGTTATGCGGATCTTCCCAAGTCGTTCTGGGGTTATGCCTTGGAAATAGCAACCTACATTCTGAACTTGGTGCCATCCAAATCGGTTCCCAAAACTCCCAAAGAATTGTGGACCGGACGCAAGCCTAGTATGAGACACATGAAGATTTGGGGGTGTCCGGCCTACGTGTTGGACAAGGAAGCCGGAAAATTAGATCCTCCATCAGAATTAAGGTTGTTTGTGGGATACCCCGAGGGAACAAAAGGGTGTATGTTCTATGGTCCTGAAGATCAAAAGGTGGTAATAAGCACCCACTTTAGATTTTTAGAAGAAGACTATATGAACGAAAGAAGACCTAGAAGTGAGATTACCTTAAATGAGCTAAGGGGGCTAACCTCAATGCCAACTGTACAAGATGACATACCAAACGACACACTTACACAATCGGAGCCTCATCGTAGTGGGAGGATTGTGAAACAGCCCAAGAGATTCATGGGAATAAGAGAGTCCTCGGACTTGATTCCCGGACAAGACGAATTAGACCCATGGACATATGACGAGGCAATCCAAGATAAGGATGCAGGTTCTTGGCAAACAGCAATGAAAGTTGAAATGGGTTCTATGTTTCATAACAGAGTGTGGGAGCTAGTTGAACCACTTAATGGGGTCAAACCCATTGGTTGCAAGTGGGTGTATAAGAGAAAAATAGGACCGGACGGGAAGGTGGAAACCTTCAAGGCAAGACTCATGGCGAAAGGTTATACTCAGAAAGAAGGGATCGATTATGAGGAAACTTTTTCGCCCGTAGCCATGCTTAAGTCCATCCGAATTCTCTTATCGATTGTTGCGCATCTCGATTTTGAAATCTGACAAATGGATGTCAAGACAGCTTTCCTTAATGGAAGTCTTGATGAAGAGATCTATATGCAACAACCCCAAGGCTTCATTGAAAAAGGCCAAGAACACTTAGTTTGTAAGCTCATGAAGTCCATTTACGGACTCAAACAGGCATCCAGAGCTTGGAACCAATGTTTTGATCATGTTATAAAGTCTTATGGGTTCGATCAAAACGAGTTCGAAAGTTGTGTGTACAAAAAGGGTGTCGGAACTGCATTGGTATTCTTAGTACTATCGTGATTTACATTACGATCATCGGGAATGATGTAAAGGTGTTATCAGACGTAAGGGCATGGCTTTCAAAACAGTTTGATATGAAGGACTTAGGGGAAGCCGCACACATCCTTGGGATCAAGATCACTCGAGATCGCAAGAAAAGGATGATAGGCTTATCGCAAGCTTCATATATAGACACTGTTTTGAAACGATTCAGCATGCAAGATTCCAAGAAAGGCTTCGTACCTTTCAGACATGGAATCCATCTATCCAAGAAAATGTGCCCTAAGACTCAAAAGGAGATAGATGACATGAGAGGCATTCCTTATGCTTCGGCTGTCGGAAGCCTTACGTATGCAATGCTGTGTACGAGACCGGATATCTGCTTTGTCGTTGGCATGGTGACAAGATATCAAAGTAACCCGGGGAAAGAAAATTGGAGGGCAGTTAAAAATATTCTGAAGTATCTGAAAAGAACTCGGGATAGAATGTTAATTTATCAGTCAAATAGTCCAATCCCCATCGGCCATACGGACTCGGATTTCCAATCGGACATAGACTCGAAAAATCTACCTCACGGTAGTGTGTTTTGCATGGGGGAGGAGCCGTGATATGGAGAAGCGTCAAGCAGAAATGTGTCGCAGATTCTACCATGGAAGCCGAATATGTAGTCAACAACTGGCGGCGTGAAAAGCGGTTTAGCTCAAGAACTTCCTAGTGGACTTGAATGTAGTTCGAATTTGCCCAATGAATCACTTTGTTTATTGTGACAATGCCGGGCGATTACAAATTCAAGGGAACCAAGAGCCCACAAAGGCCGGTAACACATTGAAAGGAAATACCATCTTATCACGAGATATCGTTAGAGAGGAGATATATAGATGTGGCAAAGATAGCGTCTCAAGACAACCTAGCGAGATCCATTCACAAAGGGTCCTCACAATACATTCGAGACACATGTGGAAGGAATGGGTGTCAAGACCGTTGTCAATCTGCTTTGAGTATAAGTGGGAGAAATTATTAGGTTCGTGTAGGTGACATTAGATATCACGAATTAGGAACTACACGAGACATGTTGTAGTATACTTAAAAGCAGACTTTGAGTATAAGTGGGAGATTGTTGGGATTATACTAGAAAGTATGCTTTTACTTTGTATAATCAAAACTGAATTTCGGACTTATTTACTGAAATAAATTGTTTATCACTGATGCTTTAAATATCATTGAATGTTACATATATTTACTGCATAACTGTTCAATAAATAGTACGTGTTACATTGTAGTTAATTTAGTGATACCAGATCACAGAAGATTAAATTAACAGTCCCTTGTAACTAAAAGTACACCATTCACGACCTAGATAGAAATGAACAATCCATTGTGAAAGGTTGAAGTATAAGGCTCGGATTGGCTTGTCTTGACCAAGAGATTACACTAGTGCATGACTGATGCACTGAATAGGACCTACAGGAGGACAAATTCTTCAGAACTGAACAAGGAAGAATTAGACCTCAGTGGTTCGTTATTTCTTAATCTTCATTCCTTAAATAGGATCACGTGTGGTTGGTAACTATTGCTTTGACTTATCATGGGTAGAGAATCAACGAGATTCAATACTTTTTATCTTGGACAATATTATTGGTCACATGTGATTGCTAAGATTTAATACGGAGAATCGTGTGCAAGTACGCTTGTTCGATTTGCCCCCTTGGGAGGTTCATAAGCTTTATCATACCAAATCTTGCAAGTGGAATTATTTTCCGGTATGGATAATAATGTTGAACCGTTCCTTGACCAAGGACAAAAGATATTAATTAATGGAAAGCTATTTCAGTGGCTTGAATTAATTAATGGGCTAGATAATCTTAAACACGGGAAATAATAATCGGGAGCCATATTGACTGTAATATGGGTTAAGATGGATAGTGCAATATTAATTATGTAGTGGGATTAATTAATATTTATGGGCTTGAATAATATTGTGGCTCAATATTGATAATTCAAGATCCATTGGAAGGTCCAATCTTAATTCTCCTAAAGGCCCCCTAAGTAGCCCAACATATAGTCCAATAACTGAAAAAGGTGTTTAAAATAAAATAAATATTGTTGCTTATTTTTTCCATTATTTTCGAGATTTATGGATAAAAAGGGGAGAAAGATTTTCTTTGAATTTTGTTATGGAATGAAGATATGTATTCTTGGAATACAAGATTATCTCATTAAATTCAAGAAATCTCCCACTTGGTTATTCATGAAGAAAATTTCAAATTTTTTGAAATATAAAGGGCAAGAAAGATTTTCTTGAAAAAAATATTATGGAAGATGTGTATTTCTTGAAATACAAGAATATCTCATAAATTCAAGAAGATCCAAATCTTGGATTCTTGCCTATAATTTCGAAAATATCCCATAACAAAGAGTAGGTGGGATTTTGTGAAATATTATAATTATGGGAAAAAGAATATAGGAGATATATTCAAGATTTCTTGGAGATCAAGAAAATATTTTCCCACATTATTTTTTGCCCAAAATTTTCGACCACCTATGCTCTATAAATAGGGGATGACTCTTTCATTCCCAAGTACAATTCCATGTGCTGGAAAAATTAGTAAATCCACAAAGGTGGTGCAACATAATTTATTTTCCTTTTGTTAATTGTTCGCAAGTGTCCTACCACCGGATAGTCGAGCAAGGATTAAGGGAATACTTGGGAAGTTCTTTTGGTGAGTCTAATCAGCCAGACCATTGTCATCCCAAGAGGTACGTTCACGTAAACTCGTAGAATTCCGCATGCGTAGGATTTACGTGAATTAATTATATGCATGATTTGTTGTTGGATTATTATTTGAATTAATATAGGATTAATTCATGCTAGTAATAATTATAAGAATTAAATTTGTATTTAAATATTCATCCCGAATAGATCTGTGTAACTTATTACCCAACAACAACTTGTCCTACATCCACTCTTCCCTATCAGAAGGGGCACCAACTTAACCAACTGGACTTAGATTAATGTATTAGTCCAACACAGTATAACAGATGTTTCAAGAGTTCTCACTCAACCAACCCCAGAAATCAGAACTAGAAAGCCTAGTCTGAAATCTTGCTAAAATCTTGGAAGTCTATTCACCCCTCCCCTCTAGACTTCCACCTCACGAAACCCGTTCGGGACCTACATATTGTATTATATTTAATATTTATTAATATTTTTTTAAATCAAACTTATTTGCAGAATTGTAGATGAATATTAATTTGAATTTTTTTTTATATATAGATTTAATTATATTTAATGTTTAATTAATGATAATTAATAATAAATTAATAACCAAATATACAAAGTCAAACTATATTTAATTAGATCAATATTTTTTTTATGAAAAATATGTAACGACTAATTGAACATAATTTCTATGTCTAATTTATTTATATATTTTAAATTATGTACGTATGTCTAAATATTTATAAATGTAAATAATTTGATATTACAGTCTATGTACACGAGTCAATAAGTTTTATGTTATATGTTGTGTGTATTTTTTTATTTTCATTTAGTGAAGTTCTATTTACTGGAAAATGCAATATGAACAACGCATGATTCAAAATTTCAATTTGATATTTTATGTTTTCAGTTGAAATGATTTTGGAATTTAGTTCCTTATATTTTCTTTTGTAAGTCTAATTGTATGGAATATGTTAATGTAGATATATTTGATTATTTTTAGTATTAGATAGGAATTAAATAATTAGAATGAAAACTTATGTAGATATATAATATGTATAACCTGCTGAAGGTGAGCATTAATGATTAAGTAATGGGAATTGAGGATCTATTTGTTATTGGGAGGAATTTGTTTAATATATTATAGTATTTTCATTACATATATGAGATGTTGGATTATTAAAAACCAAAATAAGTAGAATATTTATTTGTATTAATTGTTAGTGCTGAACATGATTTAGAAGAGTTAAATTTTCTGGGAGAATGAAGAATGAGCCTTAGCAGATTAAAACTAAGACGAAATTTTGGGGATGAAATTTTTATAAGGAGGGGAGGTTGTAATACCCACGATTTTAGTACTATTATTTGACCGATATATTTCATGCATTACGTGCATTTTATATTGTTTACGTGTGAATATAATTTATGTATTGTTTGTGGTTCTGCATTATGTGATACCCGAGCTTCTCACTATTCTTGAATAATATACTTCACTATTTGCATGCATCTCATGTTATTTATGTGCTAATTATTATTTTGTATTATTTTATCTTGCTTTTAATTATTGAACTACTACCATATTTTTTTACATATTTTGTGGTGAGAAAATTTTAATATAATTTAATTGGGACTCTGGTGATACTTGAGTTAGTAATGCAGATTATTTAATTAATCGTAGTGTTAATTAATTAATTAATATATATATATAATGCAAAAGACGTGTCATTAAACATGTATATTTCAAAAGAGGAATTATCGTTATGGCAATTGACAATGCACTTTCGTATACATTTACCCATAACAATAATATTAATAAGTTTAACAATAATATATATTGTTGGGATATTTTAGTTTTGATGAATTATGCCAAAACATTATCAACTTGTATTTTTGAAGTTAATCTACAGATAACAAGTTGAGGGGGAACGAGAGAACAAATTGAGAGGGAACTCACGAAAATCAGACGTAGATGATCGAGATCGACGAGGGCTGCGAATTTGAGTCGAGATCGGATGAGTTAGATGAGTTCGGAGTTAACCGATGAGTCATGCAAAATCGAAGAGAAGAAAAAGCTAAACCGGTGATCGGAAGATCGATGACTGTAATGAACTGATCGGATGATCGGAAGAACAATCAGTGATATGGTGATCGGAAGAGCATACAAAAGTGATCAAAAAGAAATTGACCGAAAGATCGGAAGAGAAGGTTGCGGATCGGAAGAGGCGGATGAGACCGATCGAGATCGGGACGTGATCGAGATCGGATATGAAGATGAGCGGATGATCAAGATCGACGTGATTGAGATCGGATGTGCTAAAACCGATATCTTAAACCTAATGTCTTGACATGATGCTATCCCCGAGATGTTGATCACGAAGATGTGTTGATCCGATCGGTCGAGTTGATCGATCGAGCAAAGAAGAAATCGATATAGCTGAGTCAAAGTGACTGAAGGTCGATGTCTCGATTTGAGAATGAACTCGGTCGAAAGCTGAGATGTCGATATGCTGATCGACAAGGTCCATTGAAGAGAAGTCTTATTTGAATCAAGAAACCTGAGACTCAGTATGTCACCGGACACTGAGGCTCAGATAGACCTGAAGGCCCAGATAGAAATGAAGATCCTGAGACTCAGAAGAATCTGAGGAATATAGTCGTTAGAATCAGCTGACGTGGACCAATTAGAGGAAGACAACCAGCCTGGAAAAGCTGGAAGAAGCTACAGAATAGTATAGATTAGAATGTGACTCCATCCAACGGTAACATTCAAATTCACACTATAAATACAAGGTCTTTCATCATTCTAATGTGTGGAAGGTGTGGAAAAATGCGTGAAACATCCATCAAGCCAAATCATCAAGCATTCCCACCATAGAACACAGAGAAAGAAATACACGCATATATTCAAAGAGTGTTCTACCCTAGATCTAAGCACAAATGCCATATCCTAAGCTTAGAGAGATTTTCCCAACCTTAGCATTGAGGTTAAACAAATGTAAGGGAAAATCTCAACCTAGTTGGAAACCAAACAATCTTATACCCAAACCCAAAGTTAGGTTAAGTTTGTAGGTGAGTGTGAACTCGGTAAACATCTAGCAATCCCGAAAGGGAGGGTAGGCAATCCCGTGAGGGTGATAAGTTCCGTTTGAGTGTGAACTCGGTAAACATCTGTTGGGTGTTGGACTAACACGTTAAACTAAGTCCAGTTGGTTAAGTTGGTGCCCCATGAAGGGAAGAGTGGATGTAGGACGAGTTGTCCGAACCACTATAAAATCGTGTGTTCTTTACTGCTTTATGTTCATACTTGTCATATGCATTCT
This sequence comes from Stenogyne calaminthoides, assembly GCA_037126765.1. Taxonomy (NCBI): domain Eukaryota; kingdom Viridiplantae; phylum Streptophyta; class Magnoliopsida; order Lamiales; family Lamiaceae; genus Stenogyne; species Stenogyne calaminthoides. Next base: position 12,069,226 of record JBBCBC010000002.1, on the reverse strand, counting down.
ATTATAAGCAAAACAACACACATGAGTTTAAAATGTCAAAAATCTGGAATCACTCTGCCCTCACCCCTGTTTTATATGCATCGCTTTCGAAATATTTGCTTCCGCACGCGCAAAATGGGTTTTTCCACCGGGACCATCAATTGGTATCAGAGCAGGTGCTCAAAAGATTACTTTTTCATTGTGATCGCCTGAGCAGATCTTTTTTTTAAAAACCTGTCTCTGATCTGATACCATCATATATATATATGTGTGTGTGTGTGTGTGTGTGTTTTTTATTTTTTTTGGTTAAGGTATATAAACTTACAAATTAAGAGGAACAATTAATTACATATGTAATTTAATCAAAGAACTAAAATTTATATATTATATTATCATGTTTGGTTCTTTTAGTAGTTTTTTAATGAAGTATTAATTTTTTAATAGAAAAGTATCGATGATTTAAATTTAAAATAAATAAAATCCATTATGATATATTGAATTTTTTGTAATTATTCTAAAAAAATCAAAATTTACACTTAATTAATGAATATAATTGATTATTTATTTATATAATATTATTAATTATTTAAAATTATCAGACTTGATTTTTTATCTTAAACTAAAAAAAATATTCGATAATTACTGAAGATATTTTGAATTTGAAATAAATTCAAGTATATAATTAATGTTACACGAAAATTCTGTATTAAGGTATATTAGTTGTGATGAACTATGTATATTTTTTTTTTGTCGTTATAATAGAACAATTTTTTAATTAAATATATAAATTTATATAATTAATGTTGATGTAAATATCTCAATATTGATTGCCAATGTACAATTAATAAATGTAATTGTGTTTGATTCAAAAAAATCCGATAATATGATTAAGTGATTTACTTTATTATTTATATTATTTTATTAATTATTTAAAGTTATCTGATTTAATTTTTAATCTTAATTTAAAAGCATTCGATAATTATGGAAGATTTTTCTTTACTTGAATATATCCATCTTTACAATTTTTAATATTACAAAAAAAAAATCTCCAACATGATTGTTAAGTTATCTCATTCCTGATGAATTAATACTTTCTTTTTCATTATAATTACGAAAAAAACATTTAAACTGAACATGAAAATTTGTATTATTAATATTGATATAAAAATTGCAAATATTATTTCTAAATTTATTTGCAGAATTGTAGATGAATATTAATTTGATTTTATTTTCTATATATAGGTTTAATTATATTTAATGTCTAATTAATGATAATTGATAATAAATTAATAACCAAATATACAAAGTCAGACTATTTTTAATTAGATCAACATTTTTTTTATGGAAAATTGTAACGACTAATTGAAAATTATTTATCAGACTAATTTATTTAAATATTCTAAATTATGCGCACATGTCAAATATTCGTAAATGTTAATAATCTTACATTAGACAAACACTTTTTTTTTTTATATGTATCGATCATTTAAATTTTAAATAACTAAAATTCGTTATGATATATTGGATTTTTTGTTGTTATTCTAAAAAAAGTTCAAAATTTATACTTATTAAATTAATATAATTTATTATTAATTTATGTAATATTATTAATTATTTAAAATTATCTGACTTAATTTTTTATCTTAATTCAAAAATATTCGATGATTACTTAAATTTTTTTGAATTTGAAATGAATTCGCGTTTATAATTAATATTACACAAAAAAATCAATATTATGGTATACTAGTTGTGATGAACTATTTTTTTCACTATAATTACAGAAAACTTTTATTAAATTGAATATATAATAAATGTTGATGTAAAAATTTCAATATTGATTGTCAATGTACAAATAATAAATATAATTGCATTTGATTCAAAAAATTCCGATAATATAATTAAGTGATATAATTTATTATTTATATTATTTTATTAATTATTTAAAGTTATCTGATTTAATTTTTAATCTTAATTAAAAAAACATTCGATAATTATTGAAGATTTTTCTCCTCTTGCCAGTGTTGAATCTGAGACGGAATTTTCTAGGAAAATTCATATTCTAGATTTTATGGAGAAAATGAACTAACGTTATTTGTGAATTCCCAAGAGCTTGTATATATAGGGAAAGGTCCAGCTTAAATCTTAAGCTAACCTGATTGGGAAATAAAATCCCTAATCTTTATTTAAATAAATCTCTAAGATTTATTTCCCACATATAAAATCTCTACGGATTTAATTCCCTTATATTAAAATCTCTACGATTTATTTTCATATACATTAAATCCTACAATAATATTCCATATATTATTATTGGGAATTCTTATTTAATTAAATCCAATTTAATTAAATATTAATAATAATTAATTCCAAATTAATCTATTATTAATTAATTCTCCATAAATTAAATATTAAATTCAATTTAACATTTAATCAACCAACTATAATCCGTAAAAGGGAACTACTTGTTGTGTGACCCATAGGCCCTCATATATCGAGCGATTAGTCAAACTAACGGTCTTAATTGAACCCTAGACAATAAATCAAACATTCTCAATATATGAGGTACGTTGCGAGAAACGTGCAACTACCTGTAACTGAAACATGGGCTATTACGATTTCCTCCTTTCATTCGCGAATACTCGATTAATCTTGAACATGATGAAGTGTCTATTCAAATAACTTAATCATGTTATCTCCAATCACTAATTGATCATGTATGTCACACTTAGCCACAAAGTCTAAGTTGACGTGCATCGACCGATGACTTTGATCCAATTATGATGAGAAGATGAGTATTCTCTCTAAACCCACTTTGAGGAATGAATCATATTCTTGGCTCAATTACCACGCACATGCACTTCGTGATGAACCCAATCCAAGCCGTATCTACCCATGGTTAGGGTGCAAGCATCGGTCATGGTCAAAGTTCATCATCCCACACATGTCGTGCGTATTGACCTCAAGTCAAAGGAGTATCGCATCGCTCCCACTAACCGAGACACCCGTAGACACATATAGTGGAAATACATCAAATGATTTCTCGGATGGGTATACCAATACCCTCTAAGGTATTTGTGCATCCATCATGAGATACCTAGTATCCCGTAGTATGTTGGGAGATGAATTTAATATATATGATTTTGATTAAGATCCCAAAACTCCTGAGTATGACATGATCAGAATGATCTTGATAGTTGAGTCAGGATTCAGTTTTAGAGTATTCAGGATGTTATCTGCAAAATGTATAGTCAGCAGATATAGTTCAGGATAGGTTCTGAAGATTCTGAAGTTTCAGTATGAAACTTAAGATACTGAAGACTCAGTAGGATACTGAGGAACTGAAGACTCAGCATGAAGATTCAGGGTATCAGTCAGAAGACTCTGAAGACTCTGAAGACTCAGAAGACCCTGACTCAGAAGACTCTGAAGACCCAAGACTGAAGATTGAAGATCAAGAATACTGAAGGCACGGTAATTACTGAAGACTCAGTAAGGTACTGAATGCTCAGTATGAACCTGAATGTTCCGAGGCACTGAATATATCTATCTGAAGGATGCAATACTGAGAAAAACGCGATTCCTTAGAAAGTTAGATATTGCCAAGACATTCAAATGCGGACAAAAGGAACTAAGTCAGAAGTGTTGTTAAGGTTATATCAAACTTAGAGTTTGTAACCAAAAGAGCCGTTGAAGGTGTCTACCTTTAACTGGAGACAAAAGTCAAAAAGAGGAAGACGACATTGTACCATACTGACACTAACAGTGACAGGTCGTTGAAAAAGATGTCAGATGTACAAAAGTTCCAGACTGCAAAAAGTGAAGACCGGCTACATGAAAGGTTATTGCCTAAAACGTGTTAGGGAGTTTCAAACCCTAAATATAGTCGTTTCTCACACACCATAAGAGGGAACTCACGAAGCTATCTCTCTAACGGATAGTTTTCAAGAGTGACCTTGGTGTATGCCTATAAATACTGGTGACCCTCTACATTGTAAGGTTACGGGAAATTTATACGCAACTCAAGAGCTCATACTTATTCTTGCAAAAGTTAAAGCACTCGAAAAACTTAAAATTTCCAAAGTGCTTCTATATTGAAGAGAGCTCACTATACTAAGCCTAGCTTGATAAGAATTATCCAAAGCTTAGTCGAGATATCCTAACCCTTTACATTGTGCTTCATTGTAAAGGATATCTCATCCTAGTTGGAAACCAACCGAGAAACCCCAAAAACCCTTGTGAAGGTAGTTGGAGTGTGTTTGTTGGTGAGAAGAGTTTTAAAGAGTTAGTAAACTACGCGAGTAGTCGAGAAAACTCTAGAGGAGAAGTTAGTAAGCTACGAGGGTAGTCAAAGCTTGTTTGTGTTTTAGTAAGTAAACTATGGAGGTAGTCAAAAAAGCTCAAGGTCGGGTTGAGTAAGTAAACTCGTGGAGTAGTCGACAAATTCGAGGCGAGTTGAGTAAGTAAACTACGATGTAGTCAGAAAGCTCAGAAGTGAATAGTGAATTTCTCTGAAGAGTCAGGGAGAGTGGACGTAGGAGCTTGAGTCTCTGAACCACTATAATTGTTGTGTTCTTTATTGCTTTCCTTATCTCAGGCTTCTAGCTGTTGCATTGACTTGTTTTGAAAGCATACTTTTCACTGATATTCAGTTGGAATCAATCCACTGAAGTTGCATGTAATTGAATCACAACTAAATCACTATTTCTTAAAGGGAAGGTTTTCAGCAAAGCTTAAAACGAGTATAAACTAAGGGCCAACCATTACGCAAGACGGTTGAGTAGCTAGAAACGAGATAGTTATCAAACCGAACTCTCTTCCGAGGATTGATGAAGTTAGTTATCGATCCAAGCAACTTCGGGATCTCTCGACACTCGGGACTTAGTTGGGATTATCTCGAGGTATCTGGCGACTTAGAATCATCGTCCCAAAGATGACTTTGACTCAGAGCGATCTGTGCTTCTCAGAACCTAATCTTTAGGATTATCTGACCCAAGCTGACCTCAGTAAGAAAAAGTTTTCAAAAACACTAAACACGTATTCCCCCCATACACGTAAGACTCGTTTTGCACCGGACCAACAAGTGGTATCGAGGCGGTGGTTCAACTTGACCACTGTTTGTGTTGACCAAAGTTTTATTTTCAAAAATACTTATGGTCTATCTGAACTGATCTTATTTGCTGAAACTTTTTTCTTTTCAAAAGATCAGATAAAATGTCTTCTAAAAAACTTCCCAAGTTCTCAGTAGAGAACTATGATCTATGGAGACTGAGAATGCAGGCTCATCATCTCAGATTCCAAACATGAGCGTATGTGGAGAGTGGTCTCTCAAGGACCATTCCAATTTACTATAGTGAATCCCAGAGGAATAGAAGATGAGAGAATTGATCCTAGAGCAGAATTTCCTAAGTCTGATGACCAACTGACTCCTGAGGAGAAAAAGTTAGTCAATCTAGACTACATTGCAAAAGATACACTATACAGTATAATTGATGATGGTGTGATGGGAATGATCTCTCAACCGTATCTTTGCTAAAGAGATTTGGGATACACTAGTTGTAATGTGCCAAGCGCACGATCATATAAAAAAAACAAACTTTTCGGTTGGCAATTGGAAAGTTTGATAGTTTTGAAAATGGATGATGGTGAATCAATAGACAAACCGGAAGTCGATTCACTAAGCATCATGAATGATCTAAATGCACTTGGAAAGAAATATCCACGAGAGAAGTTGCATTGAAAATTCTTAGAGGTCTTTCTAAGAAATGGGATATTCATGCGTGGTGATTGAAAACACCAAGAATATTAATTCAATGCCTTACCAACAAGTCTTCTCCGAAATTTGAAGGCCTATGAATTTGTAATTGATAAGAAATCCAAGAAGGCCGACAAAGAAAGATGATTCTTCATCGAAGTAAGAATGTGGCTTTAAAAGCCAAAGATAAAACACAGAAAACTAGAGAGTTCGAGAACCCCCATGCCAAAAATCGGGATGAGCTTGAGGAAAAGCTAGATCGATGGCAAGGAGGTTTGATAGACTTAATAGTAGATTTGGAAAATACAAAAAAAAGCTATTACAGGAACCACAGGTACCAGAAGAAACCTGAGGACAGATCAACTGAGAAGAAGAAGGACCTGAAAGCTGAAGGATCTTCATCCAAGAGGAAAGACTCCAAGTCCAAAGAAGAAAATGATCAGGATGATGATACCAACAGATGTTATAATTGCCAGAAGAAAGGTCACTTCGAGTATGATTGTCCAGATTTGAGTGCTAAGGAAAGAAGAGAAAGGCAAGCTAAAAAGAGACCGGAAGTTCTCAAGCAAAAGGTCATGGTTGCGAGAAGAAGAACACTCGAGGAGGATCTAGCTCTTGGATGAGATATTCTCGAACCCAGTGAAAGTGATGACATCTCGCCGATGGTCATTGAGGAGGTAAACTCTTCTTTCTCTGTTGTTGCTCCTACACTAGCACAAGAGTTTTCAAGTTCCACTGAAAACAGTCATTTTGACCTGATGGATTCTTTTGAGAATCTGATGAAGGACTATGTTGTTTTGCAAGGACTGCTAAATAGAACTCAAGAGCGAGAATAAAGGAACCGAAAAGTCAAAATCTAAAATGGAAAGACTCTAGCAATATTGAAATCACTTCTCAATTAATGGGAGCTCTTGATGAACTGGATGTTACGAAAAGTACAACTCTCGAGAAAAAGAGAAGTTGATAATGTCCCTAATCGAAAAAGCTAGAAATCCATCCAAAGAGATTCAAATAATCGGGACTAAGGTCAATGACCTCTCCGAGAAGCATGAAACTCTACAAAATCGTGAGGAGGATAGTGCACGAAATAAGTTAACTCTATTGAATAAAGCATCTAATGTAATAGATGAAATTGAGTTACCAGAGATCTGCCCACTATAAAATCTGGATTGGGATACATTCGGGGGAACCTCACAAGGTCATCCGAATCTTTGCATCAAGTAGCAAGAAGACAATATTTGTAAAACCAATGGCACCCACACTTCAAACTCAAGTAATGCCCAAGGTTATAGACAAGGAAAAAGGACCTATGGTCTCGGAAAAACTGAATGATCAGGTTAGAAAGCCCAAACCTCGGTGAAGGCTAGAAAACCCGAAAGCGGTCGATTGAAAGTTTCGAGCAAGTACTTCAAAGCCTCAAGCTAAGAATGCAAACTGAAAGGCTCCACATCGAACCATCGAGGAATCCTCGGATGAGAAACACTCAAGAGAGACATTCTCAATCAAGAGACCAAGTCCTCGATTATCTTTGAAAGACCCAGTTCGATCAAAGATGCATAACCCGAACCCCACTTGCCTAAGGGTAAAAGTTATCTGAACCCGAGTCATCAAAGATTTAGACCGGCTGCACAAAAGCCTAAGCATCTGAACAGAAGGCCTGAACCAAAGAAGAATTCAAAAGCCCATGTTCATGCTAAAGCTAGCACACATACACAGAAAACTGCTAAGGCACCTAGAGTAGTAGATGTGTATGTTGATGTTTATGGAAGACAAATTAGCCACTCTAAAGTGATTAGAGTTGTCAGGCAGATTTGGATTCCGAAAGGTACATCTAACCTTGTAGGACCCTACACAAACTGGGTACCTAAGAATTGATCTGTTTTTCAGGAGGAAAACAAAGGCACTGAACTGACTAAAGATCACATGGCACTGATGATCAGAGATGAAAAAGCTCCTGATATATGGTATCTTGACAGTGGATGTTCAAGACATATGACAGGATACAAGAAGATACTCAGTGACTATGTTGAACAAAGAGGCCCACAAATCACTTTTGGAGATAACTCCAAGGGACAGACTGAAGGATATGGAACTTTGGAAATCGAGAGTTCATATCCATGGTGTTTCATATGTATCTGGATTGAAGCATAACTTGCTTTCAATTAGCCAATTCTGTGATAAAGGTTTTAATGTTGAGTTCTCTAAGAACTTATGTTTTGTGAAAGATGATACATCACAGAAAGTATTACTGACTGGTACAAGAAAAGGGAATGTGTATCTTGCTGATTGGAGTTCAACTCCTAAAGATACATGTTTAGTTGCTAAAAGTTCCACAGATACCAGTTGGTTATGGCATAAAAGAATGAATCACCTAAATTTCAAAACCCTGAACAAGCTTGCAAGATTATCTCTTGTGAAAGGGTTGCCTAATGAAGTGTTCACTAAGGAACATATTTGTGATGCGTGCCAGAAAGGAAAACAAGTAAAAGCATCTTTTAAAAGCAAAGTTGAGGTTTCTACTGAAAGAATACTTCAGTTACTGCATATGGATCTTTTTGGTCCTATAACACCAGTAAGCACTAATGGCAGGAAATACACATTGGTAGTAGTTGATGACTACTCAAGATATACTTGGGTCATATTCTTACTCAGTAAGAAAGAGACTCAGATAAAGCTGCCAGAGTTACTAAAAAGGCTCAGTATTGAGAAAAATCTGAGTGTGGTCAAAATCAGATCTGACAAAGGAACTGAGTTTATAAATCATATCATATCTGATTATTGTGCAGAAAATGGAATTTCACATGAAACATCAGATGCAAGGACCCCTCAACAAAATGGTGTTGCTGAAAGAAGGAACGGGACTCTGAAAGAAGCTGCAACGACAATGATAGCTGAGGTTGATATTCCTAAAAGATTTTGGGTTGAAGCTGTCAACACTGCATGCTACTCTCAGAACAGATCCATGCTGACCAAGAGTCAAGGCAAAACACCCTATGAGCTTTGGAATGAAAGGAAGCCTCTTGTTTCTATCTTTCATGTGTTTGGTTGCAAATGTTTCATACACAATAATGGTAAAGATCAGTTGAAAACATTTGATAGTAAAGCTGATGAAGGAATATTCTTAGGATATTCTGAAGTCAGTAGAGCTTTCAGAGTTTACAACTGTAGGACTCTTATTGTGGAGAAAACACCTCATGTTGTTTTTGATGAATCTACTTGTGTTCAGAAGAAACAGGAACATGATGCAGATGAACTGACTAAGAGGATCACCAGATTAAGCCTGAAACAGAAAGATAAATCATCCACTGAACCTGAAAAGAAGAAGTCAGTCACTATCTATGATTGGAGTGACTCAGACTCAGATAAAGAAGTTCAGGATGGAAATCAGGATGGTGAGACTCAGGAAAACCAACACTCCAAAGGTGACCAATCTGAACAGACACCAGTTCAGACTCAGGTATGTGATGCCAATGAAGATGTGGTCACAGCTGAGGCAAATTCTGAATCTATCAACCAAAGGGGAACAAATGTCTCTGACAATGTTCTGAATAGAATTTCCCCTGAGGAAGATGATTCCCTTTCTCCTTTTCTGTTGTTCCCTGAGTTTACTGAATTAACTAAACCTAACATTTCAAATGTTAAGGATACTATTGAAGGGGGAACATCAAGAAGGAAATGGTTAGATAGTCATCCTACAAGTCAGATTGTGGGTGATCTAACTGAAGGTGTTAAAACAAGAAGGTTCCATGGTGAGAGTGCACTATTCTGCTGCTTCCTATCAGAGAAAGAACCGACTGAGATTGGTGAAGCTCTACAAGATTCTCATTGGATTACTGCTATGCAAGATGAGCTTAATCAATTCTCAAGGAATGAAGTATGGGAGCTGGTAGATAGACCAGAAAGGCACAATGTCATTGGAACCAAGTGGATTTTCAAGAATAAGAGAGATGAAAACAACAACATTGTGAGAAACAAGGCAAGGCTAGTTGCACAAGGTTATTCCCAAGAAGAAGGCTAGGATTATGATGAAACCTTTGCACCTGTTGCAAGACTAGAAGCCATCAGATTGTTTCTTACATATGCTGCCCACATGAAGTTCACAGTCTATCAAATGGATGTGAAAAGTGCATTTCTGAACGGTGTGCTTAAAGAAGAGGTTTATGTGGAACAACCTCCTGGTTTCAAACAGAATGACCATGTTTACAGGCTCAGAAAAGCTTTGTATGGTCTTAAACAAGCACCCAGAGCATGGTATGATACTCTTTCTCAGTTTCTTACTGACCATGGTTTTGTCAAAGGAACTGTTGATAGAACTCTGTTCAGGATAGAGGATGGGGAAGATATCTTACTAGTTCAGATATATGTTGATGACATCATTTTTGGATCTCCAAACCATCAGTTGTGTGAAAAGTTTTCAACACTGATGAAAGGCAAGTTTGAGATGTCAATGATGGGAGAGATGAATTTCTTTCTAGGTCTTCAAGTGAAACAATCAAAGGAAGGAATGTTCATCAACCAGGCAAAGTACACCAGAGATCTGATTGCCAAATATGGTGTACAAATTGCAACGCAGTTAGGATTCCCATGAATACTAACTACAAGATGGATCCGGATTCTGAAGGCAAATCAGTGAGTCATACTGATTATAGAGGAATCATTGGATCATTGCTCTATCTCACAGCAAGTAGGCCGGATATAACATTTGCTGTTGGGATATGTGCAAGATACCAAGCTAATCCTAAGGCTAGTCACATGGAGGCTGCCAAAAAGATACTGAGGTATCTTAAAGGCACAGTGAATAGAGGATTGTGGTATCCAACTAATGATAACCTTGAATTAACTGGTTACTCGGATGTTAATTATGGAGGTTGCAGAATTGACAGGAAGTCTACTTCAGGAACGTGTCAATTTCTAGGAAGTAAGCTGATATCTTGGTTTTCGAAGAAACAAACCTCAGTAGCAACAAGTACTTCACCGGTTTAATATATGGTCTGCGAGGAAGTCTGCTTAGATTCTTTGGCTTAGACAACAATTAAGGGATTATAAAGTTGTAGCCAATGAAGTACCAATATTTTGTGACAATAATAGTGTCATTGCTATTTCACAAAATCCGGTATTGCCACCAGATGCAAGCATGTGGATATCAGACATCACTTCATCAGAGATCATGTCGAGAAGGACATAAGGATGGAGAAAATTCATACTGATAAGCAGAGAGCTGATATCTTGACTAAACCTTTGACTGAATCAAGATTCCAGGAACTGTCACTTGAATTAGGAATGTTAGAACCAGGTGTATAGAGTAAAATCTGAAAAATTGAAGGTTTTCAGATGCATGAAGTTTTTCTTAGAATTCTACTGAGAAACTCAGGATAAAATGGAAATACTTAACTGAGTCTCAGGAAACTCAGATTTACTGAAGGTCAGTACTCAGTAGCATACTGAACCCATTCAGTACTCAGTATTATACTGACATTTTATCAAGGTCAGTACTCAGTAAGACTGATAGAGGGAAATTAGTCTGAAGAAGTAATGACTCATGCGACTCATTTATTGCTTAAGTAAAATTCAGTAATCATTCGCAATAAATACAAAACACCTGAGGAATATTTTTGGGCGGGATCGTTTTAAATTCCGAAGAAGGTCAACAGTCATTTAATGCTCTGCTACATTAATGACCAATGAGGATGTTTTGGCGGCTTACTTTTCGGAGATCGTCGGTTCGTATACCCGATTAATCGGAGATTAATCTCAACCGTTGTTTTTCACCTAACCAATGTGATTCCCCACGATCTCAAAGCTATTTAAACCCCAATAAGCCATTCAAGCCAAAATTTTATCAAACCCTTCGTTTCCAAATCCTCTGCAAATAAATTCCCTTTGCCCAGAAATCTCCAAACCCTAAAGCTTCATTTCTTCAATCAATCTCTAAAATGGCCCCAACCTTGTTTGAGAGATTAGCCGAAACCAACAAACCGTGGTACGAGTTCGTTGTCTCACTCGAAAGCACAACCAACTCAAAGCCAGAAGAGGAGGCTCTGCATATGATTCGACTGGCTAAACTCACCCAACTAGTCGCAACCCGACCAGACCAGGAGTTTCCGAAAGAGGTAATCGAATTCATCTATAACTTGAAGATAGATGAAGAGGACTGTATGCATTCAAAGATAACTGTATCACATTTAGAGCAGTCGTCCAAATACATCGATTTTGAGAGGGATCTGTATGTAGTTCCGAAAAATCTGAATGTTGTTTTTGAGCTCTGTGATAGAGGAGAGGATCCTACGATGTATATGTCGGGTAGAGAGCAGGAGTACTTAGATAGGATTGCTGAGAATCCTGTTAAATTTGAGGTGACATTGCATAAGAGGCACTTAAAGCCACAATATTGTGTGTTGATGGATATTGTGAGCAAGTGCATCATGAGTCTTCTTGAGGAGTTTTGAGCGGTCGGTCAAGACCGGCTCGAGTTGATGGCGGCGATAGAAGCCTCACCCACCACCGACTTCAACTGGCTGAAATTTCTGATTCAGACGGTGAGTGAGCAGACCAAAGTTTTGAAGAAGGTTGACGGGGCGATCTCAATAAAAAGCAAGATCCACCATGCCACCAAAATTGCTTATATTTTGGAGATGTGCAGAGAGGAGGAGGATATCTTCGCCAATTCAACCCCATTCCCTAAGTCCAAAATTCTCTTTAAACCCATTCTTTGCAAAAGAAGGTGACATCGGGGAAGAGAGAAAAGAAGGCGTAATCACCAACTGGGGTGAAAAAGAGACTCAACAAACCAGGGGGGAGGTTTTGTTGGAGGCAAAGATGGAGCAGGGAGCAAAAATAATGAAGCAGAAGAACCTTGCCCCAAAGCGCAGAAGATTGGTGGTTCTCACTGATGAAGATGGTAGTGATTCTGAGGAGATTCAACCTGAGGGCCAAACCGCTCAGAGTTCGCCATTGCAAGTTCTGGCTCAGGTTATCTCAAAGGCACAAGAACAGACTGAGGAGCATGTCTTCTCTGAGGTGCTTGAGATATCTCTAAGTTCAGACAAAATTTCTCAGGAAATTTTCAAAGGAACTCAGGCCTCAGAGATTCCTACTGAAAAAGTGACTCTGAGACAAATAGAAGAGCCAACTCGAACTAATCGAGGAAGTGTCACCAGCCCCCCAGAACCCACTCAGATGCAAACTGAGGACCTGACTGAACAACCTTCAGAGGCTGCTAAGACTCAGGAGCAGAATATTCTTGATGAGCTCCTGAGTGATCTACTTCTTGATCCATCAGCAGAAGCTTCAACTGAACCAGAGAGCCCGAGATGGAAGAAGGACGAAGCTGAAGAAGACGAGTGGAGGAGCAAGGGGGAATGGTTCATTCTTGACCGCTAACCTGAGCTCAGCTCATACCCTGATCTGCAAGATTTTTTCTTCAGATTAAGGACAACTGTGTTCATCCTCAATCAAACTCTTCCCGAGATGCTTGATATTGCCGCTTTTAGAGGGAAGATCGGTGGAATGAGGAAACTTGACCTTCGACCGATTTCTCGGGGTTCGGAAGGACAAAGCTCGGGATGAAAAACTCGATTTTGATGAGCTTTGGTTCGGAGGAAGTTAAGCGGAAAGAAAAAGCTATCGAAGTTGGTGCCCCAAGCGGCGGAGACAAATCTCAAGATGGAGATGGGGACCAACGAGGGAGATGTTGAGGATCGGGCCTCGGATGGAAAAGGAGACTTCATTCTTCGATCAACTTTGAAATTGGTCAACCTCATACTGAAGCTAGTACTCTTCAGGTACCTTTTGGCACTATTAACAATTATGCCAAAGTTACTTAAAGTTCTATCTTTAATTAAAATTGTCGATAAACGATCGAGGCTCGATTAGACCGGAGCTCGGGATGAAGTTGAAGCTTCAGTGCAGGCCGACCCTCGGGTGGTACCGAACCTCGGATGATGATCGACAAAGACAGAGGTACAGAAGGTTCCTGAGATTGATCTCACTCCCTTGATGAAGAAACTTGAGAAGGTTGAGCTAATGATGATCAAGATTGCTCAGATGGAAGAAACATTGGCCAATCAAGCTCAAAAGATGGAAAGTCTTAGTCACTCTTCAGAGCTGGTGCTAATCCAAAACACTCTGACCTCACAGATGACCTCCATGGAAGATAAGCTGAATGAGAAGCCGAGGAGTCAAGACTGAAGTTAAGTCTTTGATCAAGCGAAACACCGGAGAGAGTTCCAATTCCTAGAGGTGAAATTGGCAGAGAAGAATGAGGTACTAATCAAATCTGTTGTTGGGGAAATAAGCTCAATGATCATGACCAAGATGACAGAGATGTTCAAGGAAGCACTCTCTGGCCAGTTTGCCCATTTATCTGAAGAATTTTATGTGGCCAAGAACCATCTAAGGAGGCTGGAAGACGAACAAGATCAGTTAGCAGGAGAAGTTCGCTGTGTGAGCAAAGAGCAATATCACATGGACACAAAGACTCTCTCGGACTTCTTCCAAATTACGGTGCCAAGAAGGGGGAAAAGGAAGGTGAAGACCTCCGAAAGTTCATGGCACGTACTTTGGAGAAAAAGGCTCAGAAAGATGTTGAAATGTATAATCTAGCCAAAGCCTTAAGAGAAGTCGAAGCTACTGAGAAATTGAAGTTTGCTCAGGTAGAGAAGCCTATCTACACTCGAGTTTCTGAGCAAACCATGCTTGATGTTGCAAGAGAGAAACCGAAAAGAGCAAAGGTTGGAACAAGCCAGTACAACTTCTTTGAATCGCCTATGAAGAGGAAAGCCTTGGGCGGTGTTCAACCTGAAAGCAAGCGTGTGAAGGCTTCTAAGCCAATCCAGAGAAAGTTGATTCTGGATGATGAAGAAACTGAAGAATCTGAGTCTCAACCTCAGAAGAAAGTCTTCAACACGAGAGATGCTCTGAAAACACTCCAAATAGAACAAGCTAAGAAAAGTTCTGCTGCCGGGTCTCGGGAGCGCGTCTGGATCGAAAAAGAAGATAGACGGAAGAAGCGAAGCGAAGGAGTTAATTCAGGAAGTTTGCGAGCAAGAGGAAAGGGACATCTAAAGCACTAAAGTGGCCCCACGTTGATAAATGGATGCCTACCAAACTCAACGATATGTGGGAAGAAGTCAAGAGAACCTTCTGGTTCAATTATGATGTTCTCAGGGAATGGAGAGGGGAAAGCTCATATCAGAATGAAGCTTTCATTGAATATCTTCTTACCTTCTATTCAAAGTATCTATAGGGCTGGATTAACCTTGCGGATGAAGGAGAGGTACAGATAGTAGCCCCTGGTCCATATTCCTATCCTCCTCCAAGACTTGGTAATGGCTTGGTGAATGAAAATGCCATTACTCAAGAAATTGCTCGAGATCTTTGGTCATTGGGTTTAACAGAAACAATCCGGACATCATCAAGGAGAAAATGAGTGAAGAAGAGATTTTTCGGAATGTTCGACCTGGAGGTGCCCGCTGATGAAGTTGAGAATGAAGCAAACTGAAGAGCAGAAGACTGAAGAGCCAAAATCTGAAGACTAAAGACTGAAGACTCAGAAGATTCTGTTATCTTTAAACTTTTGTCTTTTTGATTTTGTTGATAAACTCATTGTAATCTGTAATGGGATACCAATCATCAATGAAGATTTAT
Organism: Stenogyne calaminthoides; assembly: GCA_037126765.1. Classification (NCBI taxonomy): domain Eukaryota; kingdom Viridiplantae; phylum Streptophyta; class Magnoliopsida; order Lamiales; family Lamiaceae; genus Stenogyne; species Stenogyne calaminthoides. The sequence goes on along the minus strand of JBBCBC010000002.1, from coordinate 12,053,850 downwards.
CTTTATGCTCACAAGATAATATCTCATTATCTTATTTACATGTCTTTTATTTTGATATGCCTGAATGAATGTCTCTGAACTGACTGTATGATGTTATGGGGAAATTGTTTAAGTATTTAGTAATTAACTACTTAAAGAGATTCATTACTGAAGAAATTACTGTATGATTTAAATTGTTAGGAGTTTCTCTGTTTTTTAAGAAATTGTTGGGAGACAACCAATCTTGTAATAGGATAAACTGAAACCTGAATATAGGTCATATGTTTGTAACAAGATAGGTTTTGGCATCATCAAAAAGGGGGAAATTGTTGGGAGATGAATTTAATATATATGATTTTGATTAAGATCCCAAAACCCCTGAGTATGACATGATCAGAATGATCTTGATAGTTGAGTCAGGATTCAGTTTTAGAGTATTCAGGATGTTATCTGCAAAATGTATAGTCAGCAGATATAGTTCAGGATAGGTTCTGAAGATTCTGAAGTTTCAGTATGAAACTTAAGATATCAAGACTCGATGAGATCTTGGAACGAAGACTTCGGATGAAGATTCGATTAATGTCGGTCGAACTCAAGACTCAAGACCTCAAGACTCAAGACTCAAGACGCAAGATCAAGACCTCAAAGATTGAAGATCAAGAATCTCAAGGCCGCAATAATTATCAAGACTCGGTAAAGGTCTTGAATGCTCGATTATGAACTCCGAATGTTCCAAGGCAATCAATATATCTATCCAAGGATGCAATCTTGAGAAAAACGCGATTCCTTAGAAAGTTAGATATTGCCAAGACATTAAAATGCAGACAAAAGGAACTAAGTCAGAAGTGTTGTTAAGGTTATATCAAACTCAGAGTTTGTAACCAAAAGAGCCGTTGAAGGTGTCTACCTTTAACTGGAGACAAAAGTCAAAAAGAGGAAGACGACATTGTACCATACTGACACTAACGGTGATGTGTCATTTGAAAAAGATGTCGGATGTACAAAAGTTCCAATCCAAAAAAGTGAAGACCCGGCTACATGAAAGGCTATTGCCTAAAACGTGTTAGGGAGTTTCAAACCCTAAATATAGCCATTTCTCACACACCATAAGAGGGAACTCACGGGTTATCTCTCTCCAACGGATAGTTTTCAAGAGTGACATTGGTGTATGCCTATAAATCTTGGTGACCCTCTACATTGTAAGGTTACGGAAATTTATACGCAAACTCAAGAGCTCATACTTATTCTTGCAAAAGTTAAAGCACTCGAAAAACTTAGAATTTTTCAAGTGCTTCTATATTGAAGAGAGCTCATTATACTAAGCCTAGCTTGATAAGAATTATCCAAAGCTTAGTCGAGATATCCTAACCCTTTGCATTGTGCTTCATTGTAAAGGATATCTCATCCTAGTTGGAAACCAACCGAGAAACCCCAAACCCTTGAGAAGGTAGTTGGAGTGTGTTTGTTGGTGAGAAGAGTTGTAAAGAGTTAGTAAACTACGCGGAGTAGTCAGAAAACTCTAGAGGAGAAGTGAGTAAGCTCTGAGGGGGTAGTCCGAAAGCTTGTTTGTGTTTGAGTAAGTAAACTACGGAGGTAGTCAGAAAGCTCAAGGTCGGGTTGAGTAAGTAAACTACGTGGAGTAGTCAGAAAACTCAGGGCCGAGTTGAGTAAGTAAACTACGAGGTAGTCAGAAAGCTCAGAAGTGAATAGTGAATTTCTCTGAAGAGTCGGGAGAGTGGACGTAGGAGCTTGAGTCTCTGAACCACTATAATTGCAGTGTTCTTTATTGCTTTCCTTATATGTGCTAACTGTTGCATTGACTTGATTTTGAAAGCATACTTTTCACTGATATTCAGTTGGAATCAATCCACTGAAGTTGCATGTAATTGAATCATAGTTTAATCACTATTTCATAAAGGGAAGGTTTTCAGCAAAGCTTAAAACGAGTATAAACTAAGGGCCAACCATTCCATACGGTAGTAGCGAGCAGATAGTTATCAAACCGAACTCTCTTACGAGGATTCATTAAGTTAGTTATCGATCCAAGCAACTCGGGATCTCGACACTCGGGACTCGGTTGGGATTATCTCGAGGTATCTGGCGGCTTTCGTAATCACTGTCTCGATGAGACTTTGACTCGGAGCGATCTCATGCTTCTCGAACCTAATCTTGAGATTATCGACCCAATCGACCTCGATGAAAAAAAAGTTTTCAAAAACACTGAACACGTGTATTCCCCCCCCCCATACACGTGTAAGACTCGTTTGCACCGGGACCAACATAGTAAGTGAGATCTTACTACACTCTCTAAGAGTATGATGCAGATCGCACACCAATCTCCATTGCATCATCAATATCCCATTCTTGATGATCCTTGATCGGGGCTATTTGAGAATCATGCTTAAGTCATCTAAGTTCTCACAACCTCAATGACATCAATGACTCAAGGGAACACTTGCATGAATAAATGCAAACAATCAAACATAATATTAAAACAAGTGTATTGTCATGCATTAATATTAAGTGAACTATAATATTAAATCAAACTGAATATCATCGAGTATTATGTCCTTACAATAGATTGTCTCTAGGACACTAACACTAACAATCTCCCACTTGGACTAGAGTCAATCATCTACATGTCTAACCCCTAGACCATCAAATGTCTAGTGTGTACATGAACACTCCGTGTTATGGTGAAAGGGTCTGTCAAATTAAATATGTGGGAATACATTTTAATTCTATTTCTCCTATCGTTATGATCTATCAGATCAAATGATAAGTCTGGTACTGCTTGTCGATCTCGGTTCCTTTGCTTGCGCAATCGCACCAACGTTGTCTCAATACGAGTTTATTAGACAACTGGTACTCGGAACTACCCCTAGTTCTCTTAAGAACTATAAAATCCAGACAGCCTCCTTGAGGCTTCTAACACAGCAATGTACTCAGCTTCGATTGTTAAATCTGCGGTCCTTTTGCATGGAACTATTCCAACTGACCGCCTCATTAATGAGAGTGAAACGTAACCTGACTGTGATTTGTAATCATCATAGTCGGATTGAAAACTTGTGTCAGCATAACCAGTCACTACTAGTTCTGACTGTCCACCATAGACAAGGAAACATTCTTTAATTCGTCTAAGATACTTCAGAATGGTCTTGACAGCAATCCAGTGAGACTCACCCGGATTTTGTTGGTATCTACCAGTGATGTTGATAGCGTAGGCCACGTTTGGCCTAGTGCAAGTCATGGCGTACATGATTGACCCAATTGCAGATGCATATGGGACATCCATGTGCTTGACATCAGCTTCACTAGAAGGACAATCCTTATTTGACAGCTTTATCCCATGATTTGCCCGTGGAGACCCTCTCTTAGAGTTCTCTATCGCAAAACGCTTCAACACCTTGTCTACATAGGTGGACTGTGATAGCCCCAATATCCTCTTGGATCTATCCCGTGGATCATGATCCCTAGGATGTAGCAGGCTTCACCAAGACCCTTCATCATTAAGGTCTTTAACAACAAATCTTTAATGGACTGCATTAACGGGATATTGTTTCCCAAAATCAACATGTCGTCGACATATACGATTATGAAAACAATGTTCTTCCCGATGCGTTTACGATAAACGCAAGGATCTTTCGAACTTCTGATGAAGTCAAAAGGACTTGATAGCTTCATCAAATCGGATATTCCAACTCCTTGAAGTTTGCTTCAATCCATAAATAGATATCTTTAGCTTTCATACTATATTAGAATTTGAATTAGACGTAAAACCTTCCGGTTGAGTCATAAACACTTCCTTTATTAATGTTGTCATTGAGGGAAGCTGTTTTGATGTCCATCTGTCAAATCTCATAATCATAGTATGCTGTTATCGCAAGTAAAATTTGAATGGACTTGATCTTTGCAACTGGTGAGAAGGTCTCGTCATAGTAATTGCCTTCGCGTTGACTATAATTCTTCACTACCAACCTAGCTTTGTAGGTTTGTACTTTGCCATTTGCATTGGTCTTGCTCTTGAAGACCCAATCACAATATATGGGTCTAACCCCTATAGGCAACTCAACCAAGTCCCAGACTTGATTGGTGTACATCGAGTCCATCTCGGATTTTATGGCTTCATGTCACTTCCCTGAATCAATATCTGATATTGCTTCAGAATAAGTATTAGGATCGTCCTTATCCAGTATGTCCAGATTATCGAGTTCCTCCAAGAGGTAATCGTATCTAATGGGCGGATTACGATTCCTAATAACTTACGGAGTTGTGGTTGTGCAGACTGTACATTCTAATCGTGAAAATTTTATGGTGCATCGATTTCATCAATGTCCGAAGAGTCCTCAAGAGCTACACTTTCATATGCCTCTTGGGCGGGAGATTGAACTATGTTGTTCTCATTCAGCCCACTTGGAGGTTCTTGCATTGGCAAGCATACTCCAATTACGCTCCCACTGGCTGAAACACGATCACCTAGTGAAAGACTCCCACCGTGAAAGTTTTTGAATGCTCCCATTGATTCCTTGTCATGTTGCTTTGACAAGATATCAGTCTCTTTGTTAATTTGTGGTTCTTGAATTTCTTCAAGTTCTATCAGCTTACGACCTTGTTCCTTAAAGACATAGTCTTTTTTCGAGAACTTGTTGCGCTTTAAAACAATCACTGATTGTTTCTCAGGTAGATAGAAGTAATATCCTTTAGTTTCCTTAGGATATCCCACAAAGTAACACTTTTCACCTTTGGATTCCAACTTGTCGGTAAGCATCCTTTTTTACAATCACTGGGCAACCCCATGTTTGATATGTGTAAAAGTTGGTTTCTTGCCACACCATAGTTCATATGGTGTATGCTCAACTGATTTAGATGGAATCCTATTCAGAATGTAAATTGAGGTTTGTAACGCTTATCCCCATAAGGATGTCGGAAGACAGGAAAAGCTCAACATGTACCTTACCATGTCTAACAGGTTCGGTTTCTCATCTCGGACACACCGTTCATGTAAGGTGTTCCGGGAGGAGTCCATTGTGACTGGATTCCATGTAACTTCAAGTAATCAGTGAATTCATGGCTAAGATATTCACCTCTTCGATCTAATCAAAGTGTCTTGATACTCTTACCAAGTTGCTTCTCTACTTCAGCCTTAAACTCTTTGAATTTCTCAAAAAATTCGAATTGTGTTTCATAAGATACAAATATCCGTATCTTGAGAAATCATCAGTAAAAGCGATGAAGTATCCGAAGTGACCCCTAACTAGAGTGGGCAATGGTCCACAAACATTGTTGTAGGTCAACTCTAGAACTTCTTTGGCATGCACCCCTTTTCCAGAAAATGATTTGTTGATCATCTTGCCCATGAGATAAGATTCACAGTTTCCATAAGACTCACAGTCGAATGGGGTTAAGTAGTCTAACTTTCTTAACCTTGCAATTCCTTTCTCATTTACATGATCAAGTCTACAATGCCACAATTAAGTCGGGTTTTCATGATTACTAAGTTTGAGTCTTTTATTTTGTATATTAAGAACATCATATCCACAATGCAACAAATACATGTTGCGAGTAATAGAAAGAACTAAATGAGAATCATTAAGTTCTAATCTAAAACCAAAGGGTAAGTCTAATACATAAGTCCCCACACGTTCAGTTAGCAACTCTTGCTTCATTTTCACGTGTAAGACGACTTCACCCAGCCTAACTGCCCTTAGACATATGAGACTCTTCATATTCATACAAATGTGTGAGCCACGTCCAGTATCTAATACCAAGCAGTTAGCGCTATTAGTGGACATGTTTATCTTAATAACAAACATACATGTTCTAGTGCCAGAAGCACCCAGTGCCTCCCTTTTAGCAACCAGAACCTTATAGTCCTTCTTCCAGTGTCCTCTTCTACTCACAGTAGATGCACACATCCTTGTTTACCCGCTCCTTCTTTTGAACACCATCTTAGTGATAGTGAACTCAAAAGTCTTGAGCACATTGTGAAGTTCAGGCATGGTCGCATTAGTCTTATTCATATTGTAGTTCACAATGAAGCTAAAATATGAATCCGAGAGCGACTGGAGGATAACATAAATTAAAATGTTGGTCTTTTAGCTCAAAGCCTAAATTACCAAGTTTATCAATTAGGCCTATCATCTTAATCACATGAGGTAAAATCTTCTCTCCTTTAGCTAACCGGCATTTGAACAAATCTCTCATCACTTCATAAGTCTCCGAACGAGATTCAGAATCAAAGAGATCCTTCAGATGCTTGAGCACTTAGAAGAGACTCATTTTCTCATGTTGCCTTAAGTATATCGGGAATCATGCCGAGCAATCATCACACACTGAGTCTGGGAAGCATCCTTTTGATGCTTCTTCTGAGCTGCTACGTCAAACGTGGCTACCTCAGAGTACCAACTTTAAGGGTAACCGGGATAAGCGTGTCCAACACATACTCAATCTTTTCTTGCCTTAGCACCAAACGCACGTTTCGGTGCCAGTCCAGAAAATTTGGTCTAGCCAATTTTGTTTGTTTCCAAAACACATCTCAATAACAGTTATATATATTTCAACTAACCAAGAGAAATAAAATAAAACGGGAATTAAACACATAATTCCTATGATCAATATTCAGCAATCAAAATAAACATGGTCTTTCTTTAGTGTTTATTTTGTCTTCATTATTTTCACATACTCAACGACCTCATCGGAAGAGTACGAATTTATATCAAATATAAATTATAATGGACTAGGATCCACATTCCTACTATCATGATCCCTACTTTGGCTGAATATCACAATAGCATAACTGGTAGGTCTCCAAACCAATTGCAAAATTTGCAATTCCTAGTTGATTAAACCCAGTTTAATCGGATGTCCCTTAACTTTCGTTTCCCTGCTTTGGCTGGAGAAACAAAGTTAAGTTGGTTTACAACCATCAAGCGGCAACACATCGTGTCCCTATAAAAGTCCCGTTAAATGTAGATCCGAGCAAAAGACTTTGGTCTTAAATACCCATTGGAACAAAATCATCGGTTTACTTTTAATTTCGATGGAAGACATCGTTTCAATTTAATGAAAAACCATATTTTAGTGAGGAACATTTTAAAGGTGGGGTATTAATTGCTTAATCGAGATCCAACATGTTAATCTATATCACATTTGAGCAATTATTGAGTGTCGCCTACTCAAACATGATTTACACGGACTAACATTTATATGAGTCCCGTCTACCCAAACAGATAATACGGTCCGACAATTATTGGGCGCCGCCTACCCAAACAATTATAATACGGACTGTAAAGAGTTAACAAATTAAATCAAATTTTATAGATAAGTTAACCGAGTGGGATTTTAATAATTTATCACAACTCATCGAATTTCAAAATCTAATTTTAATTCAATTTCAAAGTTTGAACAATTTTAAAAAATAATAATTAATTCAATTAATTATTCTTTGGTCCAACCAAACAAACCGTTATTAATTAATTCAAAATTTTAAATAAAAATCAGATTTTAATAAATCCCATTCAGCCAAACATGGCCTTAGATTTAATTAAAAGGTTTTTTTTAAATAATAGGGGCTAATTGGTAATTTCTGAGAACTTGCAAACAGGGGTCTGGTGATAATCAAATTCTCAAACCAGGCCCTTGGTCATGACTGATTTGAATCAGCGATGCAGCACACAGAGGCTTATACTCGAGCCCTCCTGCTGCATTCTGCAATTGTATAGGTATGCGTCCGGCAGCAGCCGCCATCAGACAACACCCAAAACGACGGTGCCACATCGGAGAACCGTCACGACCGAGAACATGACCGAGAAATTCTGCAATTTACAGATTAACCCTCCTCTCATTGCGCACAGCCCCCGTCAGCCTCCCGAATTCGATGGCGATTCAAAACCAGATCAAAATCACCATCGGAGCAGCGACTCAGAGTCCGTCAGATCTCGCACCCAACATGTTTGGACCTCACTCTAAGGTGCAAAAAATATGGGATAATTACTCTAAGGTACAATGTGCAAAAAAAATCTGCCTTTAGTTTATAGTTTGAACTAAAATGCAATGTATTTTTTTGCACATTGTACCTTAGAGTAATTTTTCCAAGAATTTGGTAATTTAGAGTTGTGATTTCGACTGTATCTCATTTCGACTGTAGAACCAGACGTCTGAAATCAGTGGTGGCTCTAAGCCGACCATTGAAATCCACCGCATCGAAGACGGCGACGCCCGATATCTCGCATTGAAACCGATGACGATCGCCGTATCGAACACGGCTTCACTTTCTTGGCCGTGATCGGTGCCAAGCACCATCCCAAAGGAGCGCAGATCGCCGCCGCCCCGCCCCCAAGACTGTTGAAACGACCGACGACTTCCATCTGGCCCGATCCAATTTCTGCTTATTCAGCCGCAATGGCGGTTTGAAAAATTCAGAGAATGATAACAGGCGTGCGAAATTATACTTATTATTCAATTGTTGACCTAGTCAACACTGGCGGTCAAAAGAAAAATTGGCCCCTAATTTGTTATAAATCATGTTTTAACAAATTTAGGCAAAGAAAATTGAAATCGAGTAAACACAATTTTCACACGAAATTTTAAATACAATCAGTATTGAGCCTAGCTCTTTTCAATTACACAATTAAATCAAGAGTTTGAAACTCTGATACCACTGTTGGAATTTTGAGGCACGTAAACACGTAATACATGCGCAGCGGAAATAAACAGTTCACCAACAACGAATATATAATTGCATAATTGAATACGCATAAACATAAAGAGAAATCTTACAGTAAACCGTATGCATATTTCTCTACTATGGTATCCACGTAATCCCCGTTCATGGACTTGCACAGATTTGTCAGTGTTGAATTTGAGATGGAATTTGATAGGAAAATTCATATTATAGATTTTATGGAGAAAATGAACTAACGTTATTTGTGAATTCTCAAAAGCTTGCATATATAGGGAAAGGCCCAGCTTAAATCTTAAGCTAACCTGATTGGGAAATAAAATCCCTAATCTTTATTTAAATAAATCTCTAAGATTTATTTCTCACATATAAAATCTATACGGATTTAATTCCCTTATATGAAAATCTCTACGATTTATTTTCAAATACATTAAATCCTACAATAATATTTCATATATTATTATTGGGAATTCTTATTTAATTAAATCCAATTTAATTAAATATTAATAATAATTAATTCCAAATTAATCTATTATTAATTAATTCTCCATAAATTAAATATTAAATACAATTTAACATTTAATCAACCAACTATAATCCGTAAAAGGAAACTACTTGTTGTGTGACTCATAGCCCTCATATATCGAGCGATTAGTCAAACTAACGGTCTTAATTGAACCCTAGACAATAAATCAGACATTCTCAATATATGAGGTACGTTGCGAGAAACGTCTTGGGTCCCGAACAGGTTGTGTGAAGCGTAAGTCTAGAGGGAGGGTGAATAGACTTAAAAACTTTTTGCGGTCGAGGTGTGATGGCGATTAAGTTTGATCAGTCAAAATGAATCGATTTGATCGATATCTAACTTCTTGAATGCCCAAGGCGGTCGATTCGGTATCTATCAGTTTAACTGATTGTGCGGAAGCTAAGTTTAACCCTTGTGAAAAACCAGTTTTAATAAATCAGATTCCAAAGTCAGTCTTTTAACCAGTTGACTAAAGTGTCAAACTTGATCAGATCAGAAGCTTGGTGATAAATTGATCTTAACTTAGAATATGTATGCAGCAGCTTAAAGGTTGTGTGCGATTGTGTGAACAGTTAATCAAAGCAGGTAAAGGCACACAAGATTTATAGTGGTTCGGACAAACCAGTCCTACGTCCACTCTTCCCTATCACAAGGGGCACCAACTAAACCAACTGGACTTAGATTTTTGTGTTAGTCCAAGACAGTACACCAACAGATATTTAAAGAGTTCTCACTCAACCGATCCCGGAAATCGAACTAGAAACCCTGATGCGAAATCTTCTTTAAACAACTTAACCTAACTTTGGGTTTGGGTAAGATTGTTTTTTTGTTCCAACTATGAAATCTTTTCTAGTTTATAAGTAAAACTATCGCCTAGATGAAAAGATTTATGTGCTAAGAACTTATGGGATGAACACTAAGAAAATAATCTTCAAGTTCGTGTTCTTCGTATGGAAATCGATTATAGCTTGAGCTTCTTGATTGTTTCAAGTGTTTAGTGTTTCACTCAAGTGTGATCCCATATTTATAGACCTCGAAATCAAAGAGTCGTTGGAGAGCAATTTGAATTTCGTGGCTATATTTGGTAAACTTGTAGGATTGATGTGACGTCTTGAGGCGGCATGGCAAAGCGTGAATATTATCTTTTATAGCCGTTAGAGAAAGCGAAGACCAAATCCGTAATTCACGGCTCCGATCATACGTGTCTCGTTCTTATTGGTTAACGCACGCCTTTTCGGTGTTGTTCTTCCAACTAAGGTTGACATTCTTTTGTTCGATCATCGTCAGATGATTCGATTGAAACATCGATTCACGAAATGAAATGACTGATCCGTCAAAACCGATCGATCTACGATGGAGTCTTCCGGTGCTTGTTGACTTAGCTTCAACTAGCGACTTCGGTGATGTAGGTCTCTTCGGTCGATCTTCCGAAGTCATCTGATCTTCAAGTGTTCTGAGTTTGAGCTTCATGACTTCAGCTGAGATATCTGACTTGATCAGATCGATCTGATCTTCTGTTCTTCTCTTGCCTTCTGGCCTGTCGGATATCAGCTATTCTTTGGATCTTCAGATCTGACCTATACATATTGAGGTTCCCCCTCAATATGTGACATATCTATTACATTAGTTGTTCTATACAGTAATTATCAACTGGTATTCTATAGACGATAATAAAAACATCAGTCAGCTAACAGGTCTGACTGGTCCTATTACATGTGTTTCAGAACTTTCATCAAAACTCTAAATTTCCCAACAATTTCCCCATTTTTGATGAAACCAAAACACCTTGAGAAACCAATCACAGTTGATAAATATAGAACAGTAAAGAGCACATAATCAGAAGACAATGAGATTTTGTCTTAGGATCAGAAAATAAACTTTTCTCATTAGATTTGACGATTACATATTACATCAGAAAAGTTTGAATTTAAAAACAGCTGATCCTGAGAAGTCTTCTGATTCTTCACTCTTTTGGCTTGTATCCTTCTGGCATTTCTCTTTGATCTTGAGGGACGTTGAAAATCTGGTAAAGTTTCCATTTGACATCATTGATCTGCTGAGGATCAGTTATGCGCGTTTTGCTCAGGATGTCAAAATAGAACCTCTGAAATGCCAGTCTGTCAAATGAGCCGTCTGCCTTCTTCGAGTAATCCAATACATCATACTCTTGGCGAGATATTTTTACATTGATTATCTTGGCCTCATTTTCCAGATACTTGAAAAATGGATATTTGTTTTCCAACCAGTTGAGGAATTCAGCATCTGGAGATTCTTCTTGTGGAACAAGATCAAGAACAAAGGCATCCAGAAGCCATTCACTTCTGATCTTATTCCATTCCTCAAACCTCTTAGCGTGTGCAGCAGTTTTTGGAATGATCTCGTCAACTCTTGCATAACCGAGGTTACGCATGCATTTTTCCGGCCTTTCCTTTCTTCGCCCTCGATCCGAATTTCTTCTTGAGATCTTACGCCTCTGCCATTTTTTACCCCTTCTTTCTTCTTCACTAATTAAGGCTTCTTGACAATCTGCTCTTTGGAGCGGTTTCTCGGCCGATTCCTTATCGGCTTTGAATTTGGCTAAATTTATGCTTCATGTGGTAGTACAAGTTGTGATGTCCCAAAGACCAGCAGCCTTTTCTTTGTCCATAAGATTCAACCGTATGCGAATCAGTCTTACATTGTTACGATCGTGTCGATTGGTTTCTCACTCTGTCCTTCCCCTTTTTGGTTTGATCAAAAAAGTAGTGAGTGGGAAGTCGAGATCCAAAGGCCCGATATCGCCTGTTGAGATGCACAGCAATGATAAACCTTGAGCTTGAGCGGTTAGACTTTGAACCTTCGAGATTAGCTTCGGTCTTGGACATTCAAAGCGATAGAGGGGTAAGAATTAGATTTTTGTCGGTTTCTCTTGATCGATTCTAGCTTTTTCAAAGAGCATCGAAAAAAAAACTTGTTGTTGATCAACCTAAATTAGCTTGTCATCAACTGATTTTATAAGTTCGGCAGACAGGTTGGTCACAGTTTGGGAGAACTGATCTTTGATTGCCTCAATCTGGGAAATAGCCAATTCCCGTTGATCATTATTTCTTTGAGGCCAATCGCCTCGATCGATTATCACTCCCTCAACTTCCTCTTTCAGGAGATCTTTGAGACATGATCTGATCTCCTGAAGTTGATCAGCGGTGATGTGAGATGTAGGAATGTTATGCGTCACTTGATCTCCTTCAGTTGTTTGCGCCTCCAGTGGTTGGTCATGAATATGCAAAGACCAGTTCCACTATCATCGGCGGCTCCGCGTCCTTCATAGAAACATCGCCTTCAGAGCTTCTTGTGATCTCGATTCACCTTGTTCGGTCAACCCGAAATCCTATGGATCGAGCTTTGATTGATTCAGGCGATTATCGGCTCACCGGTGATCCTACTTCGAGCGATTTCTTCATATCGAAATCAAAATCTGCAAATTCATCAGCACCTCCCATATGTTCTATAATCATCATAAAGTCTGAGAAGCTCTTTAACCGGAGATCTTTCCAGGTGAGGATCTCCATAACTTCCTCTCTAACAACAAGATGGGCTACCAGCTCTGGATACATCGCATCAATATCTCGTTCAATTTGCATCCTGACCATTTTCCCGGTGATGGTCTTGGATGATCTGGACTCAGGAATTATCTGTTCAGATCGTCCAGATTCCGGTTGATGAGATGAAGAGGGTTCTGGTGGTGTCTGAGTAGGCGGAAGTTCGCTGATTGGCTAAACCTGCAGAGGTTCTTCTGTTGTGGAAGCAATTACGTTCGGCTCTGCAGCAGGTGATTTTTCTAGTTCGCGAACTGATGAACTGCTCAGTCTGGCAGATGGAATGGAAAAAAGGAGAAACATGCTTTCGAGCTTGAAGTCCGAAATCGGCGGTGAATCAACTCAAGATTGAGGAGAGGGAGATCGTTCATCTCTCGCTCTTCCCTCAGAATGTTCTGGCGAGCTCTCAACTTGAGAAGCCTGCCTGTCTGATTTTTCGGCTGATTTATGTGCCTCATCAGGTTGCTCTAGCACTCCTTCTTCATCTGACTCATCTTCCAGATACAGAGTCATGGAGGCCTGTTTTGCCTTCTTCGGCCTCTTTTCCTGAGCCTTCACCAGTTTTCTCTTTTTCTTTTGGGGAGCATATGGTGTAGACGTAGCTGCCTCCTTGGTTTTTCCTTTCTTCACCTTTGGAGGAGTGGGCCTCATATCGTCATCAGGTGGCCCATATATAGCTGAAGTGGTTGTGAGGAAGGCCTTGTAGGACTTCAGTCCATTCTGGTCCCATTCAGCATTTAGCAGTTTGTCTTTCAGAATAACTGCAACCTTGTTGAGATTGTTGATCCTCTTCTTCAGATAGACCTGCCTCAGTTCATTTACTCCAAATTTTTCATGTTCTTGGAGCAGAATGGCCTTCAGGAAGCCATGCCAATTGATGTTCTTGGCTTCATCAATTATTGCGACCATCTTTGTCATAGTTTGACGGATGTTAGAGCATGCTGGGAATGAAATACCCATGATTGTTTTTGACAAAATGTCAAACAACGATCGGTATTTCCTTTTTTGTCGGTCGACAAAACCTGCGGTCGATGTTTTTGTCGGCTTCTCTCTCTCAAGAGTTCGTTTTTTATCGGCTCATCTTCATTCTCCTCAGTAGTCTTGTGAGCGAGATTCTTCCTTTGGGCAAAATTTGAGCAGACGAGTTATGTCCGCATTCGACAGTCTGATCTCCTCTCCGTTAACCGAAGAGATCAGTTCATCTCCAGGGTATCTGTATCCACCTTCAAATTCCTTAAGAATTCGAGTGCTTCATATTGCATCACTGGATTGCAGTGAGCAGCACAGAATTTTTCAAGGCCTCCTTTCTTCAGAATTTGTTCCACTTCCATGGATTCTGGATCCCGTGTAACACCAAACTGTACGAATTTGTCGTCGACAATCTTTGTCGCTAGATCAGCATAGTTGCACATAATCTTTCCCATACCGTGAGTGGCCATCTACAATAAGATAGACTCGACTATAGTTGTACATAAACATAAAGACATCAAATATAGATTATCAAACATATTCACAGGACTAGTAATCGATAAACACATACGGATATCAAGAAAAGATAAGGCAAATCGCAGGATAACAAATATAGACATAATCTATACGATCATAGGATTTTGAAAAGAAAATCATCAAATAACCAGAAAATACCAGATTCAGTTTTTTCGGAAAATGAGTTTGAATCGCAGGAAAACACTTGAATCACAGAAGGTAATTTTGAGTTTTCAGAGAGTAAATCGCAATTTTTTTTGAGAATAAGAAAACTCTGGTAACGAGATTAGAAGATCAACCGTTTGAAAAGGTTAAACGATTCAGATTAAGTTGTTTTGATCGTGCGGTCAGGAAAAGCACGTACGAATACCTTTTGGATTTAAAAGCACATTTTGTAGCAATTAATACAAGTACCCCACGTCCGCATTAAAAGTTTTGCAGGAAATACGTCACAAAAGTAATGAGTACAGTAAGGCAAATAATATCAGATAAAAGCAGATAAGTAAGCAATAAACAAGGAAACAGAAATGCTTATCTGGTTGACTGATATTGTAATCAGTCAATACCACTTGTAGGTGTTGATTCCAATTGTTGATCTTAGTTTTCTGCCTAATCCTTATAATTTCCCAACTGTCCTTTTCAACTGATCCGCTTCACTTTGCGTCTAATTTCCCTTTTCTGATCCTCCTCGGTCAGTTGAAGTTCCCCCTTCAACTGATATTTATTTTTTCTTATAGACTGATATATCTGATTTGTTGAGGTATCAAGCTCAACTGATCTTCCTCATCTGATCAGTCTCTTATCTAATCAGATTTCAGTTGATCTAATCTGATTCTACTCAGACCAAACCAATTCTTGGGATAAGTGTTACCGTCAAAACTTAGTTCTTGAAGAATTGAATAGTAGTCTTGATTCCCTAAGTTGGCACGATTGGACATGTGTAATAGTAGTCTGGATTCTTCGTAATGTCAAATCACTGTAAATTTATCCAATTATCAGTCGCGTGTTTCCTACATGCTGTCCTTGTGATGCAGATTTCTCTAAAAGGCTTTGAGAAATCAATTTTGCATTTGCACCCTTGCTTGGCCTCTATAAATTGGACAAATGATTTACACAACATAACCCATTCACCAAACTTATCTTCTTTGTAAATCATGTATTCTGGTGAACCCTTATTTCCGGTGAAACTTCCGGCAAAAACCTTTACCCCTTTTTCAATGATTTCAGCTTCTCAAATCAACCCTGTGTGTCTCTTATCACTGTTTTCGTCATCATCAAAGATTACACATACAATTGTTGCCAAGCTTCTCTACCACCAAGGCGGCGGATCTGCTGTCGCAACTGAGAAGACACTTCTCCTAACCGTATGCACCTTGTGTGTCTATCGAGATGACGGAACTAGCATCAACAGACTCAGTCTGATATAAAACATGAGTTTGATATACGGTCTTGATCAGACAACAGCTGATCTTCGTATATCAACTCAATTTTTTCATGTAACACATGTGCCCATAAGGTCTTTGAACCACTTTCTTTGCACATGTGCTCCATTTAACAGCTGGAGAGCCCATTGACTTCAGGTCTAAGGGCTCCTGGCTTAGAAATCCTTTCAAGGCCTCTCTCGCTCCATTGATTTTAGCTTCTGCGAGTGCCTTTAGGATTATTTCAAAGCCTTCTCACCTTTGTTAAGTGGGGAAAAATGGGAGCATCAGATCTTAAAATCTCTCTCTCTCCCCCTCTTCTAGGGTTAGGATGAGGGTTTAGGGTTATAGGTTTAGGGTTTTCAGTTTATGACTTATGTACTGACCTCCGGGTCCTCTTGTACTTGTAACTTGTAATGTAAACCTGACCTTCGGGTCTTTATCAATGAAAATTTCTATTATTCCATTGTTGTGTAAATTACCTGTTTTCTTATGCGATGTAAGCTTTAATCTTGTGAATCTTGCTTGTTGAATATCAGCTTAATCGACTTATAAAGTGTGAAATAACCCAACTGATTTAATCAGATAATCCTTTAATCTGATCAGTTTCTTTAATCTGATAAGTTCTTTTAATCTGATAATCTGTAAATCTGATTGCCTTCTCATATCAGTTCCTTGGTGATCTTACGATCGATTGAGATACCAAACTCAATGATTCCTCTTAACTTTGGTTAGTCTCTTAACCACCGGTTACTCGAGATCAATCCATCAAGCATTTTAGGTGCTTTTTCTCCAAGATCCAGAAGCCCTAGCTCATTGCATAATTCTCTGAATCTGATCTCAGCTAGTGGCTTGGTTAGAATATCAGCTTTCTGTATATAAGTATGAATCTTTTCCATTTTGATATTCTTCTTTTCAACATGATCTCTTATAAAATGGTGTCTCACATCCACATGCTTGCATCTTGTATGTAGAACAGGGTTCTGAGTGATTGCAATAAGACTTATTATCGGTCCACGAGAATATAGGTACATTCTTAGATACAATGTTATAATCCCTCACCGCCGACTAAGCGGAGGCGATTGGGAAGCAACGACTTCCAGCCCCATATATTCTCCTTGATAGTAGATGTCGCAATCGATGTCTCCTTTTTGAAAACCACGAGATCAGTTTACTTTCTAAAAACTGACATGTTCCTGAGGTTGACTTTCTGTCGATCTTGCAACCTCCATAATCAGAATCAGAATACCCACTAAGCTTTAGATTATCATCTGATGGGTAAAATAAACAAAGGTTTACTGTCCCCTTCAAATACTTAAGAATCCGCTTAGCTGCTTCAAGGTGGCTTTGCATTGGATTTGCACGAAATCCGCACATACATACCCTCTTGCAAAAAGTGATATTTGTCTGGCCGGCGATCATGTATAGTAGAGATCCAATGAGAGCCCTATATTCTTTTCGATTTGTTTTTACGACCATCCTCATCTGGATCCATCTTGAATCCAGATTATCATAGGAATTCGCTTCCTTACGTTTTGAACTCCAAACTTAGCCAATAAATTCCTAGTGTACTTTCTTTTGGCGAGATGAATATCCCTTCTGTACTTTGCTTCACTTGTAGACCCAGAAAGTAATTCATCTGACCCATCATGGACATCTCGAACTTCCCTTGCATCAGTTTGCTGAATCTTTCACATAGACTCTTGTTGGGAGATCTGAAGATGATGTCGCCCACGAGATCTGAACCATCGAAATATCTTCTCCATCTTCTATTCTCGAATAAGGTTACGTCCATTTGTTCCTTTAGTGAACCCACCGCTATCAAGAATCGAGAGAGTGTATCATACCAATCTCGAGGAGCTTGTTTCGAACCATAAAGAGCTTTTCTTAAACAAAGACACTTGGTTGCTCTTTTTTCAAGCACGGAGGTTGTTCAACATAAACTTCCTCTGCTAATACCCCGTTTAAGAATGCACTCTTTTACGTCCATCGATACCACATGAACCCTCTCAGGGAAGCATATGCCGAAAAATAAATGAATGGCTTCTAGGCGGCGGCGTCGTGCAAAGGTCTCATCATAATCAATTCCTTCTGATTGTGAATACCCCTTAGCAACAAGTCTTGCCTTATTCCTGGTTATGAAATTTTTCTCATCTCTCTTGTTCTTGAAAACCAACTTCGTGCCAATTATGTCTTGATGAGTTGGTCTGTCCACCAGTTCCCAAACTTGATTTCTCTCGAACTGTTCCAGCTCCTCCTGCATGGCTAGAATCCAGCTTGCGTCTTGTAGAGCTTCCTCTACTATTATAGGTTCCTTCATAGACAGATAACAGCAATACATGGCACTTTCACCAATCTAATGTCTAGTTTTAACTCTATCAGATGGGTCTCCGATGATCAGATCAGTTGGATGACTGGTTATTCAGGTCCTTCTGTTCTGATTTGCGTCGGTTTGGAGAACATCATCCATTTCTGATAAAGGTTCATTACTAGCGATTGGGAGTGGTGCAGAGTTATGATCCACTTGATAAGAACATGTCTCAGCTGATGTTGGACTCATCATGTCTTGATGTCATTTGTGGGAACTTCGTGTTTCCCACGAGCCCGGATGGTTCGATTGATCTTTGTCTCACCGTACCAGCTTCTTCATCGACAGTCTTTCGTACCTTAGGATCTGATTGATCTAGTGAATCAGCTAGATCTGGAATGTATACTGTTACGAGTTCTGATCCTTTTTCCTTGATCGTTAGCTGATCCATTTTTTGAGCATCGGGTACTGGTTGATCAGGTACATCTTGTTCTGAGGCAGATTTCTCTTGTTCAGAAGATGTTCATCAAAGACTACATGGGGTGTTTCTTCCACAACTAGGGTTCGTCTGTTGTAAACCCTGAAAGCCTTGCTAGATGAGGAATATCCTAAGAATATACCCTCATCTGACTTGGCCTCAAAAGTCTTCAACTGACTCTTCCCATTGTTGTGTATGAAACACTTACACCCAAAGACATGGAAGTAAGAAACACGAGGTTTTCTGCCCTTCCACAGTTCATGGGTGTTTTGTAGTGAGCCTTAGTCAGAAGACATCTGTTCTGAGTATGACATGCAGTGTTGATAAACCGCGCGAACGGCTTGGTATTGCATGTTCAAATAACATAGTCTTGGCGCGCTTTCTTTGAGAGTTCTGTTTCTCTGCTCGCTACTCCATTCTCATTGTGGCGTTCTTGCACCGGTGTCTCATCTTCAGATACCAAACTTAGAGCAAAAATCGATAATAAAAGAGTTCGTAAATTATGTACCTTTATCGATCGATTTTTTACTACACCACCCTTCTCATTTTGTAATCTCTTTAGCAACTCCCGGGTATCTTCGTTTGTCGCCTCATTCTTCTTATGTAAGAATATAACCTGTAAACTTGGAATAGTCATCCACGATTACGAGAGTATATTTGCGTCCGTTGAGACTGACTGGTGTAACTGGTCCAAATAGATCCATATGAAGCAGCTGCAATACTCTGCTGGATGCGGGTTCGGGAATTCCCTTGAATGAAGCTTTGACTGTTTTCCCTTCCGACATCGGCACATATGTCCGATCCTTAGAAAATACTTCATTCTAAAGACCTTCCACTAAAGACATCCTTGCTATCTTATTAAGAGCTTTAAAGTTCAGATGGCTCATTCTTTTGTGCCAAAGCCAACTGCTACTTTTGGAACTCTTAACAATCAGGCATGCATTTCTTGGACAACTGTTCCAATCAGCTGTGTAGATCGTCCCTTTCCTTGAACCAGTTAGCAAGATCTGTTGAGTGGCTCGATTTTTGATAGTGCATTGATCAGTCGAGAACTCAACATTGAATTTGTTGTCGCAGAATTGTGAAACCGATAATAGGTTGTGCTTTAGACCTTTGACATACGAGACTCCAGTTACTTGTACATCATCATTCTCTAAGGTTCCGAATCCTTTGGTATAACCAAAGTTATCATCACCGAAGAGTACACGTGGGCCTTTCTGTTCTATGTAAGAGCTGAGGAGATGTTTGCTTCCAGTCATGTGCCTTGAGCATCCACTATCGATGTACCAGATAGTTGCTTGCACACCTCCTTTGTTGGCCAAACCCACGCGAACCTGTAGCCAAATCAGGCTTTAGGTACCCCTTTTGGATTGGGTCCTGAGGGGTTAGGATTGGTTTTGGGGATCCATACAAACAGGGCACTTCTATTGAGATCGCTTAGATCGAAGGCCCCGATTTGTCTCCCATACCTATCAACATAATCATCGCCTCTTTATATGCTTTACGATTAGTATGATTATTGGTGTGAGCCTTTGGTGACTTAGAAGACTTGGGATTTATCTTTTCTGTTTGTCTTCTTTTCATCCAATTATGGCTCGGTGCAGCGTGACCCTTGGTTTTTCGATTATAGGGGGTAGGTACGACTGCTACCATCAAAAGATTCATATCTTTTTGGCATAGGTGGTTTTTGCAGTTTACCTATAACTTGCTTATTCGGCAGCTGACCTTGATTGGGTCTCAGATTAGACTTCCCTTTTCTGATTGTCTTTTCGATACGATCGACCGTTGATCGAGTTGAGGTTTCTTCGTAAGAACCGGGTTCTTCTCGTTGATTCCTCTACCGATGTTTTACCGGTTGAGGTCCATTTCTGTTCCCTTTCTGATTAGGCACCTGCCTTACCTGCTCAACATGTCTTTTCCCCTTATTAGATACAAGTTTGGCTTTTAGTGTATCTTTGTCAGAAACTCATTTGATTACACCTTTTTGAGGTGAATCAAACGGGGCTTTTGAGGATGTTGAAGGGTTCTCATACCCAAGTCCCTTCTTGTTAATCGTTGTTCGAAAATAGGTGTTCATATCTTGAACAGTTTTAGATGATTTTGTGAAAACTTCTATTTTCTTGCGCAAATTATCCTCAGAAGATTTTAGACTCTCAAGTAGTCGGAATAGCTCATCAAATATAGCTTGAAGGATTTTGAAGTCATCAGCTTGCTGTTTGTTAATTGCTAGCTGATCTTTGATCTGCTTCTCCTGATCAGAAGACTTAACTTTCAGAATGTTAAGTTCCTCAGTTGCCTTTTCCGGCGGTTTTCGGATTTAAGTTCAAAGAGCTTTCTTGAGATCGTTCTCTTTAACAAGCTGATTATTTCTGATCCTTAGCTTGTCATTCTCAACTTCCACTATAGCATAAGTGTCTACTGCATTGGAGAGATCATCAAGCAATTGCTCAGAGTAGAGCTGCAGGTCAATCTCCCCAAAGGTGTCTTAATAATAGCGGTGTGAAAGCGAAAAGCGAAGGTTTGGAGGTTACCTCAGATTGGTCCTCCTTGGCCATCGAGGCGATCTCATCGTCATCTGAAGAGAATATCAGATCTTCATTCTCATAGAAGTCAACAGCACTGCTTATCAGACAGAAATCTTCTACAGAGGAGTATCCAGAATCCTCAGAGGGCAGATAGGAATCATCAATTCCAGATGTGTCAGCGACCATGGCTTTTATGTCCCTATAACGTTGTTCTCTTACATTCTCTTTTTCTTCCCTTTCTTTTGGCGTCCGGTGCAGGCGATCAGACTTTGTAGTGACTGGCTTCTCCACCGGTTGAACGCCTCCTTGATCCACGGAACCTTTTCTTCCAGGTGAGTCACTCCGTCTGTATGATCTATCAGGTGACTTCCCTTTCTGATAGTAATCTGAACTCCTTCTGTCAGATCTGTTATCTCTTCTCTCATCAGTCAGATTATCTCTTTTCTTTTCTTCTCTGTGATCTCTTCGATCATCAGATCTGGTTCTTCTCGGAGATCTGTTGGCTGATCTCCTATCTCTTCCTCGGTATGTTGATAATCTTTATAGAATCTTCGATACTTACCAAGTTGAATATTTGATTTTTCTAGTTTCTGAAGTAGCGAGCGTCTGTTACGGCTGACTTATGATGTTTCCAACAGTTCATTGGCCTTCGATCTGCTTCTTTGGTTGCTTTAAACGCATAATCGATTTAGGCGTTGAGGCTTCAAAGGCGCCTTCGTCTTCATCTGCTTGTCCTCTTTCGATCAAATCAAACTCGTGAGCTTTAAGGCTTAAGAACAAGCTACTTGGCTTCATCTTTGAAATGTCTTGGCAATCCTTGATTACCGTGACCTTCATGTCCCATTTCTTGGTGAGAGATCTTAAGATCTTGTAGTTGATATCTTTGTCGACATCTCTACCAAGTTCTCGTAGTTTGTTTACTGACATAGTAATCCTTCCATCAAGTTCGTTGATGGTCTCGTTGGGCAGTATCTTCAGTTTTTCGAACTTCACCAGTTCGGCTTGTAATCGGCTGTCTTTGATCTGATCATTTCCTTCGCGATATCTCAAATTTAGAGTATCCCACATTGCTTTTCGCAGATTTTGAGATATTTAATCTTCTCCTTGGTGACTTTATCCATCGTCTTCATGATTATATGCCTGGCGATTGTATCTAGAGTATACTGCTTTCTTTCCTCTGCATCCATCAAGGTTGGGCTTTTTTCGCACAAGACTTCCCGGCAAAATTCGATCTCCTCCAACCTGCGGGGTTGTCGTGATATATGATGATGGGTCCTCTTTCAATGACTTCCATCATTCTGCCACTAATCGAACCTAGATGGTTGCACATATAAATGGCCCAATCTGCATACTCATCAATTGAGAACTTCGGCAGATCATGATACATACCAGAGGTATTATCCATGCTGAGTGATTTTGGAAAAAAAACGAATGAGTTTTAAAAATGGTTTTTCAAGATCTGTTCAATTGACCACAAAGATTCTTCCTCAAGAATCGATGATACTCAAAGTCGATTAGTCCAATAGAACCACCGCTCGATACCACTTGTAGGTCCCGAACGGGTTGTGTGAGGGGCGTAAGTCTAGAGGGGAGGGTGAATAGACTTACAAAAACTTTTTGTCTTGATCGGTGTGATGGCGATTAACTGTCAGAGTGCAAGTGAATCAGTTTGGACTGATATCTAACTTACTGAACGCCTGAAGGCAGATCAGTTCGGTATCTATCAGCTTAACTGATTGTGCGGAAGCTAAGTTTAACCCTTGAGAAAAACCAGTTTTAATAAATCAGATTCCAAAGTCAGTCTTTTAACCAGTTGACTAAAGTGTCAAACTTGATCAGATCAGAAGCTTGGTGCTAGCTGATCTTAACTTAGAATATGTATGCAGCTTTAAAGGTTGTGTGTGATTGTGTGAACAGTTAATCAAAGCAGGTAAAGGCACACAAGATTTATAGTGGTTCGGACAAACCAGTCCTACGTCCACTCTTCCCTATCACAAGGGGCACCAACTAAACCAACTGGACTTAGATTTTTGTGTTAGTCCAACACAGTACACCAACAGATATTTAAAGAGTTCTCACTCAACCGATCCCAGAAATCAGAACTAGAAACCCTAGTCTGAAATCTTGCTAAACAACTTAACCTAACTTTGGGTTTGGGTAAGATTGTTTTTGGTTCCAACTATGAAATCTTTTCTAGTTTATAAGTAGCCTATCAGCTAGATGAAAAGATTTATGTGCTAAGAACTTATGGGATGAACACTAAGAAAATAATCTTCAAGTTCGTGTTCTTCGTGCGGAAATCTGATTATAGCTTGAGCTTCTTGATTGTTTCAGTGTTTCCGTGTTTCACTCTGAAGTGTGATCCCATATTTATAGACCTCGAAATCAAAGAGTCGTTGGAGAGCAATTTGAATTTCAGGCTATATTTGGTAGACTTGCAGGATTGATGTGACGTGCTTCAGGAACGGCATGGCCGAAAGCGTGAATATTTTCTTTTATAGCCGTTAGAGAAAGCAGCACCAAATCCCGTAATTGCCGGCTCCGATCATACGTGTCTCGTTCTTATTGGTTAACAGACGCACTTTTCAGTGTTGTTCTTCCAACTAAGGTTGACATTCTTTTTGTTCAGATCATCGTCGTATGATTCGGTGAAACATCAGTTTTCACCTGGTGAGCTGACCTGATCCGTCAAAACTGATCAGTCTACCTGATGGAGTCTTCTGGTGCCGGTTGACTTGGCTTCAACTAGCAGACTCTGCTGATGTAGGTCTACTGGTCTGATCTTCTGGAAGTCATCTGATCTTCAAGTGTTCTGAGTTTGAGCTTCATGACTTCAGCTGAGATATCTGACTTTATCAGATCGATCGGATCTTCTGTTCTTCTCTTGCCATCTGGCCTGTCGGATATCAGCTATTCTTTGGATCTTCAGATCTGACCTATACATATTAAGGTTCCCCCTCAATATGTGACCTATCTATTACATAAGTTGTTCTATACAGTAATTATCAACTGGTATTCTGTAGACGGTAATAAAAACATCAGTCAGCTAACAGGTCTAACTGGTCCTATTACATGTGTTTCAGAACTTTCATCAAAACTCTAAATTTCCCAACACGTACAACTACCTGTAACTGAAACATGGGCTATTACGATTTCCTCCTTTAATTCGCGAATACTCAATTAAGTTTTGAACATGATGAAGTGTCTATTCAAATAACTTAATCATGTTATCTCCAATCACTAATTGATCATGTATGTCACACTTAGCCACAAAGTCTAAGTTGACGTGCATCGGCCGATGACTTTGATCCAACTATGATGAGAAGATGAGTATTCTCTCTAAATCCACTTTGAGGAATGAATCCTATTCTTGGCTCAATACCACGCACATGCACTTCGTGATGAACCCAATCCAAGCCGTATCTACCCATGGTTAGGGTGCAAGCATTGGTCATGGTCAAAGTTCATCATCCCACACATGTCGTGCGTATTGACCTCAAGTCAAAGGAGTATCGCATCGCTCCCACTAACTGAGACACCCGTAGACACATATAGTGAAAATACATCAAACGGTTTCTCGGATGGGTATACCAATACCCTCTAAGGTATTTGTGCATCCATCATGAGATACCTAGTATCTCGTAGTAACTGAGATCTTACTACACTCTCTAAGAGTATGATGCAGATCGCACACCAATCTCCATTACATCATCAATATCTCATTCTTGATGATCCTTGATCGGGGCTATTTGAGAATCATGCTTGTCGCGAGTCATTTTATTTGAGGAATATGATGTGGCTAATTCGGAAATGACTCACAAACAAAACATGCACGTGTAAAATAAACTGTAAATAAGATGAATTTGTTGACCCAGTTCGTCAGGAAATGACTACTCTGGGGGCATACCAAGCCAGGATGTGGTATTGCGAGCTTTACATGTACAATATTTGATACACCTTATGAAGATGAATTGTTACAGATGAAGATAATTTGGAGAGTCTGCATATGAGTGCTAGGGTTTCTGTATGTGTGGATAATCACTCGAATTTTTCTGTACCTCGCCTCTCTGGGAATTTCTTGTGTGGGTGTAACTTTTTCTGGGAAATTTCTGAACCTTTCTCTTCTTGTTTTTTCTTCCTTTTATAGCACTCCAACAAGCATGAGCTGGGTTGGCAAGCATGAGCTGGAGACTCCCGGGCCATGCAAGAACTCTTGTGATACGGCCACCTTTCCAACTCCGTCTTCTAGGTTGATCTTCGCTTTTGCTTGTCTATAAGGCACCTTTTTGGTCGTCCAAATCAATCTTTTGCTCGGTCGGATGCTTTGTTTGCCCCTTTAACCATGTCAGTTTTATGCTGGAATACGGTCCTCCTCGAGCATACTGAGCCCTCAGGATGTTTGGGTCTTCGGGATATCTGAGTGTCGAGCTCTCTGACCCTTCAAGATGCCTGAGTCTTCAGGATGTTTTAAGACCTCAGGACGTCTGAGTATCGAACATACTGACCCTCAGGATGTCTGTGTTGCGAGCATACTGATCCCTCAGGTGAATGTCTGAGTCTTCAGGATATCTGAGCACCGAGCATACTGACCCTCAGATTATCTGAGTCTTTTAGGATATCTAAGTTGCGAGCATACTGACCCTCAGGTTATCTGAGTCTTTCAGGATATCTAGGTTGCGAGCGTACTGACCCCTCAGAATAGTCTGAGCATTTTGGCCGTCTGAGCCCTCAGACTTGTTCGTGGCCTTAGACTTTTCTGAGCTCATTTGATCCCTTCTTTCCTGATCTGAGTGGCGAGTATGTTTGTTTTGGGCGACAAGTGGCGAACTGGTCGAACAAACTTGTTTGGTCGACGGACGGCGAGCACACTTGTCCATCGAGCATGACTATTTTAATAAATATTACACGTGTCTCTCTTACGTATTCGATTAATCCTGAATTATTATATCGAACACAACAATACCCCCCAGTCGGGTCACTTTGTATTCAACATGGGGCCCGACTGTTATAATCTTATTGGGCTATAGTCGATGTCATTTCGTATTCTGTGCCAGATTTTCAAAATTGAATCCGGTGTCTATATATACCTCATTTCACCGCCTTAAACCCTTTTCTCTTTCCTTCTTCTTTTTGCCTCTGTCTTTCAATCTTTTCCGTGTCTGAAAATTTCCGGCGAGGGCTTCATCATTCCGGCGAAGAATCTTACTCAGGTAACCGCTGCATTCTTTCTCTTATTGCGATTATGGCTTCTTGCTCAAATTCTTCTGTTCCCCTAGAATCGGACCACCATAGTTCTTCTTCCCCCTCTGTCAGTAGAATCCCCCGCAGCGACGCTAATGCGCCGGAGACGAATGTCTCGAATTCAAGATTTCGTTGGCTAGTTCGGCAACCGTTTGCCGTTCTTTCCTCCGATTCCAACGAAGCCCTAAATGAATTAGATAGGGACTTGGTCCGTAGTGATTTCTCGGATGATTCAAGTAACAATTCTTTGCCCCAAACTCAAATTAGGTCTAGGGATGTTGATAATGTTGATGTAGATAGGAATGATGATATTGTGAGGGGGGAAATTTTGATGGCTGTGAATGTAACCGAATCGAACATAGGGGTAGGCGGTGAGCAAAATTCTGAACTCGATATACCTGTTGGTGTCCCTCATAGTCCAACATATAACGAGTATAATACTCGTTATAGTTTCGATTGGCCCGAGCAACCTCATAGGATTAGGGTTGAAAATGAGTACCCAGCGAGCAAGATAGCGAGCATAATTGATGTAGATATGCTCGCTCAGCTGCATAGAAATTACGAAACCCCCAAAGATGTCTTTTTCTGGGCACCGGGTCCTGATGAGCGGGCTGACCAGCCCCCTGAGGGTTGTGTCGCTGTGAACTTGGACACAATGGAAGCTGGCCTTCGATTCCCCCTCCATCCGGCCATCACCCGTTTGCTCGTGGAATGGAACATTACCATCACGCAGCTGAAGCCGAATGGGTGGCAC
The DNA here is from genome assembly GCA_037126765.1 of Stenogyne calaminthoides. Classification (NCBI taxonomy): domain Eukaryota; kingdom Viridiplantae; phylum Streptophyta; class Magnoliopsida; order Lamiales; family Lamiaceae; genus Stenogyne; species Stenogyne calaminthoides. The sequence goes on along the minus strand of JBBCBC010000002.1, from coordinate 12,026,878 downwards.
ATGATTATAAGTTTCCTGACTTTGTTCGGCAAAATGAAGCCAAGATACTATCCCTCAGCAGCTGAACTTGCTCGATTGGTGCACTTGACCCGTCCGAAGGGCGAACATGGGTGGTTGTTCATGCAAGTTAATGCCAAGTGCAAAATCATTGAGGATGTGCCGAACAAAATCAGTGATTGGAAGGAAAAATTTTGGTTCGTTGGGGGCGATTGGAAGAGCCCGGCTTCTGGAAGCGAACCAAATGCTCGTTTAGACATCCCCACTGACTTCGGGGTGTACCGAAGTAAGTGATTTTGTGTCTTTTGTTCTTCCATTTGAACTGATTTTAACTTGCTCTTTATTTCAGGAATCCCAGCTGCGACGGACAAGGAGACAAACGACGGCTATTTTAGCAGCGTTTGGCAAATTGACCTCGAGTCTCGTTCGGAACGATCTGTGAGGACCTTGAATACCACCGAACAAAGGAAGAAAGGAGGCTTGTTCGTGCCCCCTCACCATCTTGTTGTTGTTAATCCTGCTGGTAAGGGTTGTTTTTTTGTATTTGCATATGTTCTGTACCATTTTGCTCGCTCTTTCTTTTTTCTCTATGATGAATTGTTTTGTTAATAGCTTTTCCTCCTATGACCGTTGCCGTGAGTACATCCGAACATACTGAGATGGCTCGAAGAAAAAGACCACAGGAGCTTGCTAGGATTCAAGCTGAGCGGGAAGCTCAGCGAGCAAATAGAGGAGAAGCGAGCAGGGCTGGCAGGGCGAGCCGAGCATCTGCGTCCGGCCCTGGGGAATCGAGTCGACCGCAAAGGAGTACTCGTTCGACTGAGCAGGGGACCAACGAACAAGCTCCATTGCCGAAGAGACCGAGGACGAAAACCGGCGAGCAGGGGCCAAGCGAACAAACTCGGATGAGCGCGCCGATCGAATAGGCTTAGATGAGCACTGATGCCGTTAGGGTGACTCAGACCCACCCCTTCTGCCGAAGCGATCAGAATGGCCCCCTCCATGGTCGGTCCGGTCTCACAAATCGTTGAAATGGAGGTTGGCACATCTTCTCCACCTCCTGCTGGACCCCGATCATGGACTCCGTTGAACCCTGAGCTTCGGTCCCCTGAGGATAAATCATTCTTGGGATGGGATCCAGCTCGTGCGAACAGGTACATTATGTTCGCTTTATTTCCTTTTGGATTGATTCTGTTCACCTTAACATGTTTACTTGCTCGGGTGTATGTGTAGGTTGAGCAGGTTGGCGCCCTTGATGCCCAATTTGAAAAAACTATTATTGCTCGCCAAGTGTTCGTAAAGTTTCTGGCATCCCCGAGCATGTCCAGAAGGCGTGTCAGACCCCTGTTCGAGCATGGACTACTTGTTGGGATTGTACTGAAAAATATACTTTTTACTTTGTATAATCGAAACTGAATTTTCAAACTTATTTACATAAATAAATTGTTTATCACTGATGCTTTAAATATGATTGAATGTTACATATATTTACTGCATAACTGTTCAATAATTCATACGTATTACATTGTAGTTAATTTAGTGATACCAGATCACAGAAGATTAAATTAATAAATCCTTGTAACTAAAAAGTACGCCATTCACGACCTAGATGGAAATGAACAACCCATCGCGAAAGGTTGAGGTGTAAGGCTCAGATTGGTTTGTCTTGACCAAGAGATTACACTAGTGCATGACTAATGCACTGAATAGGACCTACAGAAGGATAAATTCTTCAGAACTGAACAAGGGAGAATTAGACCTCAGTGGTTCATTATTTATTAACCTTCATCCCTTAAATAGGATCACGTGGGATTGGTAATTATTGCTTTGACTTATCATGGGTAGCGAATCAAAGAGATTCAATACTTTTTATCTTGGGCAATATTATTGGTCACATGTGATTGCTAAGATTTAATACTGAAGAATCGTGTGCAAAATGCGCTTGTTTGATTTGCCCCCTTGGGAGGTTCATAAGCTTTATCATACCAAATTTTGCAAGTGGAATTAGTTTCCGGTATGGATAATAATGTTGAACCGTTCCTCAACCAAGGATAAAAGATGTTAATTAATGGAAAGCTATTTCAGTAGCTTGAATTAATTAATGGGCTAGATAATCTTAAACACGGGAAATAATGACCGGGGGCATATTGACTGTAATATGGGTTAAGATGGATAGTGCAATATTAATTATGTAGTGGGATTAATTAATATTTATGGGCTTGAATTATATTGTGGCTCAATATTAGATATTCAAGGTCCATTAGAAGGTCCAATCTTAATTCTCCTAAAGGCCCCCTGAGTAGCCCAACATATAGTCCAATAACTGAAAGGTGATTAAAATAAAATAAATAATGTTGCTTATTTTTCCTATGATATTTTTGAAATTTATGGATAAAAGAGGGAGAAAGATTTTCTTTGAATTTTGTTATGGAATGAAGATATGTATTCTTGGAATACAAGATTATCTCATTAAATTCAAGAAATCTCCCACTTGGTTATTCATAAGGATATTTCGAAATTTTTGAAAATAGAGGGCAAGAAAGATTTTCTTGAAAATATATTATGGAAGATATGTATTTCTTGAAATACAAGAATATCCCATAAATTCAAGAAGATCCAAATCTTGGAATCTTGCAAGACTCAATTTTCGAAAATTCCATAATTTGAAGAGGTGGGATTTTTGTGGAATATTTTAATTATGAGAAAAAGAATATATGAGATATATTCAAGATTTCTTGGTGATCAAGAAAAGTCTTTTCCCACATTGATTTTTCATCAAAAATTTCGACCACCTCTTACCTATAAATAGGGGATGATTCTTTCATTCCCAAGTACAATTCCATGTGCTGGAAAAATTAGCAAATCCACATAAGTGGTGCAACAAAGTTTATTTTTTTCCTTTTATTAATTGTTCGACAAGTGTCTTTCCACCTGATAGTTGAGCAAGGGCTAAGGGAATACTTGGGAAGTCCTTTTGGTTAGTCCGTCCAACCGAATTCACTGCCATCCCGAGAGGTACGTTCACGTAAACCCGTAGATTCTGCATGCGTAGGTTTTACGTGGCTTATTATATGCATGATATGTTGTTGTAATTATTATTTGAATTAATATAGGATTAATTCATGCTAGTAATAATTAAAGAATTAAATTTGTATTTAAATATTCACCCCGAATAGATCTGTGCAACTCATTCCCCAACACTACTGATTTGGAAGAGTCTACTACGGGTACCACTCCTCTGGAAAACATGCGTCTTGGTTTAGTACTTCAGGGCCAATCTATGGTTGTTCTTTAGAAAGCCTATGCTGAGTCCGCCAACCTTCATGCCAACTACTTGGCTTTGATCAGGAATTTCGAAGAAAATGTGGGCGAGCTGAACAGGACTCAGGATGATCTGAGGTTGGCTCAGGGACAGGCATCCTCGGCACAAGCTGATGCTCGCCAGGCTCAGGAGGATGCTCGCCAGGCTCAGGAAAATGCTCGCCAAGCTCAGGAAAATGCTCGCCAGGCTCAGGAGGATGTCCGCCAGGCAAAGGAGGAACTGGATCACTCTCAGGAGGAGGTGGTCAGCATACGAAGAGCTCAGGAGGAGATGAATGTTGAGCTTCGTAGACTCCGAGCCGGGGTCGAGGCCATGGAAAGTGAGAGGAGCGTGCTCGGCCAACAACTCATCATTGCTGAGGAGACCAACACTCATTTGGGTCTCGAAAATTCAAAGCTGCATAATGAAGAGTATGTTGATTCCATGTCCAACTTCTCCTATATTTGTGCCTTCGCCGATGCTATCCGGTCTGCTCGCCATGCACTCACTGGCGAACAAATTACCCCTCTCATATCCAGTTTCAAAGAAGACGATTGACAACCCACCAGATCGCAACCTTCCAATGTCAGATTTGAACGATCTGTGTGATTTCTCCATTCTTCCTGAAGGGATCGAAGTTGATGATCCTATTCTGGATGAGAAAGATGGCTCGGACGTGAATACTGCTGGTGTTGCTGGCCAAAATCTCCAAAGCGAGTTCAGTCCGTTTCGGTGTGCGAGCCGAGCAAAGGGACCTCCCCGTGACCGAAAGCGAGAATGTACCTCCTGGCGAGCATATTGTACCTGACCATACTGAAGGAGTTGTTGCTGAGGGGGCTGAGCACGATTTGTTCGACATTTCTCTTCCGTCCACCCCCAATTATGAATTTGCTCCTTAGTGTTATTTTTGTTTTGCCGAACATATGTTGTGTAATTTTTTGTCTTCTTCATTTTTTGTTCGAACAATGTCTTTCATACTTGTAATTTTTTGCTGACTTCTTCTCTTTTGTTCGAACACTTTTGAAACTGAATGGTTGAATTACATATTGAACTATTTCCTCTAACCTGATTGTTGTTGAGGATGAATGTGGTTGCTGATGAATGATTGATACTTGTGTTGCTTGATGTTTGCTTTGTTGCTTTGTGTTCGCTTTGTTGCTTTCTAGTTTTTGCCCCTTTTCTTCTGAATGAATTCGAACATTGGGTTTGCCTATGCCCGCTCCTGACTTTTTTCGGTTTTGATTGTCTTATTGACGTTGCAATCGGTTGATCGTCTTATTTAGGTGCGACCAGATGGGTTACTTTATGAACCCCCCCTTTCTTGGTTCGTGATCGTCTTATTTAGGTGCAATCACTTCGTACTAGGGCCGTCTTATTTAGCCTGCGACCCGCACTCATCACCCTTTAGCGCTCTGAATTATCTGTAAAATCTGAGTCGTCTTTTCTTGTTGCGTACCCATTACTCGTTTTTTTTTGTCATGAATCGAGTACTGAACTCGTTAAATCGGTGAACATATAGACTTGGGCTCGTTCGTCTTTGTTCGGGCCGTCCGACTTAGGTGCGACCTCAAATAGGCTTCAACTAGAAAATCTTAGCGAACAAAAATACATATATATATATTTTTCTTTTTGCAACACTTTGTATTCTATTACAACCTTTATATTTGAAGAAGACTATCTATTACACAACTATGAATATCAGACTAGGGTTTTGAATTTAAACCTTGTCTTGAGTAGACACGAACTGGCCTCACCTTGTCCGCGGAATTGATGTTGACAAGCATGTGGCACATCATCCTGTCTACCCTTCTTTAGTAACATGCTCAAGCAGCAGCAGCATAAGCTTTTGTCCCTCCTGGACAAGCTGTGATTATCTTGGCAAACGGACATGAGCATGTGTGGCGCCTCTACTTTCGCCGCTAGCTTATAACTTGAAAAGCAAAAATTTTCAGCTCGCACCATTTTATCCCCTTCAGTATATGCCTGAGCATCAGCATCCGCATATTGCTTTGAGCGGACACTATGACATCCCTCCCCTTCGGAGGAGATTTTGGGGATGCATAGGGGACTAGTGATTTACTACTGCATAAGCAGTGAGTAACGTGGAGTGGCAACCATGACTCTACCGAGCATCTTGAGTCCGCAACGAGCTTCAACCTGTGCTCGGAGTGTCATATGGGGTATAAATCTTGTACCAGATCAGATACTCGATTCAGCCGAATGATAGCTGAATCGAGTGTTGGATTCTTCGTCTGGAGGCATACTGAACCAACTTCCTTCTGAGAACTATAGTATTTTTCTTTTTTTCTTCTTTATCTGTTTTTTCTCTGCTTTTTTCAGCTATCAATATGCCTCTATTTATAGAACTATCCCAAGCTAGTGCTGGCTTAGCTAGCTGGTGCTGGCCCTCTCACTTTTGCTCCCCCTTTTGACATCTGTTCGGCTTTTTGTCAGCTCTTGTTCAAAGATTGACTCGTCCCTTCTTGGTTGCAACCACTTGTCAACTCGTTCTGACACATATCTTCTGTCTTTCGATAGTGCTGGCCAGCATTTCTTTCCTAAAGATATGTGTCGAACATAATGTGTTCTTCTTTCAGGATTGTCCTACTCGTTTTAACTGAATGGCTGATTATGTTCGGCCATTTGTGTTCGTTTCAGCTACATCGGTAATTATGTTCGGCCAACTATGATCGCTTCAGCTATGTGGACGACTTTGTTCGGCCAACTGTGCTCGCTTCAGCTGTGTGGACAACTTTTTTTGGCCAACTGTGCTTGCTATTATTGATAATATTTTTTCAAATTTGACGCATTCCACGAGTAGGACAATGGGACTCCATTCAGGTCTTCCAAGTCATATGCCCCGTTTAGCAAACATTCTGTAACTCTGAACGGACCTTCCCATGCTCGGCTGAACACACCACTTGATACCCCCGTTGCTCGTCTTAAAACCAGCTCGCCCACATTGAACCTGCGTGTTCGGACTTTGGAGTTGTAGAACTTCTCTGATCTCTTTTTGTACATGGCATTCTTGAAATCAGCCTCCGTCCTTCTTTCTTCCAACAGGTCTGCACTCAGGGCGAGCGCCTGGTCATTGATGTGCTCTCCAAAAGTCATTGTTCGATGACTTGGAATCTTAATTTATGCGGGTATAACAGCTTCCGCACCAAATGCCAAGGCAAACGGGGTCTCCGCAATTGATGTTCTGAAAGTTGTTCGATAGGCCCATAATATTTCAGGCAACTCTTCAGCCCATCCTCCCCCCTTGGAATTATCAAGTCTGGCCTTGAGGGTATGCTTGATAATTTTATTAACGGCTTCAACTTGTCCGTTTGATTGGGGATAATATGGAGTTGAGTAATGCTTTTTTATGCCCCAGCGAGCACAATTCTGTCTTAATTCACTTCCATCGAACTGTTTGCCATTATCCGTTACTAATGATTGGGGAAGCCCAAAACGACAAATGATATTTTTCCAAACAAAGTTCCACATTCTTTGTTTGGTGATTTTGACAATGGTCTCGGCTTTTGCCCATTTAGTATAGTAATCAACGGCAACCACAACAAATTTTACTCCCGACGTGCCAGTAGGAAATGGGCCGATCAAATAGATCCCCCATTTAGCAAATGGCCATGGGCTATAGACTGGCACTAATTCTTCAGGTGGGCTATGAATAAGTGGGGCATGTACCTGGCACTTGTGGCACGCGCGAGCATACGCGAGCGAATCTATTTGAGGGTTGGCCAATAATAACCTTGTCTAATTATTTTATGTGCCAGGACGAGCCCACCAGTATGATTTCCGCATACTCCATCATGGATTTGTTCCAGAAGTACACGACCCTCTTCAGGAGTAATACACTTCAATAGTGGAAGTGAGAAGCTTCTTTTGTACAAATGCTCGTCTATGATAGTATAACGAGCAGATTGTAATCTGAGGCGAGTAGCTTGTGCCTTACTTTTAGGGAGAAGTCCCTTTTGTAAGTAACTCAGGATTGGAGTCATCCAAGTTTCTTGTTCGCCTGTTACTTGGGCGATCATAACTCTGGGAACTGATGGCGAACAAGTTGTGATGACCACAATGTCCGTTGTGTTCGTCACTCCTTCTGCTGTTGCCAGGCGTGCCAAAGCATCGTGAATCAATTACCCAATCGTGGTAATTGTTCTATGAAAACTTGTTCGAAATGCTCGAGCAACTCTTTTGCTAGTTCTTGACATCGTGCCATTTGTTACGCCTCGGGCCTCGTACTAAGCTTGTTTTTGATAAACGATTATCTGAGAATCGCTGTAAATCATCAGCCTCTAAATTCCCATTGTCATAGCCATCTGTAGTCCAGTGATCAAAGCTTCGTACTCGGCTTCATTATTTGTAGCTGGGAAATCAAAACGGATGGTTGTTGTGAATGTTTGTCTGGTTGGGCTGATGAGAACTACGCCGGCTCCGGCTCTTGAACTTGTTGATGAGCCATCAACATACATATGCCATGGTTGGTCGATTGTTTGTTCGGGCATTTGTGGATATGTCAACTCGACCATAAAATCGGCCATAGTTTGGCCCTTCATCGCTGTTCGCAGAGCGAACGTAATGCCAAATTGTCCTAACTCCATCGCCCATTTGAGTAATCACTGCGATGTCAAAGTCTGTGGAGGAGGACTTGGCGCATTGGGATGGTGGTCAGTACCTCGACTGAGTGATCGAAAAAGTATGGTCGCAATTTTTGAACACTCATTATGAGAGCATGTGCTAGTTTTTCCAGTGGAGGGTACCGGAGCTCAGCTTGTTTAAGCACTTGGCTTACATAGTAAACGGGCAAGTCGTCGTCTTCCCTTGTGCGAAAGCACAACATCGATTGCATATTCGGATGCAAAGAAGATCTGATAGAGTTGTTCGCCTGGGACATGCTTAGACAGTGTCTGAGTATCTGCAAGGTACTGCTTCAATGATTCGAATGCATTTTGGCAATGCTCGGTCCACTGGAATTTCCCCTTCTTTAATGCATCAAAGAAAGTTTTGCATTTGTCCCCAGTTCGTGATATAAACCGGCTTACGGAAGCTAATCGTCCGGTTAACTTTTGGACTTCTTTCACACTCCTGGGGGCCTGCATATCGAGCATGGCTTGAATCTTTGATGGGTTCGCCTAATCCCCGCTTGGTGACCATATGTTCGAGGAATTTTCCTGAGTGAACCCCAAAGCTACATATCTTCGGATTTAGCTTCATGTTGTACTCCCTGAGTATATCAAACGTTTGTGCGAGGTGGGTGATGTGATCTTCCTTATGTTTGCGCTTTACCACAATATCATCAATATATACCTCAATTGTTCGGCCGATGTGTTTGTCGAATATTTTGTTCACCAAACGTTGATATGTTGCACCGGCATTCTTTAATCCGAATGGCATGCGTTGCCAACAGTACATATTCTTTTCACTGTAGAATGCCGTATTCTTTTGATCATCTGGATGCATGGGTAATTGGTGATAACACCAGCAAATGCATCCATGAAAGTCATGAGTTCATGGCCTGCTGTATTATCGACCAAATAATCAATATGCGGCATCGAGAAGTTATCTTTCGGGCATGCCTTGTTTAAATCAGTGAAATCAATACATAGTCTCCAAGAACCATTAGACTTGCGGACAAGCACAAGGTTCGCAAGCCATCTTGGGAATTTCACCTCTCGAATCAGTTTGTTGTCGAGCAACTTTTTGATTTCACTATTCATTGCCGCATACTTTTCCGGACTAAACTTTCTGCGCTTCTGGATAACTGGAGTTTGTATTGGATCAAGGTTGAGGGAATGGCATGCATGTTTTGGATCAATTCCAACAATGTCCTCGTGCGACCATGCGAACACATCCAAGTTTGCTTGAAGATAAGTAATCATTTCTGTTCGAATTGGTTCAGGTAATTCTGAACCAATGAACACTTCTAACTCAGGTCTATTTGGGTCGATGTTGATAGGCTCCAGTTGTGTTGCTCGCTTTCTATTTTATTTCCACCGAGGATCTTGAATTGACCCCCGGTGCTCGTCATCAACCTCCATGGGTTCGAAACCTATGCGAGGTTCTAGGTCTGTTTGCTCGCTTAGCGGATCAATATTCATTAGATTTGGGAGATCTGGGACATGAGTTGCCTTCCCGGATTGTGTGTTCGCGCATTCTGTGTTCGCGCGGGGAGCTGTGCCCGTCATACTTGTGTTCGTCAAAGATATGTTTGAACATGTTGGCAACATATTTACCTGTTGGCTTGACTCACCGATCTCCCATGTTTGCTCCATCATGTTAACAATATTTTGTTTTTCTGGTGTACATGATAGCAAACAATCTCGAGCTTTCTTCTGATCTCCTTTTACGTTACCTGTTCCATCTTGTGTTGGGAATTTGACACAGTAATAGTAAGTAGAACAGGCCGCTTTAAATTCCTGAATAAACGGGCGAACTAGGAACCCGTTATAAGTAGACGGAGCATCGACGATTACAAAATCTAGCATTCTAGTTCGTCGGATCTCCGAATTCAGAGTTGATTCTAACTCAACTCCTAACCTAATCATACCATAGGGTCGGGTTACAGATTCCCCAAAACCCATTATGGTATGATCACACGGTTCAATATAACTGCTCAAGTTCCCAACTTGCTTTTCCATCTGGTGAAGGGTGTTGACGAACAGAATGTTCGCATAAGCTCCGGTGTCAACCAGGAGGCGGTGCACCTTCAACCCAAGGAGACGAGCACTAATGGTTAAGGAGTCGTTGTGGGGAGTTATTATACCGTCGAGATCGTCTTCTGAACACATGATTTGGTGAGAGGGTGGCGTGCTAGCTGATGTGCTCGCCACCTTTACCTGATGAATGTTTTGCATGGCACGCATCTCCATCTTCTTATGTATGTTCGATAATGTTGGTGCCTAGTAACATCCACCCACTGGACCATATTCAGGAAGTATCATGTGAATCTCTTGACTTTCTCGACCTCTTCCCACAGTAGGAGGCCCTCTTTTGGGTAATTCAGACCTCTTACGTGATTCTTCGGGATCACTGTCAGATGTTTGTTCGGCTTTACGTTTACCCCTTCGATCTTCTGTTTTTTCTGTTCGGGAGTCTCTGCTCGCCGGCTTTTTTAGGAATTGGGTAAGACGATTATCTTCGTATAGCTTCCAAAGTTGGCGGAGTAAATCGCGACAATCTTCTGTATTGTGCCCGATGTACTCGTGGTAGTTACAATATTTGGAAGCATTAAGCCGATGCTTGTCCATTATGATTCTTCTCAGCCTATCCAACATGTCCCGATCTCTGATTTGGTTAAAGATTATTTCTGCTGAAACGCCCAGAAGACTTCGTAGGGCATTTGCTTCTGCTCTTTCTTCGAAATGTTTGAAAGAGCCTGGGGGTTTGTACCCCCCTTCATTCATCACTTTCTTCCCAAAAACTTTCCTAGTTGTAGGTTCCTGACCCAATCGTGATTGGGCGAGCAAATCTTGCATGGCTATGATTTTGGCCGCTCGCTCTCGGAATTCTGAATATGTGTTCGGCCAGTCTTGATGCATGGCCTTCCACATGTCAGTGTTTAGAGTCAAGTCCCCAACCACCGCGAGGATCTTGGCATCCTCTTCAACTGGGGCCCCCCCATCATACAAACATTTATCAAATCTTTCGATGTATGCTCGATCAGACTCACCTCTTAGTTGGGAAAAATGTGCCAACCTTTGTTTTGGCGCTGGGCGAGCACACATGGATGAAAAGTGGGACAGAAATTGTTGTCCCAATTGGGCGAAAGATGTGATGGACGCAGCGGGCAAATTAGAGAACCATCTATGTGCCTGATCACCCAAAGTTATGGGAAATGATCGGCACTGAGTTGCGTCTGTGGCACCCATTGCGATCATAAAGTCTGAATATTTGCTGAGATGGACATGCAGGTCAGACTCAGCATCGAACATGGCGACTGGTGGTCGGGTCTTCGCTACTTTCTCTTATATTTTGGCCACCATGATCGCCGGTGATAGTGGCGAGCAGGGTATTGTGCTCGCCCGAGGGTGGCCTTTGGTCATGGCCAGGTCGTCCTGTAATCCCTCGATGGCTTTCTGCATTTCCTCAAATTTTGTGGAACTGACAGACTTGGATCGGGGTTGTTTCCCATCATGAGGACCCAGTGGGTCATGCTCGTGATGGGGCAGTCCCCCTTTCCAAGCTCGTTCTTGACTACCCAATCGATGATGGATAGACAATTTTATTCCTGCCGATTTTTGTTCGGCATGCGGACGATCATGAAGATCTGAATGTGCGGGCATGTTTATTGGTTGTTCCTTCTCTGGATCCTGTCGCCTATTATTGCCGATTCGGTCTTTGGCGAAGAGCCTCAAGCGTCCAAACGCTGAAGGTCTAGACCCCTGAGGCTGTTCGTCATCAGACGTATCATTGGCTTTTTTATTCGCCCGCTTCGCAGTTTTCTTTTTAACTTGCTCGCTATCAGGTGTACGCGAGCGTCATTCTTCATCTTCTTGAGTTTTTAACTTAGCCAACTCTTTTTCGGCCCTCTCTTTCTGTGCTCGCAGCAAGAAAGTGATGTCCTTTGTTGTGGCCGCCGGATCATTGGCAATATCCTCAAGATTGATGGCCTTCCATATCTGATCTTTGTGAGGCTGGCGCTGAGCCTCTTTCCGGTCATGAGGTCGACTTTGCCCCGACCTCTCTGTTTGTGTGTTCCTAGATTGAGGCATTATATTTCTTTTTTCTACCTTGGCTAACTAAGGGTTTGTGTATGGGTTGGTTTCTTGGTGAAGCACCCTCCTTCTAGCGCCAGTTGTCGTGGGTCGTTTTATTTGAGGAATATGATGTGGCTAATTCGGAAACGACTCACAAACAAAACATGCAAGTGTAAAATAAACTGTAAATAAGATGAATTTGTTGACCCAGTTCGTCAGGAAATGACTACTCTGGGGGCATACCAAGCCAGGATGTGGTATTGCGAGCTTTACACGTACAATATTTGATACACCTTATGAAGATGAATAGTTACAGATGAAGATAATTTGGAGAGTCTGCATATGAGTGCTAGGGTTTCTGTATGTGTGGATAATCACTCAAATTTTTCTGTACCTCGCCTCTCTGGGGAATTTCTTGTGTGGGTGTAACTTTTTCTGGGAAATTTCTGAACCTTTCTCTTCTTGTTTTTTCTTCCTTTTATAGCACTCCGACAAACATGAGCTGGGTTGGCAAGCATGAGCTAGAGACTCCGGGCCATGCAAGAACTCTTGTGATACGGCCACCTTTCCAACTCCGTCTTCTAGGTTGATCTTCGCTTTTGCTTGTCTATAAGGCACCTTTTTGGTAGTCCAAATCAATCTTTTGCTCGGTCGGATGCTTTGTTCGCCCCATTAACCATGTTAGTTTTATGCTGGAATACGGTCCTCCTCGAGCATACTGAGCCCTCAGGATGTCTGGGTCTTCGGGATATCTGAGTGTCGAGCTCTCTGACCCTTCAGGATGCCTGAGTCTTCAGGATGTTTTAAGACCTCAGGACGTCTGAGTACCGAACATACTGACCCTCAGGATGTCTGTGCTGCGAGCATACTGATCCCTCAGGTGAATGTCTGAGTCTTCAGGATATCTGATCCCTTAGGATATCTGAGCACCGAGCATACTGACCCTCAGATTATCTGAGTCTTTCAGGATATCTGAGTTGCGAGCATACTGACCCTCAGATTATCTGAGTCTTTCACGATATCTGAGTTGCGAGCGTACTGACCCCTCAGAATAGTCTGAGCATTTTGGCCGTCTGAGTCCTCAGACTTGTTCGTGGCCTTAGACTTGTCTGAGCTCATTTGATCCCTTCTTTCCTGATCTGAGTGGCGAGTATGTTTGTTTTGGGCGACAAGTGGCGAACTAGTCGAACAAACTTGTTTGGTCGATGGACGGTGAGCACACTTCTCCATCGGGCATGACTATTTTAATAAATATTACACGTGTCGCTCTTACGTGTTCGATTAATCCTGAATTATTATATCGAACACAACAATGCTTAAGTCATCTGAGTTCTTACAACCTCAATGACATCAATGACTCATGGGAACACTTGAATGAATAAATGCAAACAATCAAACATAATATTCAAACAAGTGTATTGTCATGCATTAATATTAAGTGAACTGTTGGTCCCGGTCTGAAAACCAATGTAATGCGTAAAAAGCATGTAATGCATATAAAACAGGGGTGAGGGAATGGTGGTTCTAATTTTTTTTTTTTAAGAACGATGTGTGTTGCTTATAATCGAATGCATATGACAAGTAAGAACATAAAGCAGTAAGGAACACACAATTTTATAGTGGTTCGGAGTCCAACTCCTACATCCACTCTTCCCTATCACAAGGGGCAGCAACTTAACCAACTGGACTTAGTTTAACGTGTTAGTCCAACACCATACAGATGTTTAACGAGTTCTCACTCTCACGGGGCTTATCTTCCTCACGGGATCGCCTACCCTCCCTTTCGGGATTGCTTAGATGTTTACCGAGTTCTCACTCAAACGGGACTTATCTCCCTCACGGGATCGCCTATAGATGTTTACCGAGTTCTCACTCACCTACAAACTTAACCTATCAAACTGATTTGGGTAAGGTTTGTTTGGTTTCCAACTAGGTTGAGATTTTCCCTTACATTTGTTTAGCCTCAATACTAAGGATGAGAAAATCTCTCTAAGCTTAGGATATTACATTTGTGCTTAGATCTAGGGTAGAACACTCTTGAATATATGCGTGTATTTCTTGCTCAGTGTTCTATGGTGGAAATGCTACATGATTTGGCTCTGTAGCTTTAATGGTGTTTTCACGCATTTCCCACTTCCACACGAATAATGAAGGAAGAACTTGTATTTATAGTGTGGATTTGAATGTTACCGTTGGATGGAGTCACATTCAAATCCATATTATTCAGTAACTTTTGCAGCTTTTTCAGGCTTGTTGTCTTCCTCTCATTGGTCCACGTCAGCTGAATCTAACGGCTATAATCTTCAGGATCATTCCAAGTCTTCAGAATTATCTGATCCTCAGCTTCTTCGAACTCAGGCTTTCTTGGACTCAGGATTATTGACTCAGCAGACTTCTCTTGGCGGACCTTATCGTCGGTATCTTGGCACTTCGAAATAACGAGTTCACTCTTCGACTTTAGACAATCGACCCTCGGTCACTTTCGCTTTCGAGTTATCGATCATCGATAGCATTTTGATTCTCAGTGAACATGACATCAGATGACTTGTCTTCAGGTGACTAGTCTTCTGAGGACATTAGATCAGGTGACTTCTGGTTTCTGATTTCTTCTTGTCTGATCTGATCAGCTCAGCATATCAGTTTATCTACATCAGATTAGCACATTAGGTTAGCATATCAGGTTAGTTTCATCAGGTCATCTTATCTGATTTCGATCAGTCTCATCTGCTCCTCTTCTGATCAGCAATCTCCTCTTCTGATCTGGTCATCTGATCTGGTCTTCTAATCATCTGATCTTCTGATTTCAGGTCCATCTGATCATGTAACTTCTGATTCTTCTGATTAGCTGGCTTAACTTTTCTTTTCTTCTGATTTTGCTCAGCTCATCAGTTAACTCCAGAACTCATCTTCCTCATCTGATCTCGATCAGTCTCTTCTGCAGCCTCGTCTGATCTCGATCATCTACTTCTGATTTCGTGAGTTCCCCTCAACTTGTTATCTGTAGATTAGCTTCAATAAAACAAGTTGATAATGTTTTGGCATAATTCATCAAAACTAAAATATCCCAACAATTTCTCACTTTTTGATAATGACGCCAAAACATTAAAATATATGCATTTTTACAGAAACGAGATTTTTCAAAAAGATCAGTTCAGATGGTCACATAAAAAAACAGTGAACTTTTGAACTCCCGCTCTGATACCAATTGTTGGTCCCGGTCTAAAAAACCAATGTAATGCGTAAAAATCATGTAATGCATATAAAACAGGGGTGAGGGAATGGTGGTTCCAATTTTTGCTTTTAAGAATGATGTGTGTTGCTTATAATCGAATGCATATGACAATTAAGAACATAAAGCAGTAAGGAACACACGATTTTATAGTGGTTCGGAGTCCAACTCCTACATCCACTCTTCCCTATCACAAGGGGCACCAACTTAACAAACTGGACTTAGTTTAACGTGTTAGTCCAAAACTATACAGATGTTTAACGAGTTCTCACTCTCACGGGACTTATCTCCCTCACGGGATCGCCTACCCTCCCTTTCGGGACTGCTTAGATATTTACCGAGTTCTCACTCAAACGGGACTTATCTCCCTCACAGGATCGCCTATAGATGTTTACCAAGTTCTCACTCACCTACAAACTTAACCTATCAAACTGATTTGGGTAAGGTTTGTTTGGTTTCCAACTAGGTTGAGATTTTCCCTTACATTTGTTTAGCCTCAATGCTAAGGATGGGAAAACTCTCTAAGCTTAGGATATTACATTTGTGCTTAGATCTAGGGTAGAACACTCTTGAATATATGCGTGTATTTCTTGCTCAGTGTTCTATGGTGGAAATGCTAGATGATTTGGCTCTGTAGCTTCAATGGTGTTTTCACGCATTTCCCACTTCCACACGAATAATGAAGGAAGAACTTCTATGTATAGTGTGGATTTGAATGTTACCATTGGATGAGTCACATTCAAATCCATATTATTATGTAGCTTTTGCAACTTTTTCAGGCTTGTTGTCTTCCTCTCATTGGTCCACGTCAGCTGAATCTAACGGCTATAATCTTCAGGATCATTCCGAGTCTTCAGGATTATTTGATCCTCAGCTTTTTCGAACTCAGGCTTCCTTGGACTCAGGATTCTTGACTCAGCAGACTTCTCTTGGCCGGACCTTATCGTCGGGTATCTTTGACACTTTCGAAATTAAGCGAGTTCGACTCTTCGACTTGAACAATCGGCCCTCGGTCGCTTTCGCTTTTCGAGTTATCGATCATCGATGGCGTTCGATTCTCGATGAACATGACATCAGATGACTTGTCTTCAGGTGACTTATCTTCAGGTGACTTGTCTTCTGAGGACATCAGATCTGGTGACTTCTAGTTTTTGATTTCTTCTCGCTTTGTTACGTCGGCTCACTTTGTCGGATCGATATAACATCGGTCGACATATCGGTTTATCTACATCAGATTAACACATCAGGTTAACATATCAGGTTAGTTGCATCAGGTCATCTTATCTGATCTCGATCACGTCTGATCTCGATCAATCTTATCTGCTCCTCTTCTGATCAGCAACCTCCTCTTCTGATCTGGTCTTCTGATCATCTGATCTTCTGATCTCAGGTTCATCTGATCAGGTAACTTCTGATTCTTCTGATCAGCTGGCTTAACTTTTCTTTTCTTCTGATTTTGCTCAGCTCGTCAGTTAACTCTAAAACCCATCTTCCTCATCTGATCTCGATCAGTCTCGTCTTCAGCCTCGTCTGATCTCGATCATCTACTTCTGATTTCGTGAGTTCCCCCTCAACTTGTTATCTGTAGATTAACTTCAATAACACAAGTTGATAATGTTTTGGCATAATTCATCAAAACTAAAATATCCCAACATGAACTATAATATTAAATCGAACTGAATAGCATCGAGTATTATGTCCTTACAATAGATTGTCTCTAGGACACTAACACTAACAATATCCATCTTTGCAATTTTTAATGTTACACGAAAATTCCTCCAATTTGATTATAGCTACTAATACTTTCTTTTCCACTATAACTACTAAAGAAATTTTTAAATTGAACATATAAATTGGTATAATTATTATTGATATAAAAATTGCAAATATTATTTCTAAATTTATTTGCAGAATTGTAGAGAATATTAATATGAATTTGTTTTCTAAATATAGGTTTAATTATATTTAATGTCTAAATAATGATAATTGATAATAAATTAATAATCAAATATACAAAGTCAAACTATATTTAATTATATCAATATTTTTTTATGGAAAATATGTAACAACTAATTGAACATAATTTTTGGTCTAATTTATCTAAATATTTTAAATTATGTACGCATGTCAAAATATTCGTAGATGTAAGTAATCTGATACTCCCTCCGTCCCAAACTTAATGGTAAAGTACCCATTATTTTTGTCCCAAACTTAATGGTAAAGTTATTTTATCACTTTATCACATAAAATATTAATAAACAGCTATTTCTACCCCCAATTATCCATCATTTTATCACTTTATCATATAAAATATTAACAAATAACTCTTTCTACCCCCACCACTTTATCACTTTATCAATATTTCATTAAATCCTTATGAACAGTCAAATTACCATTTAGTTTGGGACGGAGGGAGTATTAGATAAAGAAATGATTTTTTATTTTTTCTGAACAAGGTATTTAAACATACAAATTAAGAGAAATAATTAATTACATATTTAATTTAATCAAAGAACTATAATGTATATATTATATTATCATGAATTCATGATTGGTTCTTTTAGTATCAGTAATTGTGTGTGATGTATTTGATTTTGAAATATTAAATTGTGAACTATTTTGTTTATTATAGAAAAATAAAGTATAATGATATGTAAAATCTCATTTTAGCATATTTCGATTAACATTATCATTTTTTATAATAAAAAACACTCCCCCGTTCCACAACACATTGCGAAGACTTTTTGACACGTACTTTAAGAAAAAAGTATAATGAGAAGAGCCTTGGTGAGTAATTTTGTAAACTTTTATGTATAAAATATATAAAATAGTTTGATTGAGTGTATTTGTAGATCCCAAAAGTAATGACATTTTGTGTGAATATTGTGAGGGTGGAATTTAATGAGGAGTTTCATTTTTTAAGTATGCAAACTGTCGTGGTACGTCCCAATTATTAAGAAAAATATGCAATGTGTTATAGAACGGAAGGAGTACACAAGTAACTAAATATATAAAACATAAATTAATTTAATTTTACACAATAAATTTCTTTAAGTCCACGTAATACACAGGTCTAACACTAGTTATAAATAAGCACCAAACATATAGAGTAGTTGTAGCATGACGATTGTAAAACATACTATCAATTTATCTTGAAGATTCCGACAGCGAACGGTATATGTAAATAATTGATAGATGAGAGAGAATATTTTTAAAACCGAGAGAAGAGAAGATTATGATTGATTGGAATTTTCTATTAACTTGGAAAATAAATATTAAATTTATAGTATAAAATTTAAAAAGATACAATCAAATCTAAAAATATAAAATATATATAGGGATAAAGGAAAAAAATGGAAATAATAGACATATGAGAGAGAATTTATTTTTTTAACCGAGAGAAGAAAAGATCAAGATTGATTGAATTTTTCTGTAAATTTGGGAAAAAAATATTAAATTTATAGTATAAAATCTTAAAAGATACCGTCAAATCTAATAACATCTAACATATAAGAGATAAAGGAAAACAATAATAATTATGGAAAATATATTATCGACACTTGTGGGCTGATTTCAAAAGAAATAAGATCTAGGCCCAAAACTAATAAGCAAAACCTAGTCCTAGAATCTTCTTCAATACCCTATCTATATCTATAAATATATAAAAACAGAAGTATCTATAAAAATTGTAAGTATCTAACTCGTGAGTGAATAGTAACTTGCTGTATGGCGAAATGGTGCAACTCACGCACCTTAAATGAACGCGCCAGGAAAATTTCCCATTTTATTAATTATTTTATTCTCTGTAATTCATATCAGTTGTCTTTCCAACGAAAGCAAGTACTCCCCTGCATTTCTGATATTCGAAAGGGCCAAAGGGCACAATTCACGAAGACACGCTTGCATCTTAAATTTGAATTTTTAATTGTGTTTTTATTGAAACATGCATACCAAAAAGATATCAAGGCCTCTGAGTTTTTATAAAAATTGAATACACACGATATTGTATAAATGTAATAAATAATAATTTTTATAAATAATAATAAGGAAAAGAAAAAATGATAAAATGTAAATTATATTAAAAATAAATGAAAACAAAAAAGAAATGATGTAGTGTGACCCTCTACATGTAGTGCTAAAATCAACACTACACTAATATATCGTCATATTGTAGCGCTCTGTTGGAACACCATCTTGCTCTACATGTAGTGCTAGCGCAAGATTTAGTATCCCTTTGGGAATGTCCAAGCAAGTTCTAAAATCTAAACTCATTCATTCTATTATTCTTCATTTTAATTGTTTCACGTCAATGTATTTATATAACGTAATCAATTTCTACTTATTTTTTATTTCAGTACTCAACTTTCTAAACAACTCCAATTTACATGATCAAACAGAAGCCCGGGGAGGTAGTGAACGTCCCAGCATTTCAAGTTCCTGCGTTCATGACAAGAAGAAATTATCAACTGTTTTTCAGGATGTAAAAGTATGATAGTTAACATGTATGACAGTATGATCGTTGTCTATTCACTGCATAGTTAGTACGCACATAAATATTCTTTAGGAAGCATTATTAAGAGACAGAATATGATGAATCAGAGACTAATTACTGATATATTCGTGAATGAGTTTAAGTATATTTTTTTAATATTATATATTTTTTATTTATGGAATACGAACTATTTTTTGCAAACACCAAAGTTAATGAGTTTATTTTCAACAGGAAAGCTGCAAGTGGGGCCTTTAATATACTGAGAAACCAACCGTTGGTGCTATATGCACATTTGTCCAATTTGACAAGTTTAGTCAAATCGCACAAATGTGATGATAATGTGATAATTGAGTTAGATGATTAAGTGATGATTAATTATTTATTGTAATTTTTTTTCCTTTTATTATTTAGATGGTTTATTGTATTTTTTTTCCTTTTATTATTTAGTTTATTGTGTTGCATATGTAATGTAAGATAATTAATTAATTAGGTAAAAATATTCTAATTATTTTAAAAAAATATGCAGTCATATATGAAGGCTTAGTTGTTTTATTAAAAAATATTACTTGTTTAGGGTTGAAAGTATTAGTTGTTTCATTCAAAAGTATTAGTTGTTTA
Organism: Stenogyne calaminthoides; assembly: GCA_037126765.1. Taxonomy (NCBI): domain Eukaryota; kingdom Viridiplantae; phylum Streptophyta; class Magnoliopsida; order Lamiales; family Lamiaceae; genus Stenogyne; species Stenogyne calaminthoides. The sequence goes on along the minus strand of JBBCBC010000002.1, from coordinate 12,006,542 downwards.
GATTTGAATTTATTAGTTATTTCATTTAAAAATATTTATTGTTTCATTGAAAGACATCAATAAACAAGAAAAACACACCTTGACGGTGTATTATGTTACATATGGTTTTAGAAATTTTTAAATCGGGGCATAATATAATATAATATTTTGTTTTTTTTTTTTGAAGAGGTATAATTTTCATAATTGATACAATTATTGTTAAACTATTTACTCTTAATTCCAATGATTGGCACCTGCACGAAATTACATTTGAAATTCCAATAAATTTTTTTTTGTTATTTTTTTATTTTTTGATTTTATGATTTTTTTTCCGTTTTTTTTATATTTATTTTTTTTGCTTTATAATTTTTTGAGTGTGTATTATGTTACATATGGTTTTAGAAATTTTCAAATCGGGGCATAATATAATATAATATATATGTTTTTTTAAGAGATAATATTGAAAAATATCAAACTTATCATATGCAACATTTTAATAATTTTGAGAATAATAATTTACAATTCACAATGTTTATAATATTACAGAAAATGTCATTATTCTTAATTTTGACTGTCCTGGAGAAACACCCGATTATACTTTGACTGTCCTGGAGGATTAGTGATGCAAAAGAGGGAGCGCTAGGATTGGGGAAAATACATTTAAATGTCATGTATTTTAAGGTTGTATTAAATTGATGCTTAATTTTTGTAAAATATCAATTAAACAGTCTACTATTATCATAAATATTTTTTTTACTTAAATGAATAATTTTATTAACTCAAAATTCGACATCTTAAACATAATAACATAATACATACTCACACTCGCAAAATTCGACATCTTAAACATAATAACATAATTCGATATTTCCATTTCCATTTTTTCGATATGTAACATAATACATACTCACACTCACAAAATTATAAAGTAAAAAAAATAAATATAAAAAAAAATCAGCTTGTCGCGCGCGTCGCGCGACAAAAATCAACTTGTCGCGCGTGTTGCGCGACACAAATAAGCTAGTTGAGCGCGTCGCGCGATAGGTATCCGAGATTGACCGCCTGTCCATTTGGTCAAATGTGCATATAGCACTACTCGAAACCAACCTATGTTCAATGTTAGATTTTACTCACACAAATAAATTTATAAAATTAAATGTAAATTATTGGGAGGAAAGCTACTTTCCTCAAGTGACTAGCAAATTTGTGTTTGTTTTTCTCCCCAAATCGATCTTAGATCTTGAAAACCTCGAAGCTCCCACTCTAATGATAAGCTGCATTCAAAGTAAAAATATTACTCCCTCCGTCCCTCAGTAATTTGCATACTTTTCTTTTTGGTCCGTCCCTTATCAATTTGCACCCCTTAAAATGACAAAGAATTTCACAATCTCCACTCTCAATATCTCCACCTCACAATCTCCCCTCTCCATTCCCTTTTAAAAGTAAACAAAATACCAATATATTTTTTTTTAATATGTATGTCAATCTCAAGGTGCAAGTTGCTAAGGGGGAAGGGAGTAAATAATAAATTCAAGAAAAAAAATATAAAAACCAACAAAATGGTTGACCAAGAAAGCACAAGCTTATATTATTATTACTATATTACGCGAGAGTACCACTCATTTTATAAAAAAATCACAATAAATTTTCATCTACCAAAGCTTCTTGCAAAAGATCCATTAGTGTGTTGGGAAAAAAAATGAAAATTTGCCCGCATGGGCGTAGCTCAGTTGGTTTCTGGGTGACAGATTGCTATAAAGATGTAGAATCGAATCCTGGGGGCCGCTGTGTGGGAGTTTTATCCCTTCAATGTGGGGATAACTCCTTGTGGGCACCAGACACTGATCCTCCTACCCAATAGGTCGTTAAATCATCATAATTTACCACCTCCATCATTTCGTTACAATTTGAGGGTGGAAGCCACAGGAGGGCTTTTTTTTTTTGCAAAAAAGAAATGAAAATTTTGGTCGAAGGAGATGAAAATTTTGGGAAATGGAGACGCGTGTGTTTTTGGTTCAAGAAGGTATTTACAAGATCTGGACGCGTGTGTCAGTGGGTGGGTAACTCAAAATGATTATAATATAGAAATTCATGTGTATATTAATAATATTGAAATTTGAAATTATAGAAAAGATAAAAAAAATTCTAATTATTACACGTGAATATTATATTATGTTTATAAAAATAAAATTAATTTTAACCAACTTCTTTTTTGTGCACACTAAATAAGGGTGATCTTTGCAAAAAAATTATATTTTTGAATAAATGATTAAAATTAATAATCATAAATATAGGGGGCGATTGCAATTTTTTTTTTGAGGCGCAAAACTTATATTCTTGAATAAATTATTAAAATTAATTATTATAAAATAATTGTTTAATAGTAAAATGGATAGTATTTGTAATCAAAATTTAATTAAAAATTAATAGTGTTTGTTAATAAAATTGTTGGTATTTAAATAAAATTGACAAGTTGTGAAAGGTCCCCATCTTCAACTTTTAGATTATGGGGGTGTTTGCAAAAAACTTATGGTTTTAAAGAAGTGATTAAAATTAGTGATTATGAGAAAAATGATTAATATGATTTTAAAGAAGTGGTTAAAATTAGTGATTATGAGAAAAGTGATTAGTAGTAAAAGTTGATAATATTTGTAAAAAAATTTTTTAAAGAAAAGTTGATAGTGTTTGTAAAAAAAATAAAAGTTTTAAAAAAAGACTAATAAGTTACTAAAAGTACCATTTTTTAATCTTCTAGCTTATGAGAGCTTATTTAAGCTACTAAAAGAGAAATAAAACACTCAAAATTATTTATGCACACAATTTTAAATGACTATATAAGATTTTACAAACACCTCCTATATACCTCCTGACAACTTCTATAAATATATAAAAGTAGAAGTTTGTCAAAATTTCAAGTGCATATTTAAGCAAGTGTAGTCACACTTCTTTTTTTATAATGAAAAGATGTCTTCACTCTCTTTTTTCTGAGAAATGAAACTTAACATCAACCAATAAAATTTCTTCATTTTATTCTTTATATTTTACTTTATACTCTTACTTTTAAAGTTTAATAAATACTATTTTTTTATTATAGATATATTTTTAATATATTATGTGTCAAATTAATCATTTTTTACGGGTCTTTAATATGACATACATATTGCGTATATATAAATAAAATTCACATTTAAAATATGATTTTTTAAATATATTTTTAATTTTTTAAACAATATGAGTTGATTTTTTTATTTTATAAAATTTTAATTATCATTAAAAAATATAATATATGAAATGATTTTAGTGTTTAATTAAAAATTATCTACTTAATTTTATTATTGTGAGATACTCATAAATATATTATTTCATAAATTATATATACCAATTAAAAAATTAATATATGTAAAAATGTACATATACATACTAAATTTAGTTTAAATTCCTATCACAATTCATCTTGGGTTGAATTTTTAATATTCATACCGTGCATCGCACGGGATAAATACTAGTATAAATAAATGCACACTCTACCCTAATTTACCTCATACTTAGCCACATCACTCTCTCTCCTCTCAGCACTACCGTAAAATCCAATTGATAAATTGGATCTTCATAGAGGTATATTGCTTCCTCAGTTTTCTAAATATTTCTATATTTGCTTCACTGTTACAGTTTTGTATTCAAGATTAGTTTGTTGTTTTCTAAATATGTTCTTTCGAAATCTTTTTTTTTTTTTTTTTTTTTCAGTTGGATATGGTTTCTCTTATAGATGCTAAATTATTAAAACTGCAAGATTTTCTGAGTGTTTTACATCTCTGATGGTTGTTTTAACCAGAAGAAGTAACCTTTTTGTTAGATATTAGTTTTCTGTCCGTGCATTATAATTTAGGTTTTTTTTTGTATTTTGTTATAATATTGCCAATTTTATTTTTTTACAATAATTTTTTGTTGATTATTGATGAAAATTAGAAAGTAACATATGACAAGTATTACTAATGTTTCATATAATTTTTTCTATAATTAAATATATTCAACTATATACAATGTGCAATGTTAAATAAGTCTGCTTACATAATATATATATATATATATATATATATATATATATATATATATTTAGTCAAAATAAATATCACCATAAGTAAGCAACGTGCATAAATATTATAAAAATCTATATAGTCGTTCATAAAGATCAATTATCAACAATTCTGCTCCTCCAATTGTCTTATTTCATATCAATCACCTTCGTACAAGAGACTGTATATCTGATTTTAGCATCCTTTTGTATAGTTCTTACCTGAAGACTTGGGTTTCAATAACATCATCTCAAAAATAGTGCATGATCAAACTATTAATAAAATATCAAGTTAACAACAACACTTCAAAATAATATATATGCTTAATTTTTTAATAGTGAGCCCAACGGGAATAAACCCAAACAGGAAGAAAGATGAATGCGTTGGGCTGGGCTGAAAAAACAAAAATGGGCCGGTTAAAAACCCTTATCTTCTCACTCTTCCAAGTCTTCTTCCTTCAGTTTCTTCAATCCGCTGCCGCCGCCTCCCATCCACCACCTGACCGCCTCTGTTCCGTCTCTCGGATCTCACGCCACCCGCTCCCTTTCTCCATCAGATCTCTGGTAAATTTACGCTCTTCTTTTTTTTTTTCACGCCAGAATTGAAATTTGTTAATTTCAACTGATTTTTGCCAAAAATAAAATATGGTGATTTTCGATATATTTTTTGATTGGCGTTCCATATTTTTATCTCGAAAAAAGAGATGTAAAAGTGACGGCACTGTGGTTATATTAGGGATTGAATATATATTTTTAACATAAAACGATAAGTGTATCATGATTGCTATCAAAATGAAAATCTGGAATTGAAAAATTGGGGTTTAATTTGGTTTATGCTGGAAAAGGAAGAATTCTTAAATTAACAAACCTGCTACAAAACTATAATCTTACGAACCTGCTACAAAACTATAATCTTTGATTCTATGATGTTTCTGTATTTAACACGGTACAGTGCAATCCTCCTTTTATATAATAAGATTTTATAAACAAATTGCTTGTACAAAACTGAAAATTATATTTCACTGTCTGTCTGATATTGAGTTACTGATATTGATTTTCGGTTGTGAAATTAAATCTCCTGGAGATTTTTTGAACAGTAATTGGTGCTCTCATTTAACAGTATTAGCTCTGTACCGGTTTTGGTTTCTATTCTTCGTGATGATATTGATTTTCGGTAGTGAAATTAAATCTCTGTGACTCTTTTAATATGTTTTTTTGGCAGACTTTTTGGAAAAGTATTAGTTGCTAAATTCATCATGTTTTTGATGGATTTTAATTGATTTTTATTCTTGACAGATTTAGGGAGGGAAAATGGCATTTATGGATGAACATTCTCCAATCTGGGTAGAAATTGACCGTGCCGAAAGGTATGCCTGCCTTTTTTAGTTCAATCGTTCTGGAGATTATCCACTCCATCTCCTTTAGGCATGGAGTCTCTAATTATGTGTTTCTGTATATGCGGATTATCAGTTATCTCGTTTGCTGTATGTTTGATGAGGCAACGACATTAGCTTCCTCTATTCTAAAACAATTGCTTGAAAATCATAATCAAAACGATAAAGGTTGCGAAATTTTGGAGCATTTCGATAATGAATGGTATGATATGCTGGAATCATCAGGCATGGTTTTTGTACAATCGATGAAACAATTGAAAAGGTGAAGATTTAAATCATTATTATCTTAATTTTAAATGTTGGGTGGTGGGGTTCTGCCGTTTAAGAAAAAAATCTTCAATTTGCAGGACATCGGAGATTTTGAAGGAGCTTAAACTGTTGTTTGGTTCATTCACTTTGGTTCCTGTTCAAGTTTTCCTCATTGGGTACCTTTTTTATGTTTTGTTCTTCTGTAATATTAACTAAGAATTCCTTGTTGTTTTAATGAATGCTACAGAATTTAACATTGTTGTGTTCTTTGTTTTTACCATATTTAACTTGAATTGTTGCACATGTAATTTCCTGTCAGTATGTTTTTAATTCGAAATTTGCTAATCCTATTTTATTTCACACCCCTTTTTTTGAAAAGATCACTAGTTTGGGTAGGATTTAGAGGAAATTTGTAGTTAACTACAGAACACCTAGGTGATGTTTATTTTGGTTTTTAAGGTATTTTAAAAATCAGTCTCTGAAATCTAGGAAAATTTGAAATCTTGATACACAGTAAGGTGTGTGTTTGTTTTGGGATCTTGAATGATGTAATATTATATTGTTGTTGGGTGTGATAATGATTGAATGATGTTGATTTTGAATTACATATATACATACATATATATATATATATATATATATATATATATATATAGTAATGATATAGAACCAACTATCTGGTTTTTTATGGAACCAGATTAATGACGTGTCATACCAACTATTCCCTAAACCATAAACCCTAAATCACGAACCATTCGGATCGGGTGAACCATGAACCACTCGGGCCGGGTTTGGGTCCGGGCCGGGTAAAAGGAAAAATTGAATTGAACTAAAAAAATAAAACTGAACTGAAAAAAAAAATTACATTTTTTTTACCCGGCCCGGACCCAACTCGGCCAGAACTGAACTCGGCCCGAGTGGTTCATAGTTCACCCGACCCGAATGGTTCATGATTTAGGGTTTATGGTTCATGGTTTAGGGAATAGTTGGCATGACACGTCATTAATCTGGTTCCATAAAAAATCAGATAGTTGGTTCTATATCATTACTCATATATATATATATAAGGAGAGGGAATTAATTGTACTTGAAATTGTGATAGTATGGGTGTTGTAGTGGTGGTTTCATAAACACGGATTTAAAAATGCGTAAGTAGAACTGGGTTTAGATTTGTAAATCCAAAAACTGATTTTTAAAACCCAAAACAAGCATCACCGTAGGCACCATAGGAAATGACAAGGCAACTTGAATGATCCGAAAGTTGACTGGTGGCACATGTAAAGTGTCTACTTATACTTTGCCATATCATAAACGTTTGTTCATATGATTCAAAAGCTGAATCATGCATTTTTTTTTTGCCTCAACTTCGATTATGCATTTAAGCTGAATAGTTTTGCTACACCAAATATCAACGTTTATTATTTGAATTGGCTAACTGTTCTATTTCCCTATAGGGTTTGCTTTCAAATGTCAGAGGGCCTCTCAACTACTGTTCAAGACTCTCTTGAGGAGTTTCTTATTAACTGGATATTTGTGGATGACCGATATTATCCCCTCCCTAGTACAGAAGCTAGGGAATCTAACACTTCTATTGGAGTTGACAAGTATTTGGAAGTTGTTGAGCTCTATATGGTAACACTTCTCGCTGCATCTGTAAAAGGCATGGATCTTGCTATCTCTTGGGTGGAGAAAGCAATGCTGCCCATGGAGAAGCGTCAGGTACCAAAACAAAAAAATCTTATTTATTTTTTATCTCAAGGCTCCTCGAAATGTTTCTTTTAGTTATACATTATCTTTTTTCTTTTAATTGATAAAACTGTATATTTAACATAATTTTCTGCATGAAATCAATTTCTAGTCCTTTTTATTAAGGCTTATAATTGGCTAATTTGGCTTAATAAGAGGATACCCTCTCTCAAAATTAAGAATCCGTTAAGTTCATTTCAGGCTATCACTAAATTAAATTGGAGATATGAATGGTAGAGAGAGTACCAAGCTAAGGATTTTGTGAAGAGTAATCTCCTGCACACCAGTTGCACGTTGCACGGTGCAACTGTACACAATTGCACACCACTAATAATTTTCTGTGATAAAACTAATACTGTTCAGTAAAAACAACTAATATCTTTTAATAAAACAACTAATACAATTTAAAAATGCATTGAATTGTATGGTTTACTTGGTGCATACAAGACTTGGTCTCTTTTGCGGAATATCAAAAAGTGGATGGAGCATATTGTAGTGATCCTGGTGGTTGTAATTTTCAAATCACATTGTCCATAGTTTTAAAAAGGCGCGCCCGGCGAGAGGCGGCCAAGGCTATAGGTCCTTCGCCTTTTTTATATTTTTTGAGGCGAGGTTGGACAGGCGCGCGCCTCAAGTCGCCTTTTGTTCCTTGTGTGAGGCTCGCCTCTCCTACAAACGTGTTTTGGTCACTCTTTTATATTTTTACTAACACTTTTAGGTCATTTTTTAAAATTAAGTAACACTTTTGGAGTTTCAAAAAGATAAAAACATAAAAACTAGGGTTTTGAAATTCAAAACACTTCCAAGTCCGACTTTGCCTCCTCTCTTCAAAATCTGCCCACTCCTCTCTTGGTGCTGATGAACCCACTTATCAAACAAGAGGGAAGAGATTATCAACGAAAGGTAGTTCAAGTGCTAGACCACCACCACCTAAAGGTAAGGAAAAAAAGTGAGGAGGAATGTCAAAGGCTCATCTTTGAGACTTAGAGATGAAGATGAAGTTGATGAAGAGGAAGAGGAAGAGGAAGAAGAATACATTGATGATGATGATCAATTTGACAATGAGGAGAAGGGCTTTGATTTTGATGAGGATTGAGTCACTTGACTAATCACTAATGAACATCTTAATAGCTGTTTTTTTTTTAATATTTGATGGTTTGTGTGTGAAATGCAGTCTATCTTCGCTAATTTAGACATTTAATATCAATTTCATGTTTACATTATGTTTATATGTGGTTGTATGTGTTTTACTATATGAGAATATGTGTGAAATAAGTATATAAGATCATAAATCTTGTTTGGAGAATATGTAGGAGAGGCGCGCCCAAGGCGTGCTCCTTGAGCCTCGAGCGTCGGAGCACCCGTTGCTCCTTTAAAAACTATGACATCGTCTAAAATGCCAGAAAATTTATTTTGTTTAACCTATCATATTGACTGAGGCAAAGTGCATTTGATGCATGGCTTTTTTTCTGATCGAACATTTCATTTTCATTTGGTTTGCTCTTAAATTTATCAATTCAATATACTATGATTTGTGCTATAGCATTGCTGATGAATCATATTACTAAGTAATTCATAATGGAAATTCTTTGCCATTGCATTCTTTTAATTGGTCTCACAGGATCTTTTGAGACGATTACAGTCGATAAGTTCTGCTACAGCCACCAGTTCATCTCAAACTTCTATATCACCTCAGCTTCCAGATGAATATAAATCTGATAGCTTACGAGACCAAAAGCAACATAATGAACATCAGAGAGATAGTGGAACTCGCCCCTATGGTCAACGGAATTACACAGTGAAGGATGAAATTATCAAATTATCCCGACAAAGAGCTCCATGCTTCTGGTGGTTTCCAACGGTCAATTTGAAGTTTGGCAATATTCGATTAACTTTACCAAGTGGGAAACTGTTGTTGGCATCTCTGCTGTTGATTATATGTTATGTCACAAGGAAAAAGCAAGCCATGTTAAAAAGGTAAGAAATAAATTTTTTGTCTCTCTAGTTCCAAATCAAAGGACCAACAGATATATTATGCTAGTATGCTACAATCTTTTGGTACATGTTTATTGGCCATTAACAGCACGTGAGCTCATGCACTTAGAATTTTTTTATTTTTCGTTTCATATCTATATGAGATAGTATCTGTGTTGCAATTGCATCAACTGGATAGTGATAGATCTCTTGTAAATCCTATTTGTACGATCAATATGTACTTGGATAATACAAACCATGACTACATTAATATTGATAGCCAATAATACCAATTTGGTAGAAGATTAGCATTCTTGAAGATATAGAGCCTCTTAGGTCCCAAGGAGTGACCCTTGACAGTGCAAATCTTTGTGATTTGAGAAAATAGAGTGCATATATTCTCTGTAAACATTTTATTGACTTTGGAAGTTCTTGTAATAACGCTATTGCCATGTTATGAAGGATGTAGTGACATAATGTTTGCTTCAAAAATCGGAAACATTTAGGGGGTGTTTGTATATGGATTTGAAATCCAGTTGGTGGATTTGATGAATAGTAAAAGATCTATTTGGGTTTTGTATTATTTGGGAGTGTGTAAAGATGAAAGGAGAAAGAGAGTTGGAATTGGGTAGACAATAATAATTAAAGAGTGGGAGATAAATGAGTGATAGTGTATTAGAATTGTGTTTGAGAAAAAGTAAAATAGATGTATTATAGGATTTATTTATAGGTTAGAATTTTATAGGATTTGAAATCCTATACCAAAATCTAGTTGACAAACGAGGATTTGGGTTTGAAATGAAAATGCTGGTTGGAGGGCCATAAACAAGCACGCCGATTAACTCCAAAGATATCCAGGACTTGGGGGACTATATATGTCTTATTTGAAATGTGTGATCTACATTACTAATAACAAGTTTACCAGCAAAGCTGGTGACAGTTTTTACCTATAACTCACAGAAGAACGAATGCATGTGAAGAAACTTTAGGTGAGCTATTTAAGCCAACAGTTAATGAATTATAAAATACATGATATAATTCCAAGTATCAGTAATTGATTGAGATATAATATTTGTTCTCTCATTGCAGGGTTCTTGCTAAGAAATCTGCCTCCATAAAAAAGGCTTTACTGGACTTATGGCTACTCGCATTTTCATACCAAGTGAATCCCCTGGCTGCTGTTCAACCACTTCCTAATGCAACATCTGGAAATCGCTAATTGGTGAAGATTTCTACTACTCTGCATGGATGGATCTAGAATTTTTCTTTAAGGGGTGCGAAAATCCTTATATTATAATGTCACGTATATTTTCGTTCAATTTTTCAATCTGGGGGTGGGTGGTGGGTTAACTAAAATAAAATAGAAATCTAAATAAAAAAAACTCTAAAAATAGTACTCCTTCCGTCCCAATCTTTAAGGTTTTCTTTTCATTTTTTTTGTCCCAATCTTTAAGCACTATTTCCTAAAATGAAAATACACTTTATCACATAAAATACTAATAAACAATTCTTTCTACCCCCAACTACCCATCACTTTATCACTTTATCACATAAAATACTAATAAACAACTCTTTCTACCCCCGACACTTTATCACTATTCCCATAAATCCTTATGAACAGTCAAAAGGCCTTAAAGAATGGGACGGAGGGAGTATAAAAAAGTTCAAATCCAAGAGGGGCGATCGTCCCTGTCTACTAGCTTTCTGTTTACATTTAAATGTGGCTTCTGGGAAACATGCTACATGAAAGTATAACTTGCCTGTTCAATCTGAATCAATTATACCAAAAATCTGAATTACATTTGGAGCCTTGGAAGATTTTCATCCAAGTGCTGTTTGTTGGCATTTTACAGCCTAATTTGGTGGATGATGTCGTTCGGCAGATTCTTCAAACGCTTACTTTTTCGGTCAAGTGTTCTCATATGATCTTGATATTATTTCCTGATAGATAAGAGATTTGCTTTGAATTGAATTCATGTGTTATATAGTCTAGAGTAAGAATCCAACCCATTGGTAGTGGTGAGTCACTGAGTAAAAAAATTCACATTAATGTTCCATCTTGCGTCGCTTGGCACAAGTGCATGTCTATTATATATTTGGCAAAAAATTATGTGAACGTGAGTTCACATGAACTTTTTTTTTTCTAAGTGTTACTGTTAAGTATATGAAATATTAATATTATGCATACATACTATCACTGTTATTTATACGAAGTCTCACTGTTTAAAATTCACTTGATAAATAGTGACAGTGACACTCCGTATGCATTATAATGATAATGTTTATGCATAATAGTGATATCCAAAAAAGAAAGTTCATATGAACTCTATTCACAACCTACTCTATATATTTTGGCAATTCTTAGAATTGATTATTATTTAATCATCTATCTGGGAGTAGTAGTTTTGTTTGATTTGTAAAATGAGTTAAAATTAGGTGCAAGGTGTTCTTTCTCCACAAAGCGATTTGGGAAAAAAACACTCCCCATCTCAGTTTCGTTGGGGTTCCCGATTCTCTGTTCGTGTGGAGATTCACAATCTCCCTTTCTTTTTCTTTATATAATTTTTTTTGAAACCATGATAGAAAAGGAGTCGTTGATGGTAAAATATCGATAATGATAATTAGGGATGTAAATGAGTCTAATCGAGTAGTGCTGAATTTGAACTTAGTCTAGCTCAATTTTTTTAGCTCGACTCGAAAAGAAGCTCCATAAACTTGAGCTCGGCTCTACTTGATTACCTGTATAATGTTAAAAAATTAAATATAAAATATATATTTAAAATATTATATATATCAAAAAAATTAATAGCTATTTATTGTTCGGAGTTTTACTTGAACTTGGTGGTATCATTAACTGTATCTTTTGTCCTTTTGTTTTGCTTATGCAACAACCAACTAGTATATAACTCCCAAGGGTTGACCAAGTGGTGTAGACTTGAGATTTAGGAGTATGTTCCTATCTAGGTCTCATGTTCGAAATCTCTTAGGTGCGAACAACTCTTGAGATAGGTCAGTCCATTCAGAACTCAGCTCTGGCTTGAAGTGGGACCCCTACTAGTGGACGGTGGATTCTGGTCCCTCGGATTAGTCAGTCTTCGGGCCGGATATCGGGTTATCAAAAAAAAAAAAAAGTCAACTAGTATATTTAAACATTTTAAACTTTGTATTGATAGTTGATAATTTGGAAGTTCGTAATCTTTAAGGGTATGTTTGTTTCGGAATTGGCCAAGTGATGTAGGCTTGAGATTTAGAAGTATGATCCTCTGTAGGTCTCAGGTACGAAATCTTTTAGGTGCGAACAACTCTTGAGATCAGTCCATACAAAGCTCAGCTCTGGCTTGAAGTGGGGCTCCCGCTAGTGGACGGTGGGTTCTGGCCCTCGGATTAGTCGGTCTTCGGGGTGGATATCGGGTTATAAAAAAAAAAAAAAAGCCAACTAGTATATTTAAACATTTTAAACTCTGTACTGATAGTTGATAATTTGGAAGTCCGTAATCTTTAAGGGTATGTTTGTTTCGGGATTTAGGTGTGCGGGAGAAGTCATGACTTCGAAATCCTATGGATTTGAAAGTCTTGGTGAATAGTAAAAAATATGTGTTTGTTTTGAGATTTTGATAGGGTGAGATTTTACTTTATATCAAATCAATGTTTAATAATGATTGACGTAGTATTATTATATTGTGTTGAGAGTGAGAAAAATAGTGATGTGATTGTATTGAATTTTGGGACGTGGTTTTCAAAGTTTTAAGTCCATCCGGGTGAGTCCCGAAATAAACATACCTAATGGTCCCCAAAGCATGTCTCCTTGGCTTATTTCAAAATGCACATAATCTGACATATATAAGTTAGGGGTGTGCAAAATACGGTGCATACCGTAAAATTGGACCAAATCGGATCAAAATTTGAAATTCGGTCCGAATTTTGGTTTACGGTTCGATTTATTGTTTGGAAAACATAATTTTTTATATTTTGGTTCAGTATACGGTTTTTACTAGTAAAAAATTAATTAAACCGAATCGAACCGAAATAATTTTTTTTTTTAATATTTTTTTTTCAAAAATATTTTTTTTTTCGAAAATATATATTTATTTCGAATTTTTTTTTAAATTTTTTTTTCAAAAATATTATTTTGATTTTTTAAGCTATAAAACAACTATTGTAGTGATACTTAAAATATGGGGTGTGGAGACTAGCTTTTGGAACCTACTAATGCTTAACCTTTTTGAATTGTTTTTGGCTTTTGGAAACTAATGGATTGATGCTTAGATTATTTTTTATATATTTTTTTCTACCGTGGTTCTTGAAAAAATTGTCTATTTTTTGTCATTGCTTTTGAAAATTAAAAAAAAATTAAAAAATTTCGGTTTTTGGACCAAACCGAACTGAAATATTTCGGTCTCGGACCGTTCGGTTTTTACAAATATGGTTCGGTTTCGGTTTGGTTCATAAATTTCGGTTTATATTTCGATTTTTTATATTATGGTCGGTTCGGTCCACCAAATCGCCTTTTGCACACTCCTAATATAAGTTCTCATATGACCTTCAATTGAAGCTTACTTAATTATGTGTTGTTGTTTAGAGAAAGAGAGAGATGAACGAAATTACGTGTTTTTAGTAACTTTAGTGTTCTTTTAATTAACAAGAGTATATTAGTAATTTTCATTAAGCATATTTTTGTTAAAAAAAAGTGGGTGAACTAAGCAATTTTGTGGAGGTGGATAACCGCGCCCAATATTAAATTTGGCAGAACATAAATTGATAATTTTCATTTGAAATACAGATTTTGCAGGGGAAGAAAAGACAACAGTATGTAACATAGTGTGAAGTGTTGCAACACTTTAGACTATACGAGTGAGGAAATTAAAATAAATTAAATAAAATGTGAGTAGAATAAAATAAAATAAATAATGTAAAACACAACCCATGAAATTTCTCACACAAGTTTATATGTGTGTAGTTGTGTTGTGCTTTCATGAACAAAAGAAATTCATGTTTACACCAAATTAGTTGAAATGTCGATACTTACAAATATTTAATCAAATCGAAAAAAAGTGATGAATTTTTTTGGATTCAAGTTCGGCTGGTTTCAAATTGTATAGGTCCGAACTTGATCCATACTTTAATAATACAGCTCCAGTTTGACTGTATGTTAAAATATCAAATAAAAAAATAGCTTGAGTTCAACAAGTAATATGCTGATCTTATTTGAATTATTACGTTTAATGAACTTAGCTTGATAACTCTATTAAACTTGAGTTGAAACTCATTAAACATGTAATCTAGTTCAACCTTATTAATCGAAATTTTAACCAAGCAATATAATAAGTTTGTGAGCTCATGAGATGAACTTGTTCACAATCTTATAAACGACATGTGTTCGAGCGCTTTCAATTATCAAGCTTGAGCTTTATACCGTTGATGTCGAATTATTATATATCAATGATAAAACATAAAATAAATCCAACATTAAAAATAAATGATAAAGTTAAAAAATGAAATTTACCTCCAAAGTCTTTAAATGATACATATTTTTAAGAAAAACTTGAGAGGAAAAAAAAAGTGGGAAAAAAAATTGAGGTACAAGCATTCAAAAGTGTTAAAAAGATTTGAAAATAAAGAAAGCAACTATTTTTAGCAATTGAAGAGTGTTAAAAAAAATTGAAAGAAAAAAAATGATCGTGTCTATTTAAAAAAAAACAAATTTGAAAGAATAAAAGAAGGGTTAATTTTATAAAAAGTGCATAATCTTTAGGCCCAATATCAATTTAATCACGATTTTTAATATTTTTGTTAAAAAAAAATCAACCTTTTATGGTGTTTCAACTCAATGCACATTTTTAAAATTCGTTGGAGCTTGTGTTTCTTTGCCACGTACGATGTCACATAATTTTTAAAAATAAAAAATAAAAAATTCACATCAACACCAACACATTCTACATTAAATGATCACACTTTTATGTAGAAACCTTTTTTGGGTTAATGTAGAAAGTGTAATTTGGATGTATAAAAATGTTATTATTTAATATATATAGAAAGTGTTATTATTGATGTGGAATAACTAAAATAAAATATTTAATATGTAGCGACGTGACGCTCAACCTTAAGCTCTAGCGAGCCATGTCATTTTTTACTGGACGAATTTAAAAAACAAGTATCAGATTGAAACACCATAAGAGAAACAAATATATAAAAAATATATATTAAAAGTCGTGATTTAATTAATATTAGGTTTAAAGATCGTGGATTTGAGAGGAAAAAAATATCATATGGTAAGAATAGGGGATAACTTGTACTTGATGTCTCGACCACTGAGACAATTTAATTATTTGTATTAAAATATAAAATTTAAAAAAAAATCAGGGTGGCCACCTCGTTATCTCCTAACTCCAACGCCAACAATCAACTAACCTTCTGTAAGTCACATTAAGGATCTAACCAAGCCGACTAATTGATAGTTCGTTGATATTTAAACCAATATAACAATATATATCATCAAATATGATAGTCATCTATCCGAGATGCCAACAGTTTACGAATTCTGAAATTAGATTCTTATTTGAATTATTGTATGATGTTTTATTTATTTTCCAAAGCTCGGAACATTGTTATCGTATGACATAAAGTCAGATACGACTTATGCATATCTTTAGAGAGGGTAATCATCCAACAGACTACATGGATCAATTGCTTTATATTTTGTGTATAATCATTTGGCGCTCAGTAATGTTGGATTTTATAAATATGAACACCATGTTCGTAGCAGCGGAAGTTAAAATTTTTACCAATGAATCTGATTATAGTTGTATAACGTAAATACAATGATTAATTAAAATAATAAATAATTCTTACAGTGCGTCATGCACAAGATTTTCAACTATAGTATCCACGTAGTCCTCCTCTACGAACTTGCAATCCAGTTTGAGATTCCCTAACTAGAATTCTCTATAAAGAGAACCAGATAAATATTCCGAGTGTAAAATTATGTGACAAATAATCTCTAAGGCCTAAAGGTCTTTATATAGTATCACATAAAATCTATCTAATATATATATTTACTATATAAAATATATCTAATATGTTATATGATTATGATATATTCAATATATTATCATATTTAATTAATAGAATAATTATATTTCTCTACCGCTTAAATATTTCGTTCAAATCAATATTTAATCTAACCAACTTTAATTCGTAAACAAAGACTACATGTTGTGTGACCCATAGGTCCTCACACTGTTAGTGTTGATGTCCTAGATACAATCATTTATAAGGACATAATACTTGATGATATTCAGTTATTTAATATTATTATTTATTTAATATTAATATATGACATTACACTTCCTTGAATATTACTTTTGATTGTTTGCATTTATTCATGTCTGTGTTCCCATGAACCTATGTCGTCATTGAGGATGTGAGATCTCAGATGACCATGACATGGTTCTCAAAGTAGGCCCAATCGAGGATCATCAAGAATGAGATATTGATGATAGAATTGAGATTGGTGTGCGATCTGCATCATACTCTTAGAGGGTGTACTGGTTCTCACATCTACGAGATACTAGGTATCTTATGATGGATGCACAAATACCTTAGAGGGTATTGGTATATCCAACCGACAAACCGTTTGATGTATTCTATTTAAGTGTCTACGGGTGTTTCGGTTAGTGGGAGTAATATGATATTCCTCTGACTTGAGGTCAATTCGCACTACATGTGCAGAGTGATGGACTTTGACCATGACCGACGCTTGCACCCTACAAGGGTAGATATGTCATGAGTTGGGTTCATCACGAAGTGCATGTTCGTGGTAGTTGTGTAATACCCCGAACCAAAAATGCACTTTTAAAAGGAAGATTTAACATTTTAATTTACTTTCTAATGAGAGGAATATTTATTTTTAGATTTTGATTTTCAGGATGACAGGACGAGCAATCTGAACCGGAAGCACTCCTAGCACTTTAAAGAAGAACAAAATTTAAAGGTTTGATTAATAAAATATAATAACCAAAAATCGATTGAAAATCTAATCAAACCTAGGATTTTCCTATCGTTCAATCGAATAATCTCTAAATAAATAAATATTAAAATACGACGGTGATTGAAACGTCGCCTCTAAATAAATACGGACTGTCGAATGATAGCCTGACAAACCTAAAATAAATCACGCACTAGGATTTTCGGAGAACGGATGATCTGTTTATGTTTCTGACTGTACATTATTTTTCGTATGATAATTCTAAGTAAGAACTGTTAGAATTTGTGAAAAATGTTTTTGTGGAATATATGTTTATTAGTGTACGAATAATACACAACACGTTTACGAGCCTAAACCTTAGAAATTGTTCCCTAAATTTTGGGAGGACGGATATTCTTTTTTTATTTCTGACATATTATTATCCGTAAAATAATTTTGAGAAATAACTGCTAATTTTTATAAAAAACTTCGAAGAAATACACTACCTTTTGTGCACAAAGGGAGTAATGCTCTTGCATGACTAATAGAGTACCTAAAGTCAACATTGATTGATTAATTAATTACTCAAAATTTAGTAACTTAGCGACCAAGTAATTCGTTTTGTCCGATAAGTCTTCGTCTAACACACTCAACCATCAATCACGTTATGTCACATCAAACGGGAAAAGTATTACTTAGTAAACCAACTAATACTTTTCCAATCCTACTCTAAAAAATTGGACACCGCTCTTTCATCTCCAAATTCTAAACCTAGCTATATATATATATATATATATATATATATATATATATATATCCTCATTTCCTAACCTAATTCCTTCTTCACACCCCAAACAAAAATACTCTCCCTCCTCCTTCAAGAAACAATCGGCCCCCATCTTCACACCAAGCAAGAATGAGATCTTCTTCCATCAACCACCATAGGAAGAAGCCATCTTCACTAAAAGGATGAAAGTTAAGGTTTTTTTTTTTTCATATTTCTCTAACTAATACCTTTCAAAATTGGCCTTTCAATTGATTCCTTCAACTAATACTTTTCATTTCTCTTGATCAAATCATCATCAAAGCTATCATCCATCCTCTAACAAGCTTTCTCGTAAGTGTTCTTAGCTTAAGAAGTCCAAAAGATCAACCAAGGTAAGAAAATCATCCACCTCCTCCTATACTATCATCTTTGTTTATATATGAAGCCTATGCCCTAATCTATGATGAAAATCGAAACTGAACAGTATGGGTTTGTTAAACTGAAAAATAGCAGTAAATTAGTGCTTTAAAGTTGTTAGAATATGATGGAGATGAGATCACGATGAAGATCTTAATTAATTATAATTGCGATTTCATTAAAAAATTAGTAATTATTATAATTAATTTAATTTATTAATATTTATTATGTTTCAGTGTTAGAGTTTTCTTATTTATAGTCTCTGTTTTAAAAATTCGAGTCCGACCTGTGAATCGTCCCAAAGCGGCCCAATAGAGGTGTATAGAACCACTATTGGACCGCCCTCTCAAAACCGGAAAAACCGTTCGAAAACTGGAAACCGGTGAACAGGTGAACTCCCGATTTTCATCAAAATAACAAAAAAAAAAAAAAGAGAATGGATCTTATTTGTTTCTTCATCCCTTTTTCTAGAAAAAATCAATTGGAGAAAGAAGAAAGTAAAAACGAGTGGATCTGATTTTGTTTTGTTACCATGGATTTTTTCCTTTTATTTCTTTTCAAGAACCAAGCAAGGGGGAAGAGCACAGTGCGGCGTGGGTGCGGCGTGGTGTAGCGACGGCGTGGGTGCGGCGGCGGGGTGAGTGCGGTGGCGGGGTGAGTGCGGTGGCGGCCTGCAGATTTGGGAAACATCTGGGAAGCAGCGCTGCAAGAAGAAAAGCAAAGATGGGGGTGCTAATACCAGACCCATCTGTATCTATTGATTGGCCAATTGGGTCATTGGGTGTATCTATTAATTAAGGGGTGCTAATACTGGACCCATCTGTATTTCGTAACAATATGGGCCATATGGCCCATGGTTGATAAACTAAACTTATTGGGCTATTCAAAAATTATTTGAATCATGTATATTTATATATATAATATTTATTATGATGTCACCGACTCAATTCGATTCGATCCGGTCCAACCGATTTAACCCCGGTCCAACCTTTTTTTTGGGGCGTCCGGGTCAACTTCCGGTTCCGGTTTTTAAAACATAGTTTATAGTCATCATTTGTAACATTTTCTTAAGAGTGTTTCTCGTTTTATTCTCTTTGATAGTATTCCAATGAGAATTAACGGAGATTGAAAAAGTTATTTCGTTGTTTTCACGCATCTCCTTGCATCAGTTGATATTTAGAGTCACGGCACACTCCTTTCAATGCCTCCCCGTCGTAATGCCCGAGATATGAAGAAATTGAAAGATCAGATCGTGATTATCGCCCAATCTGTCCAGTCACTGCGTGCACAACAAACAACGATTCACGACAGGGTTAGGGGTTACCTTACACGCCACCACCGCCGTGATTCACCTCCCATGGCTGGATTTCTGTTACTCCTGCCGGAGTTTCACGGCTCCAGTAATCCAAACACGTGCTTACAGTGGCTCCATGCCTGTGAAGAGCACGCCGCCTTCAAAACAGCACCGACCAACCGACGTGTTTCCGTGGTGGCGAAGCGCCTCCGCGGTCGCGCCTCCTTGTGGTGGCAGCTACTGAAAAACGATAGCTCCCGTCAAGGTAAATCGAAAATCGTTGACTGGCACAAATTCCAGAAACATTTCAAGCGAGAATTCGTTCCCTCACATCACTCGCACATTCGCAATCAGAAATTGACGCACACATCATCAAACCAATCGTCAGTACATAGTTTTTCCATGGTCGGCTTCTTACGGAATGCACAACGTTCGAACCAGATCGCCGCCACCTGTCGAACGGCGTCGCTCCGTCGCGCAATTGATCGCCGCACCAACGCGTCGACAGCCCCTAGCAACCGCGGACCAACAACACGCCGCCACACTAACACACTCCACCACCGCACATACAGTCTCCATCAACCATGGTCCCACTGTCATCCAGCGATCCGGCGAACACAAGATGATCCCAGCTGCACCGCTCTGCCAATTTTTGCCCCCATTGGCGAAGACGATGCTGAATTGGGCGGAGAGTGTTGCGCTGATGCCCTAGGCTTAATTGGGCGTCCTCAACCTAATAATTCATTTGGGCATTCAAGTATTGTTGATAGTGAAATTGGACCATTTCGTGCTCACTGTATTTTCAAGCAAAATGGGCCTCGTGACTTTGAAAGTGAAAATAGCCAATTTGGGTCATATGCATGTGAAAAGCAATTTGGGCCAAATTCAAAATTTAATGATGAATTTCTTGGACCATTTAATATATTTGGAGACGATGAGCCTTTTATTGGGGAGAGTGAGCAACTTGGGCCTACAAAAAATGTATCTAATATTTTGGAAGAGTTTGAACCTGGGGATTATTTTGAGAATTTTGAGTACGATGGACCCCCTATGTATGATGAAGAGGAAGAGCAGCCCGTAAGTAATCCATATTTCCTGTTTACGACACCGAGCCTGAAGACGAGCCGTACCAAAATTTTAATATGGAAAATGATTACGAGGTAATTCTCCCTGGTCTTGAAATGGCGTCTGATGAGTTCGACCATGATTATGAAGGTTCTGACTCACAAAGTAGCTATTATTTTTTTATAATTAATGATATTTATTTTGTAGGCAATTCTCAGAAATATTACTATCGCCTCAAGGTTTTGAGTCATACTCGAACATCCGATATTTTTGAGCTCATCTGCTTGGTGACTTTCTTTTATCCCTCTGAAGATGAGATCGATGCCGATTCGAGGACGAATCGTTTCAAAGAGGGGGAGAATGATGGAGATGAGATCACGATGAAGATCTTAATTAATTATAGTTGCAATTTGATTAGGAAATTAGTAATTATTGTAATTAATTTAATTTATTAGTATTTATTATGTTTTCGTAATTAGTGTTAGGGTTTTCTTATTTATTGTCATCATTTGTTAGAGTTTCTCGTGTTTTTTTTCTTTGCCGGTATTCCTATGGGAATCAACAGAATTGAGAAGATTATTTCATTTTGTTCACGCTTCTCCCTGCATCAGAATCATGCTTAAAGTGATAGATATGATATTGGGATGTTGGTATGTGCTAAATCGAACTATAGAGACAAACAGGGGAATTTCGTGATTTTTATGTTATCATCGACTTGTTAGAAAAATCTGAGAAATTTATTTTATATTCAATATGAAATCTAGAATAACATAGTCAAACTTGGTGAGTTTTGGAATTACGGTTTTGGAGTTAAAAATCATACAAATAAATTGATCAGACTGTGTCACGTTTTGGAAACTGTAATAGAACAGAGCTTTAGGAAGTTTATTTTGCATGAGATTTTTTTTGATATGTTCTAAACTTGATGAAGATCATATCTGGAAAAGGTTGTGATTTATTTCAAATGATTTAGTATTTTATTTCGATTTTAGAATTATTAGTTTTGAAACTGTGTATTTAGTTCCCTGTATTGAATTCGTGACATGATATGTTATGTTTTGAATGAACTGTTAGTTGGAGCTTATTATTTACTTATTCTAAATTAAGTTGGGTATCTATTATAAATTTTTGGGAATTTATTGAAGAGCCTAAGTATTTTATCTAAAATTTCTAAGTCAAACAGTCTGTTTCAAAATGAAAAATCAGAATTAATTATTGGCGTCACTGTGGTGGAAACTCGAAGCCTGAGCATGTTCTACATGCCAATATGTGATTACATGTAATATTTGAGATTTTAATTCGAATTATAAGTATTTTATTTGTATTTTAGAAGAAACATGTCATTAGTCAAAAAATTGAAATCACTGTTTCACTTTAGATTTAGAAGAACTCATGTTTAAACTGACTTCTTGGCTTGGAAAACTCTGTGATCATAATCTTTTTGTGAAATTTACTCTTCTATCGAATTTGGTGAATTTTGGACTAGTATAAGTATTTTTTAGTTTCTGAAATATTTAAAGAATAAAGGACTTAGCAATTTTTAGTACTTTAAAATACAAAAACATGATGCGTGTTTGCTCTACAAGCTATAATATATATATTGGTAAAGTTTCATGAACTTATTTGCAGTCTAAGTATTTTTGAGGATTTTTGCAAAAAACGTTGGATTGTTTTCGATAAAATGGAAATGCTTAACCTATCAAACGCTTAGAAGTCGACTCTCTAGATTTATTTGGTTACTTGCAAATGGCATGATTATGTGTGTTAAATGTATACA